>LZPO01044462.1:83546-99444 GCA_001675575.1 Neotoma lepida | reverse complement strand
AGGGGAAGAGGAGACAGGAAGACAAAAGGAGGGAGGGAGGGGCGGGGGGCCGGTGGAAGGAGGGGAGAAAGAGAGAGAAGNGCATTGGGTAATGATTCTAGAACATTCCTTCTTTGGCCCACTTTGCTGGCACAGCAGTTTAGAGGCAGGCCCTCAGGAGCCTGACTCCCTTGAGAGGAATGTCCTCACATGCAGGCCTGTGTCCATGCCTCTCTGTGCCAGCAATTTTATTACCCAGCCTTGGGGAAAAATCACACTGTGGTCACTGACAGAGCAGCATACCTGAGCACAAATGCTGGAGAATTAAGGCCCCTCAGGAACAGCCTGGACCAGCAAGGAAGANGGTTCCCACACCCAGCCNCAGAACCTTGCTTCCCTACTTTGGGGACTTACTTATTTTATTTTATTTTTATTTACCTTTTTTTTCTTGTTTTTGTTTTAGGTTTTTTGAGACAGGGTTTCTCTGTGTAACAGCCCTGGCTGTGCTGGAACTCGCTCTGTAGACCAGGCTGGCCTTGAACTTACAGAGATCCTCCTGCCTCTGCCTCCCAAGTGCTGGGATCAAAGCTGTGTGCTACCACTGCCCCTTCTTATTTTACTTTTAGTTTTCCTGAGATAAAAATAGAATTGCGCTTGTCCTTCCCTCTCCTCCCCCAAACCCTCCCATCCTCTCCTCCCTGCTCTCTTTCAAATTCATGGTCTCCTTTTTTCATTAATTGCTATGGCATGCATGTATGTCTATACATGTATTTGTACACATATAGGTCCTAAATACAACTTGCTCGGTCTGTATAGTGTTACTTGTGTGTTCTCAGGGCTGACCATTCGGAATTGGATAACCAGTTGATGTGCTCCTCCCTGAGAAAGACTGTCTCCTGCTCTCAGCATTCTTCAGTGGCCTGTAGTTCTCTGTGTAGGGTCGAGGCCTCTGTGGGTTTTTCCTCATCTACTTTGGCATGTCTGTTGGTGTTGTCCTTGTTNGGCTCACATTTGGGCAGTCATGCTGGTGAGACTTCACAGGTGCAGCTTTTGACTTCACTAGGAGACACAGTCTCGCAGCAAAGTCCCCGATCCTCTGGCTCTTACAATCTTTCTGCCTCCTCTTACTCGGTGCCCCGTGAGCGAAGGCTCAGGAGTGATTTGTAGGTGTATCCATTTGAGACGGGATTCCACAAGTCCACATTTTGTTTGGTTTTATTCTTAAGATTTTTAAACATTTTAACTATGTGTCTATGTGTATGTGCACACGGGTGCAGGTGCTCTCAGAAGCCGCTGGAGCTGGAGTCATACACACGGTGCTGGGAACCAAACCCGGACCCTCTGTAAGCANGACATACTCTCTTAACCATGGAGCTATCCCTCCAACCCTTGTTTTATTTAATTTTCTTTCTTATTTTTTGTTTCTTTTTTTGAGACAGGGTTTCTCTGTGTAGCCCTGGCTGTCCTGGAACCCATTCTGTTAACCAGACTGGCCTCAAACTCACCTACCTCTGCCTCCCGAGTGTTGGGACTAAAGATATATGCCACCATGCCTGGCTTCTTATTCCCTCCCCCTCCTTTTTTTTAATAAATTATTTATGTGTATGGGTGCTTTGCCTGAATATAAATATGTTCCAAGTGTGAACAGTGCCCATGAAGACTAGAAGAAGGTGCTAGATCCCCCTGAACTGGAGTTACAGATATTTGTGAGCTGCTATGTGGGTGCTGGGAACTGAACTCAGGTCCTCTAAAAGAGCAGCCAGTGCTCCTAACCACAGAGCCACCTCTCCAGCCCTTTAATCCTTTTTCATTTCTGAAATAGTATCTCACTGTGCAGCCCTGCCTGGCTGGAACTCCCNGTGTAGACCAGGTTGGCTTAGATTAAAGGTGTATATTACTACACCCAGATATTATTTTAGTTTTTATTCTATTCTTTTATCCCCNCCCCAATAGTCTCATGTATCCCAGGCTGGCCTTGAATTCACTAGCCAATGATGATCTTGAACTTCTGATGCTCCTGTATTCACCTTTCAAGTAATGGGATTACAGGCATGTACCCCTATACCAGTGCCTTTAATCCTGGCACTCAGGAGGCAGAGGTAGACAGGTCTCTGTGAGTTCAAGGCTAGCCAGGACTATATAGTATGATCCTGTATCAAAAATAAAGTAAGAGTCTGGAGAGATGGCTCAATGATCAAGAGACATATTGCTTTTATTGAGGACCTAACTAGGGCTTTGTGCAAGGCACTCTACCAACCGAATCACATCCTCAGCCCTGCTTTTTAGTTTTTGAAGACAGGGTCCCTCTGTATAGCCCAGCCTCAGAGTGCCACAGGTGCAAGTCACTGCACATAACTGGGACTTGTCTCTTCATGTGCTGTTTACAGCTTGCTTATCTTTCCCTTCGGTCTCAGGTCTCCTTGGCACTTTGAGGAACAGCCTCCCCCAGGGGCCCAGATGACAGCTCCTACAAGTCAGCTCTGCACTGGGGAGGGAGAGCCAGCTGTAAACGTTCTCTTCTTCCTGTTCCCCCCAGGGGATTTCGAAGGAGGGGTCCCCTATCGAATTACAGTGACTGCAATCTTCCCTGAGGGATTAGCTGCTGCACCCTCAGTTTGGGGATTCACAGAGGAGTTAGGTAAGAATTGGCACTGGAGGGTTCGGGTGGGCCTCGTGGAATTGCAGTAGATACTGACACAGAGTTTCTTCATAGTACCCCTTGCTGGGCCAGCAGTTTGGCGACTCCAAGATGACCCCCCAGGGACACCTGCTGTGGCTTGCGGAGAGGTACCACGACACAAGCTCCGAGGCCAGGCTACTCACTATACCTTGTGCATACGGGGCAGAGATATCCCCACCGTCTGCATGAATGGTGAGCTTCCTGCCTCCTGTCCCTTCCTCTATCCCCAAAGATCCACGTGTCATCCACCCTGCTCCTGCATTCCCAGCTCCTGGGAACTCTATGTCACCAAGTTCCCAGAGGACAATAACAGTCTTGGCTCTGCTGAAATGGGTTTACCGAGACATTAAAGGTGAAGGCTCCAGTCTGTCCTTGCTGACAGTGATGGATACCTGTCATATTTCATTAAGTGAAAAGTATAAAAAGGATCACAGATTCTGAGATGGTTTTGTTTATGATAAAAAGACCCAGCACTGAGCAAAGCCAAAGCAAATATGCCAAGAAATTTCTCTCAATGTCAACAGGGCTTGTAGGATTGCTTGTGATTTTTATTTCCTTCTGCTACTCTTGAGACAGGCTAATATTTTACTATAATAACAAATTCCTGGGGCTGGAGAGAGGTTCAACAGTTAGGAGCACTAACTACTCTTGCAGAGGTCCTCAGCTCGGTTCNCAGCACCTACATAGCAGCAGNCTCTGTCCTCCAGTCTCAGAGGCTCTGGTGCCCTTTTCAGGTCTCCACGGGTACTACATACATGTGGTGCACAAACAGACATTCAGGCTTAAACACCCATACACATAAGAGAAAAATCTAAAAGGACAGATTCCTTTTTTAAAGTATTGTTATTGGCTTAGGGTAGTGCCTCAGCACAGAGTTCCTGTCTAGAATCCCCAGTGAGGGGCTGGAGTGTGGCTCAGCAGTAGAGCAAGCATTCAGCATGTACAAAGGCCCTTAGTTTTATCCCCATCACTGAAGAAACAAAACCATTATTCTTTTCTGCCTAACTATAAAAGTTATCTGAACTTGTTACAAAATCTGCCTCATGGGCCTGTGAAATGGCTCACCAAATTAATATTCAGGCCATTGAGTCTGACAACCTGAGTTCAATCCCCGGAACCCACATGGTCGAAGGAGAGAATCAGCTCCCACGTGACTACCACACTTAGGCCATCACACACAGAGACTAAGTAAATAGTAACTGAGTCACCTTGGGGACACTGCAGGGACATCAGCATCTCTCTTGCTCCCCAGTGAGAAGGTGCAGCTTTACCAAATACTGTGCACATGTGGTTACAATGGGTTTGTGAAATTGGTTTATTTGTTGAGACAGGGTCTCACTTGATGTCAACCAGACCTGGAAATTGCATTCTGAGAAGCTGGAATGACAGGCACACACTACTGTGCCCTTGACAATTTCCTTCCCTCTTCAGGGCTGGGGCTCAAATTCAGGGTCTTGTGTGTTGGAGGCAAGCACTCAGGCAGCTGACTTCCCACTGGGAGAGTCACAGGATAGACAACAGAGCTGGNGTCTAATCAGCCACATGCGATTAGAGCTGTGCACACAATGAGGGTCCATTTTAAATGAGGGGTCAGAAGACTGAACAAAATTTACAGACCAGGAGCTGTGAGATGGCCCCTACCATGAAGCCCAAGAACCTTGTGGCAGAATGAGTGGCAAGAAATGACCTCTGACCTCATGTGNGCCATGGCATGCATATTGGGCAAGCACCCCAGAAAATAATAAAATGTCATATAAATAAATAGGAAGACTGAGACAGAGCCATGTGGAAAGTTGCAGACAGAAGAAGGGGCANGTGCAAAGGCCCCAGGACATGATTTCACTGCTCCCCCAACTTCTCTGCTTGTGTCCTTCAGTGAGCTGTAATACCCAGACTGTCACTCTGCCCAGCCTTCACTGGGGTTCCTTCGAGCTGTGGGTGATGGCGTCCACAGCTGCAGGACAGGGCCCACCAGGTCCCAGCCTTTGGCTTCACCTACCAGGTATGAGGTAGGAATGGGGCTCCCTGCCTACTTTAGACTAGGGGTGTCTTGAAATCCTAACATGGGCTTCAGTGGTGGAGAGCCTTCTAATGGAGAGGATTATGTATAGGATAGCACTAAGGATGGAACCCAGGACCACACTTTGCTTCTTCTAAAAGCTGTTGTATTATCCAGCAATGTCTGTCTGGAACAGCATCCCCCCAACCCTGACTTTGCCTGTCAGCACACCCCTATACCCCTAAGTCTTATCCCCTTCTTCATGATGGCTGTCCCCTCAGCCCTACCCATGCCCAGACTCCTTGTTCAAGATGGCTATAGAGTCCCCCCTATTCTCCCCACCCACAGATAATGGGGTCATGTGGAAGATTCTGCCTTGGGTCCTGTCCCTGTGGGGCTTGCTCCTGATGGGCTGTGTCCTGAGCCTNGCCACCACCAGGTAAGGCCATCAGATGTGGGGTCTCCACCCTGGTGGGGGTTCAGCAGCTAGGCCTTGGATGGGTGGCCTCGGGGCTCAGGAAGTTCCTGGATTCTAGCAACATGTTTGCCACTGGGTCTCTGCTGGCCAGGTGCCTCCNTCAGCGACACAAGTTGATTCCCCAGTGGCTCTGGGAGAAGGTTCCTGACCCTGCCAACAGCAATTCTGGGCAGCCTTACATAAAGGTGAGAAAATGCCAACTGTGGGAGCACCACTCTCCAACCGGAGGATGCTGGGGCAAGTGGGAGGGGAGGACTACTGAGTTCCCAGCCTCCGTCTCCCCAGGAGGTGAGCCTGCCCCAGCCACCCAAGGACGGACCCATCCTGGAAGTGGAGGAAATGGAGCTAGAGCCCATTATTGAGCCTTCTCCAGCCTCTGCCCCTCTTCACTCTGGGTATGAGAAACACTTCCTACCCACACCAGAGGAGCTGGGCCTTGGGCCTCCAGCTGCTAGGTTCTAGCCCGTTCTGCTTCAGGCTGGGGGCTGTCCCTGTCTTGGATTAGACTTTTTTATTTTTAGTTTTTTGAGGCGGGATCTCACTACGTAGCCTTTGCTGTCCTGGAACTCACAGAGATTCACCTGGTTCTGCCTCCCAAGTATGGAAATTAAAGGCTGTGCTGCCACGCCCAACCAACTCTTTGTTTTCTAGCTTCTGTACCATTGACATCTTTTTGTTACTGTAGAATCAATATTCTCACTGGCCCAATCCTTTGGTTGTTGTTGTTTTTTCACTGTGTCAGAGTCTTGATATGTAACCAAGGCTGGTCTCAAACTTGTGATCCCCCTGCTGCAGCATCCCCAGTGCTGGGATCATAGGTGTGTGTCATCTCACCCAGTTACAGTCTTTGATGTTGTAAGATTGGACTTANATCCAAGCTGGATATAAGGAGGTGGTTTCATGTCAAAAGGCACATTCCAGGGGCTGGAGAGACGGCTGAGCAGTTGGGAGCCCCTGTTTTCATACAGAAGACCAGTTTGGTTCCCTGCCCTCGCAGAGGACCCAGGTTCAGTTCCCAGCACCCACAGGGTAGCTCAGAATCACCTATAACTCCAGTTCTTGGGAATCCAATGCCCTCTTGTGGCCTTAGTGAGCANTGCATACACATGGTTACTCATGCACAGGCAAAACACTCGCATAATATAAAATAAATAAATAAGCCAGGCAGTGGTGGCGCATGCCTTTAATCCCAACACTTGGGAGGCAGAGGCAGATGGATCTCTGAGTTCAAGGCCAGCTTGGTCTACAGAGTGAGTTCCAGGACAGCCAGGGCTACACAAAGAAACCCTGCCTTGAAAAACAAAAATAAAAAAACCAAACCAAAACAAAGACACACAGTCAGGCTGCCAGAGTGCCTTAACATTTAATTTTCAAGTATAAAGGCTTCATTGCAGAAGGGAGTCAGGGCCACAGGCAGTGGGCAGGGAATCTAAAAGCCCAGGTGTAAATAAACACAGGGGCCTGCTGGCTCCTGGGTACCACCGCCAGTCCTATGGTACCCTATCTGTGCCTGGGACCTTCTGCTGGATGCCAGGCAGCGAGGTAGCTGTGAGAGGAGGAGGGTGCTGGGCGGCAGGTGTAGGCTCACATGACCACACAACACTGGCACGTCTTTTGCTTAGGGCCACTAGCTTCTTTGGCCTCAGCTACCTCAAGCTGCCGGGCAGGTGCATAGGTAGGTGCAGGGTGGGCACCAGGGTTGGTGCTGGACACCTCCTGATGGAGCAGTGGCTGGCCTTCCACAGGCTGCTCTGGGGCTGGGGTCTCTGACAAGAGGGGGGTGGTATCCCCGGGAGGACCCTCACTCTCAGCACAGGGCTGAGGCTCCCTGGCTGTCTCTTCCACTGGTCTTTCTTGCTTCTCCAGGCCTTGCAGTCCTTGCTCCTCTGATGTGGGCTCCTCCTGGACACANAGAGGGGTTCCTGGCTGGCTGGTGTCCTCTACCCGAAATTCTGCTCCTTCATTGGATTTGCCTGGCTTTCCTGGACTCACCTCCTCCTTGGTGCCTGGGGTCTTCTCTGCCTCTGATGATGGCTCACTGCTTCCTGGCTCTCCTTCCAATAGTTTCTCATCTCTTTTAGTTTCTTCATCCAATGAGCCCTCCCCTCCTGGCTCTCCACCCAATAGTTTCTCACTTCCTTTAGTTTCTTCATCCAATGAGCTCTGACCTGCTGGCTCTCCTTCCAATAGTTTCTCACTTGTTTTTGACTCTCGGTCCAATGAGCTCTCACCATCTCTCTCCTCTTCTGATGGTGGCTCACTTCCTTTTCTCTCTGGCTCCAGTGGGCCCTCCGTTTTTTTCTCTGCCACCAGTGGCTTCTCGGTGGTGTCTGGCTCTTCCTCACGTCCTTTTTTTACTTCCAGTGGCTCTTCATTTTCCTTCACTTTCACCTCCCTCTTTTCCTCCTCTGTTACTCTCTCTGCCGGAAAGGGGTCCTCACTGTCTCTCTTCTCCCCCTTTTCTGCCTGGCTTTCCTCTCTTCCTTGGGCTGGCTCTGGCGCCTCAGCTGCCCCACCCCTCTCTACCCTGAGCTTTTCTGCCATCCCTCTCTCTTCCACGCCCTCTGATTTCTCCACTCCTCTCCTCTCCACCTCCCAGGACTCTTCACTTCCTCTCGGCTGTGCTCCCGTCAAAGCCCCAGGTCCTCCCACACACCCCGCCCCTGGGGGCGCTTCCAAGCCCTCCATCGGGAGCTCCTCCCAGTCTTCACTGAGGGCTACTCTCTCCACCCAAATGAAGGACCCCTCCTCTCCTTCAGGGTCCCCCTGCCCAACACCCGCAGGACTATCTCTAGACGCGCCTTCTTCTTTCCTGGAAATTTCGTCCTCAAACTGCTCTTGGAGCCTTGGGGAACTGAATTGTGTGGCCTCTGCATTCCTGCCTGACTCCCCTGTGACATCAGGATCACTGCCTCCCAGCCCCTCCCAGACCACCTCCACCACACCTCTGCCCTCCTTCACCCAAGTGGGGAGCTCAGGGCTGCCGGTGCCCTGCCTAGCCCCGATGGCCTCCAGTACCACCTCTTCCACCTTAGCCTCCAGCTCCACGCCTGTGGGGTCTGTGGCACTGTTCTCAGTGGCCCTAAGCCCAGCCCAGACCACCTCTACCACTCCATCTCCTTTGGCCTTAGTGACACTCGCTGCCCCTAGGCTCAATTGCTCTGGGAGGGGGCTATGCCCAGGGCAGGGGCCGTTGGCTTCTGAAGAGGCCCCTATGGCCTCAGGCGANGGCCTCAAGGCTGGCAGAACCTCAATGAGCTCCTCCCTGGGATCAGAGGGGGACTCAGGGGACATGCCCACTGGACCAGCTGGCAGGGAAGTTCTCTTGTCCACATCAGTGAGGCCTAGGGGAAGCAAGGGAGGAAAGGGCAGGGAGGTCAGGACAATGGGGGACGAAGAGGACCCTCACCCCGGATTCTTTTGGGTCAAGTGATCTGGTGGTGACTGTACCCCAGACCTCAGGATTCCAATGCTTACCTGCAGGACCTGCCTCCATGGTGGGCTGAGAGAGGGGGCGAGGAGCCTGCAAACAGAATAGAGACAAGGTCAAACTGGCCCTGGTTTCTACCTCCGAGGTATGTTTGTACTCCACCTGCTTAACCAATACCATGTTAAGGCTTCCTTGGCCAGCTTCTGAGGTTGTCATAGGCAAAGGATTTGGGGGAAGGAAGGAAGTGCTGGTATGGAACCAGGGGGCCTGGCACACAGAAGGTCAGTNTAGTACAGCTGAGCCACATCCCCCAACCTGAAAAGACCTGATACAATCAGACTTTAAGTTCCAACAGGAAGAGGAAAGTAATAAACATAACTAATAAATACACGGTGCTTGCACACTGGAAGGGGGAAGAGGAAGAAGCAGCCGTGGGAAGAAGCCGGGAGAGGTCTGGGGNCGACAGAGTTTCCTGTAGAGACAAGCCTGGGCGAGGCTTCTGGAGGAGCGCGGAGTGGGGTATGCTCTGTCCAGAGTGCTGAGATGGAGACCGTTGTTCCAGGCTAAGGAACAGCACTGGCCCGCGATCTAGCATGGAAAGGGAATAGAAAAGGGGCAGTGTGACAGCAGGGAGTGACGGGGAGAGATGAACAAAGGCCTGGGCCAGCCGCGCACATCTGCACGCATACAAACTCCCTTTGTGATCAAGGCAGTAGACACCTGTAATCGTATCACTGGGAAAGCCAAAGCAGGAAGATAGTGAGTTCAAGGTCAGCCTGGGCTAGCAGTTTTAAATTATAATTTCACTGGCCCCTCCTAAAGGCACTTCTGAGTTGGTATTCCCGTTTTAGGGATAAGGAAACTAAGATCTAGACACAGAGCAAAGTAACAGTGAATGGGTTTGACTGCACATCAAGGCAGAGGCTGCGTTTGAGAGAGTACACCTCTGCTGAGTCCCGTTCTAACGCTGCTGGTCCCCCTCCTCTCCACCCCTTCCAGCCCCTGCTCACCTCTCTGCGCCAGGAGGGCCTGCCAGCAGGTCTGTGTTGGGCACCTGTGGACGCACTTTGCAACAGCTGCAGCTGTGACTGGAGTCTGAGGGAGAGAGGGGGCTGCTGGAAGCCGAGCCAGACTAAACCCGCTTCATTTCTGAGGGCTGTCAGAGGCTGGGGCATGGCTCAAAAGCAGGCATTCCCGACTCACGAAAACAAGCTGTCTTCCAGGTTACGAATTCGAGCCTGGGCCTGTCCCTCAGGCGACTGTGGGTCCTTGGAGGCCAGGTCCTCCGGCCGCTCTGGCCCTTCAGCCGCCCCATCCATGAGCCAACGTTCTCGGAGAGATTTCCTCTGGACATGGGAAGGGAGTCCGGAGCTGGCCTTGGGAAGCCTGCCTCCCCACCCATGGCTTGCAAATGCCCAGAGGGCACATCCATCAGTCTGGGAGACATGCCCATATCACGTCCCCCAACAACAAGCCAACAAGCAGCCTTCCTAAGCAGAGGCACAGAACCATCATCCTTCCAGCCTGCCCAGTCGACTAGTCCTGCCAAGCCCAGAAAGACCTCCCAATGCGCCTCTCTCCACCCCAGCGTTGGCCTAAGGCTCCTCTCATGACTGCCAAACTGGGAGAAGCCCTCCACCTTCCCCATACTCATCCAGAGTGGAGCAGCTGTCTCCATGGCTACCTTTCGCCCGCCTCCTCTCCATCTCCCCCTCCCCAAATTGGACAGAGGTTCCTATTGTCTCTCAACCGGCCTCACAAAGATACCCCCACTTCACTGCCGGGTCTGGACGGCAGTCGCCAACCTTGAGCCGCTCCACGCGGAGTTTCTCCTCCTCCAGCTCGCGACGCGCAGCGCCGATCTCCTCCTGCAGCCGCCGCTTCTCCTGCGCACACACGACCCAGAGCTGCGGGCGGGCCCAATGCCGCCCTTCGCCCGCCTCCTCGGGGCTCCCGGGACTCCCGGGGCGTCCTCCCGCGGGCGGGGGCCGCAGAGCGCTGACTCAGCAGCGGGAGGGACGGGGCGGGGCGGGGCGGGACCAGGCGGCCGCGCCCTGATGCTGCGGAGGCCCGGCCCACGCCCAATGGTGGTCCGCAGATGGGGGCGTGGGGCGGGGCTTAGGAATGGGGACCTGGATTTTGGACTTCTAAAATGGGGAGGATGGCCAGACGAGGTGCACACGTTTGTAACCCCAAGACTCAGGAGACGGGAGTAGGATGANCTCCGTGAGTTCCATGCCAGCCTGGACTACAAAGGGAGTAGTAACTTGGAGGCTACTTTGAGCCACAGAGACCCTGCGACAAAAAATTCTTTAAAAAGGGGATAAAAGGGTTCAATGATAAGTGGGACTAGATGTAGGGAACGTGCTAGTGAGATGGAGGTCAAAATGGGGGTGAAGAGGTAGACATCCAGAGAGACTCAGGCATAGATAGAGGTGGGGGCAGAGATAGGGTACAAAGATGGAAACGCGGTAAATCGGGGTGCAGAGGTTGTGTTCAGAGACATGAACGAGGTGATAGTGCAAAGCACCCAAGTGAGCTACTTCAAGTTGGGGTGCTGAGGAGTCGGGTCCAGGAAATGGGGGTGGATGAGGTGGGGAAGCTAGTAAGGTGGAGTACAAAAGAAAGGATTAGAAAAATGGAGGGGTCCAGCAGGTGACCAGAGACCTGGGGTACAAAGGGGCTCCAGGGTTGAGGTGCAGAAGTGGGCCACAGAGAGTTGGGGTGCTAAGAGGTAAAAGTCTGAGATGAAGTACAGAAAGACCGAGTGCAGAGTGGAAGCCAGGGAAATGGAGCAAAAAAGTTGGGATCAGAGAAACAAGGGTGTAAAGACACAATTTAGAGGTCAGGGTTCAGGGATGAGATATAGAAACAGGTTTCAGAAAGGTTCTGAAATGTTGGGTGCAGAAATATGGAGTGCAAACTTGGTTTGGAGAATAGAGGTGCACAGTAGTGGTCAGAAATATGGATTGCAAAGTTGATTTGGAGAGGTGTGCAGTGGTAATCAGGAATATGGAGTGCAAAGGTGAGGGTGCAGAGAACTGAGGTGCAGAGATAGGCTAGTGAGGAACGGGGTGCAAAGAGGGCTGCCAGAGAAACGAGAGTTGAGGTAGGAGGCACACGGGTAGATTAGCGTGATTGAGGGAGAGGACCGGAAAGGACAGAACGCATAAGGTGGGGTTCCCTAAGGAAGGACTCCAAAGGTGGGGTGCGATATATGGAGATCTAAGAGGTAAGGAGTGTGAGAGGCATTGGAGGAGGTATTTTGGGGCGTCCCGAATGACACCCTCCATTCAGCCAGTGACAGGGGTGTCCTGGACAGGATGGAGCTGAACGTGCAGCTCAATTCTTCACAGATCCAGACTCGCTCCCTATGGGGTAAACATTCCCTGCCCCGATGGAGCAGGCCAAAAAGGAGCCTGAAGAACACGAGGTTCTCAGGGTTCTGGGAATGTGACACTTACAGCGATGACCTCCAGCCGCTGCCGATAGAGGGCGCTCTCCGCCATGACCCTGTGAGGGGAATGGGGAGCTGAGAGGGTGTTTCCTGGGAACCCCGTCCCTCAGCAGGTGGGCTCCTAGAGGTCCTTTCCTAATTAAGAAATCTGGGCTGCCGAGAGAGCCCAGGGCTTTGCCTCTGTTTCCCCTCTCCACCAGGGAAGAGCCTGGGAGATGTCTGGAGAGCGGAAATGAAAGACCGTGACCATCAAGCTTTCTCAGTCTCATCTGTGAAACGGGCAGGGATAGCTTGACCCCCCCCCCCAATCGTGCAAGAGAGCAATCTAAGCAATTTCCACACTTAATACAATTTACACTTGGCTGTAATAACTATTCTTACAGGCTCGCACAGAGCCTCCAGTTCTGCCAGGCTCCAAATATGCTGTGTCCTACGGCCTTCTCTGAACCTTAGCTCCCACCCTTAAGCACTAGGGTGTGCAGTACGAGGGAATGTGGGGGAGAGAAGTGACCATTAAACCATTGCCATGGTAACTCCACGGCTGTCTCTTTTCCACTTGTCTACCCCCTTCCTGCTGGGGGCAAAGGTCACTGGGCCATCCTGCCTAGCTGTGGACTTTGAGTTTCAAGAAGGGGGATTTGAGGTTTACGGTTTAACCTGATCTTTCCTCACCCTTGTCCTAACTGAAATGTGTCAGCATCCTGCTTCCCCACCCCCAGGGGGCCTGGATCTTCATTTAGGGGACAGGCATTGTCAAAATAACATGGTCACTGACCAGCACAGGTGTGGGGCTGTGTTAGCCCCACTTCGGCCAACGGTCAGAAAAGGATATCTCCCAGCCTGTCTTCCTCCATGCCAGACCAGACTGGGTGGGCACAAAGATCTTTAAGTGTTTATTAATTTAAATCCTAACACATGGGGAGAGAATCCCAGCACCACTGTCCACGTTCCAGCCAAGTCCTCTCAGATCCTCCTGCCACACCCTGAAGGTATAACAGCACTATTTATAGTGTCCTAAGTGCCCTGCAGGGCTTCCGCTGAACCACAGCCACCTCTGCTCAGGCTCCACCCCTACCATTTGCTGGCTGGAGTCCACTCTCCCATCTGACATTCCAGCTAAGAACAGGCCGGGCCAAAGTAGCCACAAGCCACGTGCCTGTCAGGCTTTGAAATGCCCGATCTGTGGAAACACTTAATCTTCCCCGTGATCCTATGAGGCAAACAATGTAATGTTCCCATTTATCAAAGGAGAAACTGAGCCTCTGAGGAGTAGCAAAAGGACTTGTTCAAGGCTGGGGACAATGTCCCCTGAGCTCATGCTCAGAACCAGCTTAAACCTGTCCTCTCAGCTCTGATGCAGCAGGATAGCCTGGTGTACGCAGCAGTAACAGGAGCCTGTCTCAAACAAGGTAAGAGTCAAAGAGCACACAAAGTTGTCCTTTGTCCACACACATGCAAACATGCACACATATGTGTACTCTCACACCCTTGCACACACACACTCTTACACATACGCACTCACCCAGTCACACATGCACACACGCACAAACATGCACACATACACATACTCTCACACCCTTGCATACACTCTCACATGCACACACAAAACTCTTACACACATATACTCACACAAGACACACTCACACAATGCACCCACACACACTCACATTGTTACACACTCTCCCACACACTTGTCCAAAGTCGGGAAGGCAACTGTGAACATGAAGCACTTCTCAGTGCTGGAAACACACAGTTCGGGGTTCAGGGCCTCCAGAGACCCACTAAAGGTGGGGACTTCAACTGGGGCAGGGGCTGAAGGTCAGGGCCTGTTAGGTGTCCCTAGGGAAGTCTATACTCCTGCATCACTCTGTCCCTGGGGNAGGGCTGAAGTCCCCTCAGCTGTCCCACTCCTAAGATGCTATCTCCCTAACTCTTCCTTGGGGGGGGGGGAGATCAGGTTCCCGTTGCTAAGCAACCAGGTTTGCACTTGGTGAATAATGCAATGGAGGGCACAGGAGAGTGAAGGACAGAATTGGGGTCCCTAGTGGAGGGAAGCCCTCTTTCTGGAAGTTTCTATAATCCCTTGGAGGCCCTCTCCCTGCTAGGGATGGAACAGACGCATACTAGGCAAGAGCTGGCGCCTGAACCAAGCTTCTCTCGCTTTGAAAAGCCCTCAGCTAAGGCGAACTCCTCATATCTTCCTCCACATTGCTCATCTCCAACTTCGCGGTCGCGCCTCAGCCACAACCTGCTTGGTACCGAAAAGGAACAGAGGGGGTGGCCATTGCCTCGCTACGACTTTGCCAAGTCTTTGGAAGCTGGAGCGCTTCCTTCCTTCCTGGACTCTCTAGCATTCTCGCTCACTCTGCAAACTTGAGGAGTTTGGTGCAGGGACTAAACTTGGATGCACATTCGTGTACCCTGACATTCTCTGTCCCCCTAACTTTGCAGTAGGCCCAACTCTCTGGGGAAGTGGCTCTCGCGGAGGCCCAGGTTTGGCCACCAGTACCCCTCGTGCTCCCCTAGGCTTCCTTAGGAGAGGCCAGCTGGGGCTCCCCGGTTAGGCCTGCACCCCTCCCCCAGCCTTTCCACTCTGCCCATCCGCCCCCACCTCAGACACTTACATGGGTGTGGCTGTGGCCGGGGTCAGTACCGGGGTCTGCAGGGCCATCTCTGCCCAGTAGCTCTCGCGCGCGGTGTGAGCCGAAGCTCCCCAGCTTGGGCCCTGGCTGGTGGGAGGGGGCTGCGGGGCGGAGCGGGAGAGCAGGTCCGGCTGGTTTGGGCGGGAGGCGGCGGCCGGGCTGGGGCTGGGGCAGCGCTAGGGAGCCCTATCAACTTCTCAGGATGAATTATTTACCAGCCTCCGGCCTCCACGCTGCAGTCGGCTGCCTCCCAGTTCACACGCACGCAGCCACGCCGGTGCTCCAGCAGGTTGGGGAGAGCGGCCAAGCACTGACCCGCGGCCGCCCGGGGGCCCACGCCTGGGCTGGCACTCAGACATGAAAGTGTTAGTAAAAACTCACTGCCTCTCTTCTAGGACTTTGGAGCAGGCGGGAGGGAGAGCTCTCTAACTCAGCTTCTGGAGACCATGGCAACCAAGAAGCCCGGGATGAGGGTCACTGTGGGCAACTGGCATCGTGTTTCAAGGCCTCAGTTTGCCTCGCTGTGAAATGGGAGAATAAATTCAAATGGCCTGCAGATCAGAAGACCCCGTTGTGCTATATAACGTTTAGAGATGAGGGTAGAAATGAGGAAGGACAGGAGATGCCTCCAACTCACTCCTGAGGACGCCTTTCCTTTGAACCCTTGAGTGCTGCGATGACAGGCCAACACAATCAGACCCGACTTGCTCTTCACCTTGTGACAGCAGCCCTTGTCTGTTTCTGCTAGGTGTCTCAGAGGAACTCTGAGCAAGGACCCTCCCCGCCAGGCCGAGTGGTAAGCTCACCCACATCCAAGTCTTTTCGATCCTGACTGCTTCAGGGCTCCAGGCACACCCTTGGCATGTAAAATGGAGATCTCCTGCATACACAGGCTCCACCATGCTGGCTGGGGGCTGTCGACAGGGGCTGGGATCTCCTGTGTCCCACAGTCTAGTACAGACTCCAAAGACTCTATGGTGGCCTGACTTGAGATCCCACTACTAGGGAGTCTGAGGTAGGAGAATGGCAAGGTCAAGCCTTACCTGGGTTACAGAATGGGTTAAAAACCAGCCTGGGCACGAGTGACTCACCTCTTNAATGCCNGCACTCCAGCGNCAGAGGCAGGTGAATCTCTGAGTTCGAGGCCAGCCTGTTACAGAGTGAGTTCCAAGACAGCCAGGGCTGTTACACAGAGAAACAAAAACAAACACACAAACAAAAAACACCAAAACA
>LZPO01044462.1:45309-56144 GCA_001675575.1 Neotoma lepida | reverse complement strand
GCAAGCAGCCCTCTGTACATGTCACTAAAATCTCCCTTTACAAGTAGGACTGCATGGAAGGGAAGGTTGGCTTTTCTGTCCATCCTTAGTGCCCAGTGCTGGGGTGGGGGTGGAGGCTGGGCCCCTCTTTCCATACCCTGCCCTTGGCTACACCAGTAAGACTGGGTGTGACTAGAGCTGAGGAAGTCATTGAAAACAGGCAGAGAAGTGTGGGGGAGAAGGAGGTGTCAGTAGCGGGGAAAGGGAGCAGCTGATGTTGCCCCTTCCCCAAAATCTGGCTTTCCTGCTCTCCCTAACCTGGGGGCATGGAGTGGGTGTTAAATTAGATGCATGGAACTCTAGGGCCCTCTGGCTGTTCGATCCAACCCTCCCACCCCCAACCAGAAAAAAAAAAAGAAAGAAAAAGAAAAATTGAAAGAAAACCCATGGGGCACAAGCACACCCCTAAAACTCGGTAAACTCCTTGCCACATTTCTCATTGATGGAGACCCGGATCTCTTCCTCCTCATAGTCGTCAAAGTTACTCGTGTCCCCAGGGCCTTTAAACTTTGGTATGAAGGGAGCTTCCACCTGGAGAGGGATCAAGAACCACCCAGAGCTCATTAGCTGACCTCACACCATTACAACAATAAAGATGAATGGCTTAATACTCAGGAGACACTTGTTGTGACCCAGGCCTGTGCTCAACATAAGGGTATTTTGTCTTCTTTGGAACCCAACTCACCAAATGGAAGTCACTTGCCAGAGAGTATTTCCTGCCCAAGGCCACAGAGTGGCCAGAAGACCCCAGTATCATGTCTGGTCCCTTACCAGCTCCAGGAAGTCTTCTGTTGTTTGATCCTGTCCCTGCGTCCTTCCCTTTCCCCAACTCTGGACATGCTGGGAAAATGAAACCCACCTTTCTCTGATAGATGGCGATCCAGTCCGTCGTGGCAAACCACTTGTGGTTCTTGATGTCATTGACCCCGTTCTTGAGGTTCCCAAAGCGCTTGGTGAGATCCACCTGCAGAAGGTTCCGTAGCAGGTCCTTCAAGTCGGAGCTGAAGTGGGACGGGAACCGCACCTGGAAGGGGTGTAGACAGAATGGGGTGCTGCTCACTGGCTTAGGGGGTCCAGAATGTTGCTTTTTCCATTTTTTTGAGACAGTGTTCTCTGCTCCCTCCAACCCTGCCCCCCCCCACGGGGTTTTTCTGAGTAGCCCTGGATGTTCTGGAACTCGATCTGCAGACCAGACTGTCCTTGAACTACCTGTCTCTGCCTCCCCAGTGCTGGGATTAAATTTGTGTTCCACCACACTATGCAAGACAGGATCTTAATGTACAGCTCAAGCTGGCCTTGAACACGTGATCCTGTCTCCTATCCTCCTGAGTGTGAGAACTTCAGATGTGTACCACTACACTCTGGTTGAAGGGTACCTGCTTTATCTAATAGTCCTACAGGGAGAATCTGTTCCGATAGCTTGTTGGAGTGTGGTGGCACTCACCTATAATCCCAGCACTCAAGCAGAGGCAGGTGGCTCTCTGATGTGAGTTAAGGCCAGCCTGACCTATATGGAAAGTTCCAGACCAGCCAAGGCTACATAAGACCTTGCCTCTAAATAAATAAATAAATAAATAAATAAATAAATAAGGCTCATTGTTGGGCCAATGGATGGCTCTGCTCTTGCAGAGGACCTGAGTTTGCTTCCCAGTAACCACATGATGGCTCACAACCACCTGTAACTCTAGCCTCAGGGGATCCAATGCCTTTGGCCTCCAAGGGTACCTACACTCATGTGTACATACCTACATACAGATACACAAATATATACATAATTAAAAAATAAAGTAAGTAAAATATAAACAGATATGGCTTGTTGGAGCTAGGCTAAAGCTCTGTAGCAGGTCAGTAGCCAGCACACATAGTACTCTGCTTTCAGGCCCTAGCAGCCATGCAAACAAAAAATATGTATGTTGAGTCCCTGGGTTTGCTGGCTTGGGAACTCTGGGTAAGGCCTGAGAATCTACTACCCCAAGGTCACAGGGAACAGAACTGTAGGGAGGTTCTGTCTCAGGTCTGTAGACTTGTATCCTAAGCTGGGATTCTTCAGGCAGCTCTGCTGGGGTCTGAGGGTTTCTGAAATAAGGGTATTTCCTCACTCTGCATTCCTTCAGGGCCAGTTCAGTTCTTCCAGTCTCCACCTTCAGAGGCTCTTGGACATCCCTGTACACAGCCTTTGGACTTACACCCAGAAGAACTGGCTTCTAGGAGCCAGAACTGGTGGCACAAGCCTGTCATTCCTGCACTCTGAAGGCTAATGCAGGAAAGTTGAGTGCCAGGGATACATACTGAGACCCTATTGTAAAAGAAAACCACAAGAGGGCTGGCAAAATGGCTCAGCAGGTAAAGGTACTTGTTGCCAAGCCTGATAATCTGAGTTTGATACCCGAGTCCCACGTGGTGGGAGAAAGAACAGACTCCTGAAAGCTGTCCTTGACTCACACACACTGGCACAGTGGCACGTGCACAATGAATAGATATCAAAAAAATTGAAGGGGGAAAAAAAACAGAGAAAGGAAGAAAAGAAAGGAGGAAAGGAAGAAAGGGAAGGCAGATTAGCAAGAAAAGCAGACCAAAAGGAAGGAAAGAAACAAAGAAATCCAACTGGTCCCTGCTATGCCTTCCCCGGCTGTGTGACCTTGGCCAGGGTCCTTAACCCCTCCAGGCCTGCATTGGCCTCACTGACATGGGGCAGATATCCCAGGGTTCTGTGTGACAAGATAACACCATCAGGCCCGTGGGAACTGTAAATTGCTACAAAGGAGGGGATTACGCTCAGCCATGTGCAGTGGCGCACGCCTGCTAACCCAGGACTTGCGAGGCAGCAGCAGGACCTGCAGTTCAAGGGTGACCTTGATTACGTGTGGAGCTGGAGTCCAACCTGGGACTGTTTTTAAAACAACAACACGCCCAACCACAAAAGGGAATTCACTCCCCTCCTCCTCACAATCTTCCATGGACTTTTTTGTATTGCCTAGGCCCCCATCTTTGACATTTCAAATTTTCATTTTGTGTTTCTTCTGAGTGACATCCTATAGCAGGTCTCAAAATCTCTTTCTTTAACCTCACAACAATCCTCCTGCCTCAGCCTTCTGAATGCTAGGATAAAAAGCCCTTACTAAGGCTGAATGTGGTGGCTCACTCATTTAATCCCAGGAGAGGCAGAGGCAGAAACAGGTGGATTTCTGTGAGATTGCTATCAGCCTAGTCTACACAGTGAATTCTTGACTAGCCAGGGCTACAAAGTGAGACCCTGTGTCAATAAAATAAAATAAAATAAAATGAAATAAAATTAAATTAAAAAAATAAAAATAAAAAGCACATGCTACCACTACCACCACCACCCCCAGGCTGATGGGAAGTGCTCGTATTTTAGTCATAGGTGATGGTGAGTGTGTGCCCAGCCCTGAGTTCCACAACACAGAGTGGGTGTCTTCCAACCTTCCAGATGGGTAAAATGAGGCTCAGAGAATCAAAGTGATTTTGTCCGATTTCACCCAATAGTTGTCACAGGGTTGGAACCTGGGGATGGGCTGTGCCCACAATTGGTTGACCACATATGGAGACTTGGAGCCAACCAGTGGCTGTTGTCAAAGATGCTGAAGCAGGTGGGGTGACAGCCAGGTTCCCCTGCTAGGTAGGGTTGCTGAACACAGAGCCGTGATTCTCAGCACCCCTCCTGCTATCNAGGCTTCCACTCACTTCTCATGGAGTAATTGCAGACCAACCACCTTCCCTTTCTGCACCTCAGCTCCCTCACCTCTCCTACAGGGGTGCCAGTTCTTCAAGGGTATGGCTAAAGGGTGACCCAGGGCTAATGATGTCAAGGANATGAACAGTCCTCCTCAAAGGGACACTGCTGGNTTTTTTTGTCTTTGTTATGAGACAAGGTTTTACTCTGTAACCCAGGCTGGTCTGGAACTCATGGCAATCCTTCTGCTTTGGACTACTCAAGAGTTGCTGAGATTATAGGCCTGTGCCACCATACCAGGGTAACTAAGGAGACTCCACATCTATAAAGGGTAAACAGCCACAGCAGGATGAGGTTTGCTGGTATGGCTGGGGCGAACACCTGAGACCCAAGTAAGTTTGTCCTGGTCTGGTGTCAGGGCGGCACTTTCTGCATCCAGAGTTCTGATGTGGCTCAGGCTTCCTGACATGCTTGGAACTCAGCCTGTCAGCTGTGAGATAGATGCTCCAATGTGCACACACACCTGTGTGTGTGTTTGTGTGTGTGTGTGTGAGTGAGAGAGAGAGAGAAAGAGAGAGAGAGAGAATAAGTGTGTGTGTGAGTGTGCGCTCATGAGAGGCAGAACCACCATCACCAAGCCTGACTTGAAAAGCTTCCAGATTATGTCAGTAAGTGGTGTTCCGGAGTAAGCAGGACCAGGAGGGACAGCTCTGTGTGTGCTGCTGGGGTATACATGTTAGACCACTGCTCTACCACTGAGCCACAACCCCAGCCCTGTGGATTCAGGGCAAGTGCTCTATAGCTAAGCCNCACACCCCTGTCCTTGATTTTTCTGAGTTTCACTATTTAGCCCAGGCTATCTTGGAAATTTCAATGTGGCCCAGGCTGGCCTCAGACTTGAGATGCTCCTGCCTCAGGCTCCTGGGTGTTAGGACCATGGGTTGGTGACCGCACACTTAGGTAGGGAAATGTGGAAGGTGTTTTGGTTCCTTCCAGGGCTGAGCTCCATATCCTGGCCTCACCTTCCCAGAGACGATTTTCTCGTAGATCTGGATAGGCTGGTCAGCGAAGAAGGGCGGGTAACCAGCAGCCATCTCGTAGATGAGGACCCCGAGAGCCCACCAGTCCACAGCCTTGTTGTAGCCCTAGAGCAAGATGGGGGGCCATTCGATGAGGCAAGAAGGTGAAGAGGAGATGATTCCTCAGGGGCAGGGCAGGCTAGTGAGGTGGAGCAGGCCTCAGGGGTGGGGCAGGCTGGTGAGGTGCCTACTTTGCTCAGGATTATCTCGGGGGCCAAGTACTCAGGGGTCCCACACAAGGTCCAAGTACGGCCTTTCACACGCTTGGCGAAACCGAAGTCTGTCACCTGTAGGCACAAGAATGGGCAGTAGGTAGGAAGAAGGGCCACAGGCTTCCACGTGCCCGGGAGTGCCCTCCCCCGGCCGCGGGCACCTGAATATAGCCCTGCTGGTCGATGAGAAGGTTCTCGGGCTTCAGGTCCCGGTAGATGAGGTCCAGGGAGTGCAGATACTCAAAGGTCAGGACGATCTGCGCCGCGTAGAAACGGGCATGGGGCTCGCTGGTGGGGACAAGCCAGGAGGGGATGTGTGGGTGAACATGACCACATCCTCAAGTGGTCCAGCAAGTGGGTCTGTGTGCCCACAGAGTAAGACACCCTATGTCTAGCTAATCAAAATTCAAGGCTAGGCATGATGCCATGCACCAGTGGTCCCAGCTATGTGAGAGGCTGAGGCAGGGAGATTATATGACCCCAGGATTCCAAAGACAGCCTGGGTAACAACATTCAGAGACCCAACCTCTACTGCAAAAAATGGGGAGCCTGACCTGGTGGCACATATCTGTCAAAACAGCACTAGGAGGCAGAGGCAGAAGCACTGGCTTATGTCTGAGGCTAGCTTCGGCTACATCATGAGTTCAGGCCAGCCCAGACTACTTAGTGGGACCCTGTGTCAAAAACAAAACGAAACAAAAAATCAAGCTCCCTGCCTCCCCATATTCTATCTAAGCTGTATAATTCTATTCTAAACTCAGCTACAACAAACTTGAGCTGGAAGGCTTAGAAGGGACAGGTGTCTTGCTGAGGAGTCAACTTACCCAAGAAATCAGGTTAAGGGGGTTTTGTCTGATAATCAGTTTTGGAGGAAAGTCACCAGGGCACATACACATGTCAAAACAAAAGTCACCTTGCCAGGCATGATGGCTTATACCTTGACCTCCAGAGACCATGAGTTCTAGGCTAGCCTGGTCTACATGGGAAGTTCCAGGCCAGCCAAAGTTATAAAATGAGACCCTGTCTCAAAAAAACACAAAAACAAAAACAAAAACAACTCCCAAATATCTCACAGGGTCAACCACCAAGGACTACAGGTCTTGTTGGTTTTTGTAAAGTCAAACAAAGCTCAGGTTCACAAAATGAAGACAACTTTTAGAGAAACCCCCGAGTGTGGGGTGGGGGTGGCGGGTGAGCTGTGACTCTCAGCAGCTGCCCAGAGGAACGTGAAGGGAAAGGGGAAGCCACGCTGTCTGAGTTACCAGCACAGAGGGCAGCCACACGGCAGCAGGCAGTCACATGGGAGAAGGGCTTTAGAGAAAAAGGAAGCACAAGGTACCAGAAAAATCACACTCAGGGTCCGGCCAGCATCCGAAAGANAGAGACAGAAACAAGACGGAAAGGTTGTGCCTTTCTGACTCATGCAAGCCTCACAATGGTACACGGAGACTTCGATTTTTGATTTTGTTTTGGAAGTGGCTGCTTGGTTTGAGACGGCCTTTTTATGCAGCCTAGGCTAACCTCAAACTCCTGATCCTCCTGCCTCAACATCCTCTGTGCTGGGATTAGAGGTGTGCACCACCACACCTGACAAGATGTTTGGATTTTAGTGTATATAAAATATATTTATACCTAGTTGTCAAGTAATATATTAGTATAAAATTTAAAACTACATAAAATTATCCACTAATTAAAAAAATCTAGCTAGGTGCAATGGTGGGTTTCTGTGGTTCCAGGAAGCTGAGGGAGGAGAACAGAGTCAGCCTAGGATTTGAAGACTAGCCCGGGCTACATAGTACGATCTCTCTCTCTCTTTTTTTTCCCCTTTCTGTGCTGCTCACTCAGCTTGGCTGGCTGAAACATCACAAATTGTTTAGCAAAACAGGAACAAACCCACAGGGACTGAGTGTGATGACAGCTGCCTGTCACATCAGCACTCAGGAAGCAGGACCAGGAGGATCTTGAGCTGAAGACCAGCTTTGGCTATATAGCAAGACCCCATCAATAAACAACACACACACACACACACACACACACACACACACACACACACACAAATAAAATAAAACAAAACAAAATCCCACCAGAACCCAGAGATATCACTTTCCATTTCTAAGCAGACTAGATTCCTCCATGTCCCTGGATGGTGGCCCCTGGGGTGGCAGGGCTGGGGCCTGCTTACCTGAACCTTCCGATCCGCCGTAAGTGGGAGAACATCTCTCCACCAGGCACATACTCCATGACCATGTACAAGTTTGAGTTGTCCTGTGGGAGGCAAAGCAAGTCAAGGCCCTGTCTCCAGCCNCTGGGCCCCAGNTGAATCACAGTGGAGGAGCAAGCATTGAAACCTCAGTGACAACTATCTTCCTAATGGTCCATGTTTCAAGCACCAGGGGCTATGTTTCTCTGGGAGCAGGAAGAGGCAGCTAGTGAGGACCTGGAAATAGTAAGAACCTGGCCATTGGCCAGCCATAGTTCTGCATTGGCCACTGTCTCAACCTTCAGTTTCATCATCTGCCAACAGGTAAGACAGATGACAGAATTTGCAGGACCCAGAACAAAAACCTGTGGGGCATGATGGCACACAGCTGGAGTCTCAGCTGCTAGGGTGGGCAAGGACTCTGAGACCAGCCTGGGTTGTAGAACAAGAAGGAACCGTAAGCCTTGCTAAAAACAAAACAAAAAGTACTATAGATTGCTGAAGAGATGGCACTGCTGTTCCAGGCTCACAACCAAAAGAACAAAAGATTATTACGGGACTGGGAATGCGGCTCAATTGTAGAGTACTTGTGTACCACACAAGCCCTGAGTTCCATCTCCAGCACCACAAGAAATAAAACAAAAATTGGTAGGGAGTGATGATGCACACCTGTGATCCCAGCACTCAGGACGCTAAGGCGGGAGGATTGTGAACTCTAGCCCAGCCTGGGCTATGCAGTGAGACCCTGTCTCAAAAAACAAAAACTATGCTGGGCGTGGTGATGCATGCCTTTGATCCCAGCATAAGGATGTGGAGGCAGGTGGATCTCTGAGTTTGAGGCCAGCGTGGTCTACAGATCAAGTTCCAGGACAGCCAGGACTGCACAGAGAAACCCTGCCTTGAAAACAAACAAAAAACTATGAACTGCTGTACAGCTTCTGCACAGGGAACTTCTGGGGACAGGCTCTGGTGGGGACACAGGCTCTGCTGACTGCCTTTGAGAGGAGTGCCCACAGGTTCTTATGCACCTGCAAGAACTCCTTACTCTTACAACCTTACCACATGAGGGCTGTGCTGAGTCCCATTTCACAGATGAGAAAAGCAAGGCCCAGTGTGGCCAGTGCCTCTTCTGAGGGGCACAGAGGGGAGCAGCTCCCTGGTTGCCTAGTGGCAATTTATGTTCCTGGAATGAGTCAGGGTGGTGATTCTGAGGGAGGTCATTCAGGCTGGGTGATGTGCCCGAAGTTACTGAACTAGCACTTAGCTAACTGAAGAGCTGAACCAGAGGTACGCAGGCAGGGCCCCAGTCCACCCATTTCTGGCATTCCTCCTCCAAGGGTCTTCTTCCTTGAAAGTGGGTGGCCCCAGCCCTGGGTATCAGAAGGCTGTGTCCAGCATGGGCTAGGATCCACCCTCCACCCTCCTCAAGCCCTGGCTGTGGCCCTTACCTTGAAGGAGAATTCAAGTTTGACCAGGAACGGGAAGTTGACAGCCTGCAGGATGCGTTTCTCATTTAGAGTGTGTTCAATCTGCTTCAGCTTCACCACCTGAGGCAGAGAAGAAGTGTGGGCGGAGCCTCATTTCCTAGCCTTGGTCAGAACCAGGAATATGGGAGTGAGGACCATTTCTTTAGCCAGAAGGGTCCTGATACCCACGGCCCTAGCTGAGTGCTGAGAGCTGAGGGTCCTTGCGTGACATACGACTAGAGCAGAGAACATGTGTAGGAGCCCCACAGACCAGAAGAATCTTAGGGGAGGGAGCCTGGGGCTTATAGATACCCAGATCGGGCACCTTGAAAAATCTGGAAAGTGGAGGGAACCAGAGAAGGTTGCCTGCAAGAGTAGGAGACTTAGCGACACCAGAGAGGCCCCAAAAGGCATGGTGGCTTAGAAATCAACTTTTCTTTTTCTGGGCAAGCATTTTTTATCTCTTGTGGTGCCAGGCATGGGACCCAGCATCTTACATGTGCTAGATTAGCTCTCGATGGCTGAAACTCTAAATTTATTTATATTTATGTTGGGGGCAGCCTATGCATGCCAAGGCATGCATGTGGAGGTCAGAGAACAAGCTGAGGAAGTCTGTCCTCCTTTTACACATGAGTCCTGGAGGTCAAATTTGGACCATCAGGCTTGGTGGTACCCTTACCTACTGAGCCATGTTGCCAGCCCCATCCCAGCAGCTTCCAAGCACATTTGGAACAATTGTGACATGGCCATGTTTTCAGTTTCTACATTCTTTCTTTCTTTCTTTTTCATAATTTTTTTTTGGTTTTTCAAGACAGGGTTTCTCTGTTTAGTCCTTGATGTCCTGGAGCTCACTTTGTAGCCCAGGCTGGCCTCAAACTCAGAGATCCGCCTGCCTCTGCCTCCCGAGTGCCGGGATTAAAGGCTGTGCCACCACCGCCCGGCCTCTACAGTCTTTCTTGCATTTCCATAGATTTGTAGGGGCAAGAGGATCTGGGCTTGGTATGCACTTGAAAGATTGAGGCAAGAGGATCTGGAGTTCAAGAACAACTTTGGCTACACAGGAGTGCCAGCCTAGGCTACATGAGACTCTATCTCAAACACACACACACACACACCAAAAGTAAAATACAGTGCATTCCAAAGCTACTTAACATGGGAAAAAAAGCACAAAATGTTTCACTGGGCATAGTGGTGCATGTCTGTAATCTCAGCATTCAGGAAAACCTCAAGTTTGAGGGCAGCCTGAGCTACATACCAAGACCCTGTCTCAAAAACAAGGCTGTCACCAGGCAGTGGTGGTGCACGCCTTTAATCCCAGCTACTCAGGAGGCAGAGGCAGGCGGATCTCTGTGAGTTTGAGGCCAGCCTGGGCTACAGAGTGAGTTCCAGGACAGGCTCCAAAGCTACACAGAGAAACCCTGTCTCAAAAAACAAAAAACCAAACCAACCAAACAAACAAATAAAAACCCCAATGCTGTCAAATTTGATCTGAGTCTGATGATCTGAGTTCAATCCCTAGAACCCACATGGCAGAAGGAGAGGGCAACTCCTGCAAAATGTCCTCTGGCCTCTACACTGTTGCTGTTGCTCTCATCCCTCCACCCTATCCCCCGAAATAAAAAAAAAATGTAACAACAAACAAACAAGCAGCAGCAGCAGCAGCAGCAGCAACAACTGACCCTGATGTGGCAGTGCAGTCTGTAAATCCGAGCACTTAGGAGTTCAGGGCTATGCTTGGCTATATAGAATTTAAAGATAGGCTTTGATAGATGAAACTCTGTCTCAAAACCAACCAGCCAATCAACTTTACATACATTGGTAGCATAGAAATGACTATGACAGATCCATTGTGTTAATTGTAAAACATGTCTAAAATAAGTTCCAGGGCTGCGTATGTAGCCCAGTGGTAGAGCCCTTGCTTAACAGGTGTGAGGTCTTGAGTTTTAGCCTCAGCAATTGGAAAGAAAAAAAAAAGTTCACGTTTCTTTGTACGCTTTTGATGGGATGGCTAGAAAATGTAGAAATCCCTGTTAGGCTGCAGGGGTGGCTCAGTGGTAGAGAAACTGCCTAGAGTGTGAAAGGCCCAGATTTAATTTCCAGGACCACACACAAACAGAAATCAAGTTCAATAAAAGAAAGTCTGTGTCT
>LZPO01044462.1:26538-45209 GCA_001675575.1 Neotoma lepida | reverse complement strand
AGACTGGAGTTTGATTCCCAGCACCCATGTCAGGGAGCTCACAAATGCCTGTAACTCTAGCTCCTGGGGGATTCAACGCCTCTGGCTGCCATGGGTACCTACAAACACACCCACAGGCGGGCACCCGCGCGCACACATACACACACAGGCCCATANGAAGTTTTAAGAAAAGTCTTTATGGAGCGGTTGAGGGATGGCTCAATTGGTGAAGTGCCTGCTGCACAAGCATGAGGACCTGAGTTCAGATCCCAGCACCCATGTGAAAGCCAGGTGTGGAGCTGTGCATCTACAACCCCAGCACTGGGAGGGTGAAGACAGCTGCATCCCTGGTGCTTGCTGGCCAGCCAGCCTCTCTCCAAGTTTAGTGAGATAGAGTGGAGAGCCAGACGTGGTACCGCTTGCCCTGACAGGAGGCAGAGGAAGGCATATCTCTTCAGTTTGAGGCCAGCCTGGTTTACAGGATGAGTTCAGGACAGCCAGGGCTACAAAGAGAAACCCTGTCTTGAAAAACATAGTAATAATAACATAATGATAGTAATAGTAAGTGTGGAGAATGACTAAAGAGAACCAGTATAGCTCTCCTATCTCTGCCTCGCACATGTACACACAGACACAAAAACACACACTTGTGCATACACAGTCTTTATGAAAAGTTGTATATGGTGGCACACACCTGTCACCCCAGTACTCTAGAAGCAGAGGCCAGGAAGATCTCAAGTTTGAAGCCAGTCTGTGCTAAACAGTGAGACCCCATTTCCAAACAAAGTTTTTTTGTTATTTTGAGACAAGGTCCCATACAGCCAGGATGGCAATGGACTTGCTATGAGGGTGACCTTGACTTCCTCCTCCCCCTCCTCCTCTCCTGAGTGCTGGGATGTTCCACCACACACAGATTCAAAGTAAAATTTTGTGTTTCTGTGTCAGTGTCTGCATTCATGTGTGCACACGTGTGCAGAGGACGGAAGTGGACAATGGGTAGCTTCCTCAATTATTCCCCATCTCTTTTTTTTTTTTTCCTTTTTAAGAAAATCTTGGGGCTGAAAAGATGGGTCAGAGGTTAAGAGCACTGGCTGTTCTTCCAGAAGTCCTGAGTTCAATTCCCAGCAACCACATGGTGGCTCACAACCGTCTGTAATGAGATCTGGTGCCCTCTTCTGACTAGCAGGCATACTTGGAGGCAGAATNTTGTATACATAGTAAATAAATAAATCTTTGAAAAAAAAAGGAAAAAAGAAAATCTTGGCCAGGTGTTGGTGGCACATGCTTTTAATCTCAGCACTCCAGAGGCAGAGGCAGGTGGATCACTGAGTTCCAGGACAGCCAGGGCTACACAGAGAAACCTGGTCTCAGAAAACAAAAAACAAGACTATTCCGAGTGTTTGTGTGAGTCCAAGTGTGTGTACCACAGTGTGTGTGGAGCTCAGAGNACAACTTCAGGTGTAGGTCCTTGCCTTCCATCTTGTCTAATGGTAGGATCCTGTCTGCAGCTGCATATGACAGGTTGGAGGTCCTTGATCTCCCAGGGACTCTCCGGTCTCTGGCCACTCTCACTGCAGGAGTGCTGATACAGACAGTGCTGTTGTGCTGGGCTTGGTGTGCACTCTGGGGACTGAACTCAGAGTCTCATGCTTGCCTGAGAGATGACTGACCCACTAGGCTATCTCTTCAGCACTCCAACTCAGTCTAAGTTTTTTTCTTTAAATTCACTTATTGTATGTGTGTGGGTGGGTGCATGCTTGTGCCATGACACACTTGTAGAGATCAAAGGACACTTGATCTTGGTCAAAGGACAACTTGTAGGAGTGGTTCTCTCCTTCCACCATGTGGGTCCTGGGGACTGAACCAAGGTCATCATGGTTGGTGGCAAGCACCTTTAACTCACTGAGCCATCTCTCCACTCCCATCTCCACCTCTACCTCATTGTTTTGAGACAGCTGGCCAACAAGCCGCACACACCCACACACAGCCGCACACCCACACACAAAGTTTTAAAAATTTTTTAAAGGACTTTTGTGTAAGCCAGGCGATGATGGTATATGTCTTTAATCCCAGCACTGAGGAAGCAGAAGCAGGAGAATCTCTGTCAGTTCAAAGCCAGCCTCATCTATAGAGGGCTACACAGAGAAACCCTATCTTAGAAAAAACAAACAAACAACTTCTGTGTAAACCTTACTTTCTCCAGAAGATCCTGGCTGCCTCTGAACAGCTATGTATTCTTGTGGGGGTAGCCTTCTCACGTTTGGGTCTGACAGATTGTGGAGGATCAGGGGACACGAATGTGGCTGAGTACTCATGGGGACATGTTCAAAGACACTACTGAGTACAGATGGCAAAATTTGCAGAGCTCTGGCCTGGGCTGCAGCAACTCTGTGAGCCTCACACCCTTTCCTACTTATTTCATCTTTTGCAGAGGTGAGGATGGAACTTAGGGCCTTGAGAATGCTGGCCGAGTGCTCTGCCTCTGAGCTGCACCCCAGCAGCAGACATCAAACTAGCAGTGGAATAGTTACAATGCCTAAGAAAAGATGCACACACCCCTTCACTCTCATGGACTCAGCACATTCAGTATTTTGAATGTGGCAAGGCCAAGTTGCCATTGGACCTTTTAAAACCTGAGGTGCAGGGGAGGGTTGCATTGCTAATTTACAGCTGATTGGATCTATTACTTGTGGAGCCCTTGGAGCTGGAAGCTGGTGAGTGGTGAATGAATGGGCAGAAAAGCAGTATGGGCGGTGGTGGGCTTGGCATACATGGGTCTGGGTGGGCAGAGATGGGAAAGCTGATCATCTTACCTTCTGTTTGTCCAAGATCTTCATGGCATAGTGGTTCCCAGTCTCCCTGTGCTTCACAAGCATCACTCGCCCGAAGGAGCCGGTACCAAGGGTCTTGATTCTATCAAACTGATCCAACTGGGCTGTGTTCTGTGGGCAGGGAGAGGAGGGGTCAGGGGCACTTCTCTGCAGTTTCTGGCCTGGGGAGTCCCCTATGTCACCGGCAGAGGGGGCCCTGGGGAGTGGGTGGAGATGACCCAGGGGACATTCTTCCAGGCAGGATGGCAGGGGCCAGATCCGGCCCTGGCCTGAGGCCCAGGAGTTGCTGGCAGCTGCATGGGGAACAGGGGCTGCCAGGTGCAAGGGTACAGTGGGGTAGGGGCCTGGTGATGAGCAGGGGTCATCGTGGGCATGTTGGAAGGGAATGGGGCAGGGCTGGGTAGGGCACACAGTGACAGAGCTGGGCACTGTCCCCAGGGAACTGCTCAGTCTGAGGTGTGCTTACCTGAGCAGGGCTCTCCCATTTTTTCAGGAAGTCTTCCTTGGCCTTGGCGAGAAACTCTTTCACTGGGGAGAGAGAGGAAGGTTAGGTGGAGTGGCCCTCCTCAAGGCACATCAAGTTTTCCACTCTAGTGGAAAGTGGGGTACAGCTGCTTCAAGCCAGAGTCTGATATTTTACCAGTGTCTTTGGGGGATTCTAGAGGCAACTTGGGGACTCTTGATTGGGCTGGGGCCTGAGTACCCCTTTAATTACGGAGGTGGGTCCCAGATTCTGGTAATTCCTAAATAGGGTTCATGCAGACTCAGGGGCACACAAGACCGAGAGGCACACACCCCACCCCATTCTCCCTAGCACTGACAGACATTCCTTGGCCAGGGCTGTGCCAGCTGAGGTATTTATAGCCTCTGATCTGGCTGCTCGTCTGTTGAGGCCAGGCCCTGGTGGAGGCCTGTACAGCTAGTGTAGCAGGCACCCTTGGGGGGGCTCAGCTGTCACCTTGCGCCCCCCCCCGCTCTGTGCCTGTCTTTGCTGAGGGGAGAGCTCTCGCCCCTGAACTGCTTCACCGAGTGCCTCCCTTCAGGCACACTCCTCCCTGGCGCCTGCAGCATCCTGAGGCCAGCATCTCATTTCCTAATGTAGATGCTGTCCCTGGTGACTGGCTGGGGCACACACTTCATCCACACTCTTATTTGATCTGCTTGACAACCTTCCTTACATCTATCTGTTTTATCCACTTAATAGCTCAGGAAAAGGAGGACTGAAGACAGCTTACTGTTGTGTGTATGGCCACTGAGAGGCAGCTAGGAGACACAACTTCAAGATAGTAGTTTAGGGTCTGTCTGGATCGTGATGGGCTGTGTCTTTGGACAACTGTCCTAATGTTTCTGGGTCTCAGTTTTCCACATGAGTAAATGGGGATAGAGCACTGATATTCTTGTAAGGTGGTGGTGGGGAGTCATAATTCCAACCCGGCAAAAGGGACTGGCCAGTGGCCTGGCACCAGGTTTATGGTACAGAAATGCCCTCTGTGATGGTTAAACCTGGCAACTTAACTATATCTGGAGTCAACTGAAACCCCAGCAGCTGGACACACCTGTGAGGGGTTTCTTTATTAGATTATTTAAGGTGGGAAGACCCACATAAACCTGGGCCTCACCTTCTGGCGATAGCCCACATAAAAGGACAGGAAAGAAGGGAACTTTGCGATTTGCCTGCTTGCCCTCACTTGCACAGGCAAAGTCATCTGTTCTGGCGCTGAGGCATTCCTTTGCCAGCATTAGAACCCACTTCTGCAGTATTTCAGTGTAAACTGAAGACCAGCAGCTGTCCAGAACTCCAGCACTAGACTGGGACTGCTGGACATCCAGTCTCAGGCCTGAACAACTACCCAAACCACAGCCTGTAGCCAATCTAATAAACCCCATATATAAATATTCATTCTGTCAGTTCTCTTCCTTGAGAGAACTATGGCTAATACTCTCTCTTACTTTTTTTTTTTCCCTTTTTTCCTTTGAGACAGGATGTCTCTCTACATAGTCCTGGCTGTCCTGGAACTCACTATGTAGACCAGATTAGCTTCAAACTCACAGAGATTNACCTCCTCTGCTCCTGCCTCTGTCTCCTGAGTGCTAGGATCAAAGGCATGTACCACCACACCCAGCCCCTCTCTTGATTTTCTGAGACAAAATCTTACACTGTAGCCCAATATGACATGACATTATGTAGCCCAGGATGGCCTTGAACTTAGAGCAGTCCTTCTGATTCAGGTTTCCCTAATACTGGGAGAGGTCAAGGTGCAGGGAGAACAGTACCAAGAGGAGCAGGCTTGGAGTAATGACACAGGCTTATAAGATCAAGACTTTGGGAGCTGAGGCAGGATTTTGAGTTCAAGGCCAGCCTAGGATGTATAGCAAGAACCTGTCTTGAAGGACTAGAGACTGCAGCTGCAGCTCAGGGGTAGGGCACTTGCCAGTATGCACAAGGCCTAGGTTCTATCCCAAGCACGACAACACAGAAGAATAAGCTCAGTTGTAATACCATAACTAGGAGGCTAAGACAGGAGGATCTCAAGTACAAGGCAGACCTCTCAAAAAATAAACAAACAACAAAAAAAAGCAAAGGAGGCAGTGCACAGCAAGAACAAACCCTAACCCCGGAACCCCACACTCACCTGCTGCCTGCCTCTCCCAGCAGAGTGTGGCATGGGGGTTAGGGAACATGGGGCAGTCTGGGGCCCATCAGTTGTCAGCCAGGATTCAGGGTGCTGACTGGGGCTTTAGTCCCCAGAAAGTGTAGCGCAGGTAACCCAGGAAACGGACAGCCAGGTGGGCCCAGAGGAACAGCTGCAGCCACAGCTGGAAGGTGACTTCATCCTCATGCTCACTACTTTCAGACCCCAGATCCATCCCAGGTGGCCCTGGGTTCTATCTGCAATCTTCTCTTTGCCGGAGTAACCAGTGCCTCTTGGTAAGGTCTGGGAGTTGGGGAAGGAGTTGGTTGCCACGGAAGCAGTTAAAGGCACCTGCTCCAGACTGGCCAAGGTCTGCAGAGGCTCTCCTTGGCAGCAGGAGGTGGGAAGATTCTCTAGAGGGTGTCCCTCTGGCTGGCCTGCCCTTCCAGGGATGCCCATGACTTCCCCAGGGGTGCAGTCTGCATGAGGTCCATGTGCCCAGAGTACTGCCCATGGGCAGAGGTGAAGGAGTTAAGGCCCAGGCCCAGGCACCAGCTCTCCAGAGGTTAAAGATGCCCCAGAGCTTGTTAATTAGCTGAAAGAACAGCCAGAGAGGAAGGCCAGGGTGGGGAACAGTGGCAAAAGCTACTTTATCTTCTGAGTTTCCTCTCAACATGGAACCCCCAAATCCTGCCACCCTGAGAGAAATGGATACATCTGGTTCCCTGTCTTGTTCCTCTGCAGGGGCGAGAGGGGAACGGTGTCCTGGGATGTCCTTGGCCTCTGTCAAACCTTGCCCTGTGCTTGGCTCTGTTCTCAGCCATGAAAGTCCAAACCGGAAATGAATGGCTAAACTTGGGTGGGGGAGGGGAAGGTAGCATTAATCATCATCTTCCTTCTTTCCAGGCTCCCAAAGCTGAAAGCTCTACAGCGGCCTTCCTGGGGCTGCCTGGCACCCATGGACCCCTGCTGGACAGGAAGTGGACAAGGAGGGTAGCTCAGCAGCTGTTAGCCTTCTCTCATTTGGAGGGGAAGGGTGCCACTGGCCTCCACTCTCTGCTTTAATGTGCTGAGAAAACTCAGACACCTCTAGGAAAGTCGGTGCCACAGCAAGACACAGAAATCACCTTGNATTCAAATATGAGGGTCATAGTAGCAGGCAAGAGTAACACACACCACACTCCCAGTTTGAGGAGGACCCCCAACACTGGGTCCCATCTGTCTCCGGGCGGGGTTCAGGGTACCACGCTGGCCAACACCCAGGTCTAAGGTGGACCAATCTTCATTTGGGGCTGAATATCAAAACTGGGTGGGACTACTCATGCCCATATCTGAGCTGGAACACTCTGGATAGACCATCTGCTTTGGTCTGAAATGGACCATTCATCTTTCTGCTCTTCTCTCTCAGCCCCCCTAATCCCGGATGTTAAGAAGGGAGGTGTTTCCAGGGATACCCAAGAATCCACAGACTCCTTCTCTCCACTTGTTCCCCTAAACCCCTATCACAGCCCCTCCCTGACTTAAGGGGCAGACAGTGCCTAGGAAGTTGCTATAGCAACAGGGCTCAGCCTCACCATCGTTGGAGCTGGAAGCCATCACTCAGTCTTTCTCAGGGCACTAGCACTACGGTGGCTGGGAAGCCTCATAAGATCTGCTGCACCAATTTGGCTCCCAGTCTTCAGGGCCCTGCCTGTAGAGGGAGCCAGGGAGTTGTAGGGTGGGAGCAGGATGAGAAACTCAACCTGCAGACTAATCGGTGCAGGAGAGGGGCAGATAGAATCCTTCAAACTTCTGTTGGCCTGACTAGGCAAAAGGCAAAGCTGTCAGGTAGGACCCTCTTGGGCACCCACACAACTGCCAATGGTAACAAGGGTTTGACCCTTCTGAGCCTCTATAGGATGTTAGAAGGCAACAGTTCTTTCCATCCAAGAATGTCCTGAGGATGTCTTTTCCTCAGTGACTGGATCGACTTGTCTTGTAGACTTCTTTGGGGTTCCCTCTCACCACTCTTGCCACTTTCCCTGTNGATCAATTCCCTGAGGTGTATGAGCTGAGACCTGAGCCCCACTTGGCTAGTTTGCACTGACAGCCTCCTGGGGCTTGACCTTTTCCCTCTGTCCTCTAGGCTTCTCACCCTGGCCTGTCAACATCTGTGTCATTCTAGGGTACAGACTCCCCTTATCTTATTCCATACTGGGCTGTTTCTAGACCCTTGCCCTCTTGGTCAAGGAGACAGCAAACCCTGCGCTGCCTGGCCAAGAGATGGCAGTGCAGTGGGCTGCAAGATGCCTGCTTGGTGCCTAGGAAGGCATCTTCCTAACCCCAGTGGGACAGGCATGTGGCAGATGAAATGCAGGTGCCCCCTGCAGGCTGGTGTGGCTGCTGTCCCGGTCCTGCTTACAAGAGAGGAGACTCAGCTCCTCCTTCCTCTAAGAAGCTTCCAGACAAAGAGTCTTCCTTTCTCACCCTGCTCCCCTCTAGGGGTGGAGGGATGTCTCCAAAGTCTGACTAGGTCTCAGGAGCAGAACACAAAATTATTATTTATTTTTAGTGGTACTGAGGGTTGAACCTAGGGCCTTGAGTATTTTATGCAAGTACCACTGAGCTGTGTGTGTCTCCAGCTCTTATTTTTGAGATAGCTTCTCATTAAGCTGCCCAGGCTACCTTAGAATTTGAGATTCTCTTGCTTTAGCCGCCCAATAGCCAGGTCGACAGCCTCAAGCCTGTATGCCACTTCCGTTTAGTTACATTGTGTTTTAATGTATATAAGAGACTATAGCTGGGCGGTGGTGGGCACGCCTTTAATCCCAGCACTCGGGAGGCAGAGGCAGGCGGATCTCTATGAGTTCGAGGCCAGCCTGGGCTGAGTGAGTTCCAGGAAAGGTGCCAAAGCTACACAGAGAAACCTTGTCTCCAAAAACAAAACAAAACAAAACAAAACAAAACAAAACAAAACAAAGAGACTACAACAGGCAATCTCAGACTGTGATAGCTTAGGGTCTATGAGCAAAAATGAGTAAAGTTTTTACTTTTTTTTTTTATTTTTATTTTCTCCTTTGTAGCCCAGGTTGGCTTCAAACTCAGGTCCTTCTGCCTCACAGTCCCTCTCTTGCTTGTTACAGGTGTGAGTCGCTGTGCCTGTTTTATATTTTTAATTTTTTACATTTATTGTGTGTGCACACACATTCTTGTGGAGGTCAGAGGACAACTTGTAGGAGTCAGGTCTCTCCTTCCACCATGTGGGTCCTAGGAGGACAATTCAGACTGGCATATTGGCAGCAAACATCTTTACCTGCTGAGCCATCTTGATGAACACAGGTTTTATTTGTGTTTTGATACAGGATCTTGCTGTCACCCAAGCTAGCCTTTAACTCTTGGGCTCAAACAATCCTTTTACCTCAGCTTCTTAAATTGCTGGTAGTACCAATATGCACATTATTCACGGTTTGTTTTTATCATTTTAAATTAAGAAAGTATGGCTGGGGTTTAATTCCTGCGGAGGCAGTTTAAGAATGTCTGGGTTGAAGGCTGGACATGGTGGTGCACGCCTTTAATCCCAGCACAGGAGGCAGAGACAGGTGGATCTCTATGAGTTTAAGGCCAGCCTGGTCTATCTGACCAAGATTCAGGCCAGTTAGAGCTATACAGTGAGACCCTGTCTCAAAGAGCCAAAACAAACAAAGGAATGTCTGAGTTGAGACATTCTGGGGTCCAGGATATCTGCTGGTCGAGAGATCTGGGTGTGAATTCCGCCTGTATGATGTCATCCATGTCAAACTCAGATGGCTCATTTGAACAAAAGTCATCAAAATAAGTGTGTCTGTGGAGACCATCTAAGTTAGTCCTCTTGGTTGCCTGATAAGCAGTAGCTGGGATTTCATCCCGATGACACAGCGGGCCAACTCGAAGACTCTGATCTTTTTCTTGGGCTCTTTCCCCCTCTATGGCTTTTAGTTCCTGCTGAATTGTCTAATATGCCTGAAGCCTTTCTAGCACCATGTCTCCTCAACTTTCAAAAGGGCTACTGCAATATATATCCCACTGCCAGGACCATCTACCTCCTGGTGGGCCTCACCTGCCAAGGGGTCGGCCCCTCCCCTTCTGCCTGGGCCCCTCCAAGCTCAAGCCCAAGACCTTTTTGGGCACTACCCACCTGCTCCTCTGTCATCAAGCCCTCAACTACAAGCACTTGCCTCTCCGTCCCCCGCCCATCGGTGACATGCCAGGCCTCTTAAGGCTGCTCTGCTGTTTGAAAGGGAGGAGGGGCAGAAAGTTCTTGGGCTTTGGTGGCATTGTGGGGACTCAGACACTGAGAAGGGCAGAACTGGTCATAGTCTCCCTTTTTGGGAGGTCTGACTATTCCTGGGTAACTGAAGGGGTTCTCAGTGGCATTCCAGCTTTAGCTTGGAGTTACACAATTTTAAGGAATGGAAGTATTGGGAACAGGGTACAAGGCCCTTTCTGAAGGTATTTCAAATATAAAATCAGTTTCTTTCCCTGGCTGGAAAAATTCAGCATGTTTAGCGGTGGAGAGGGGTGGAACTCACCTCCCTGTGGGTGAGTCCTGGGTATGGACAGAATCCATCTGTCCTCAGCAAACCAAATCATCAGCTGTCACCTATTGCTGGATGCGTTACCCTACCCTTGCAACTCCTCTTTCCGACCATCCCAACTCAAGTNGAATGAGCCCTTGCTAACACGACATTTCATTCTCAGCCTTGAACCAGGAGTGAAGCAGCCCCAGGGACGGGGTGAATGACAGAACCGCAGTTGTGAAATGACCATTTATTGAGGGGCCTTCCAAGGAACCCAGAGCTCAGGTCAGGCCAGGAGATGGGAGGGTGCTCTGCCGATTCCCCCGACCCGCAACCCAAGAAAGAGGACAGGCGCAATGGCTCTGAGCGAGACCAGCTCGAACTTGGATCTGGAAGCGCAGAAGCAGCTCTCTAGGTTCATAAACAGTCTGCCACCCCAGTCAGGGCCAGACACTTACACGGAGGAGGCAGAGTGGCAGGATGAGAGGGGCAGAGGGACCCAGAAAGATCTTGTCCCCCATGCCAAGTGACACAGAAGGGGAAAACAATGCAGGAGGTGGCCCTGGGAAATGCTCATGGGGGCAGGGGGGCTTGGAGGTGGGGGCTGTGATTAGGAGAAAGATGGCGGGGGCTGGAGGGGGAGGGGTGTGGTCAGCAAGTGGCCAAGGTCCCTGCAGGGTGGACCCCACAGCACTCCCGAGACTGGCAGGAGCCTGGATCAGGGTCAGGCATTGGGGCGCTGTGTGGAAAAGGTGAGTGACGAAGTATGTGGGGGGGATTAGAATCTGGGAAAAGGGACTAGGAGAGGAGGGGGTGGGGTGGTGACAGGGCCCCGGCGGTCATACATGCAATGGTTGGCAGTGACAGCTGGGTGGGGGGGCATGGCCTTTGCAGTGGGGGATGGTAGGCCATGGGCACGGGGGCCCTGCTGGGGGCAAGGTACCTCTGCGGTGCTCGGACCCCAGCGTGGACAGGCAGCAGGCAGGGGTGCAGGAGGACAGGATTGGGGGGGCATATGGGGGAGGGGCCGTGCAGTGATGGGCAGAGTGCGGGCAGGCCGCACGCAGCCCAGATCAGGGTGACGGCCGGGAACTCACCGCTCTCCTGCTCGCTGCCCTTCTTGGCGGCGGCGGCGTTGCCCATCGCGGCGGCGTCGCGGCCGGGGCCGGTCCCGGAGCTGCGGCGCGGCGGGTGCTAAGGCGGCCGGCGGCCCCGGAGCGCGCTGGGCAGCGGAGGCGGCGGCCCCTGGGGCTGGCTGCGCTGGCTGCGGCGCCACGACCCCCGCCCAGCCCCTGCTTCCCGCGTCTCTCTGCGCCCGCCCGCGGGGGAGCCTCAGCCCAAGTCCTCTGTCCGTGACGCCCCCGCAGCCCGCCGCCCATTGGTTCAGGCCTCCCTGACTGACAGCCCCACGCCGCTGTCCATTGGCCCTCCGAAACCTTCCCGCGCTACCATAGGCTCCCGGATGCATGACGCGAGTTGCAGTCGCTCAGCCACTCACGGGCTCGTGAGGCCACAGTCGGGCGGGCGGACGCATGTGATTGGCCGAACTCGCTCTGCGAGGCCGCCGATTGGCTGAGACGCACGGCCCCGTCAGTGTCAGTCCCGGGGTGAGAGGGCGGGGCAGCTGCGCAGGCTGCGGCCCGGGCAGCGGGCGGGGCGGCGGCTGCGGCTGGAGGGTGGCCGAGCGGCAGGCGCTGCGAGGTGCGGGAGGCGGCCCCGGCGGACGCCCGTGCGGCCCCGTGAGCGCTGCAGTCTCCCGCCCCTGCCCAGTGCGGCGGCGGCCACGGGCCAGCGGAGGTTGACGCCACGGCGGGCCGGCGCAGCGGCTTGTCCACCTGCCAGCGGGGGAGGGGCCGGCTGGCGCCGCGGGTCAGAGGTCGCCGGGCGCCGTTCGGCGTCATTCATAAGGCCTGACGCTGGGCAGCCGTGACCCGGCCAGCTCGGGGTTCGCCTTGTTTGCTCTCGCTACAACCGGAGCTGCAAGAGGATGCTGGACCCAGAAGTGATGGCAGGCTGGGAGGGCGCGCTCAGTGTCCACCGTCTACTGTGGCCCAGCCCTAGCCCCTGAAAAGAAATAAGGACATTGGCCAAGTACATGACTTCTGGTTCTCAGCACGTTGGTACTGTCATACTCCCATTTTATGGAGGAGGAATGGCCAGACTGGTTCCTTGCTCTTAACGAATCTCTATTTGCCTGGACATTGCCAGCGTAACCTGCCCGCTGGGGCAAGTGGGGAGCCATTCTTTTTCCTTCTGGATGCCCATNTTTAAATTTTACTTTTATACAATGCAGGGGTAGAACCCAATGCCTACCAGCTGCTAAGCAAGCATTGTACCTTGCCCAGGGTGCTCTTTCCAGTGGGCGCTGCCAGAACATGGTCAGTTTCCCACTGTGCCACTGACATCAGGGGTCTGAGCACTCTGCTGGAGGGGTCTCCTACACACTAGGTTGGTGTTCAGAACCCCTACCCTAACACACTGGATGCTGGTACACTTAGATCTTCCTGCTGCCTGGGGCAACATAAACCATCTCTAGACACTGCTAAATGTGCTCTGGGAAACAAAGTTGCACCAGAGAACCTCTGCAGTAGAGGTTGGCCAGGATGGAAGGTGCTGAGAGGACAATGAGCTAGCTCTCCCTAACTCCAGAGGGTAGCTGGTCCTTAGCAACACACACCCATAGACTCAATGCTGTGCTCAGCAGTTCATACCCAACTTCTAAGCCAGCAACTTCTGCACCCCTGCTACTAGTTCAGTTACAGTCCACTAGTAAGAAAGTACAATACCAGAGAGTAGGGCTCCTCTGGATTATGGGAGCTGGCAGGACAGCCAAATGCTCCATCTCTGATTTGGGGAGTTACACCATAGCTAAGTGAAATTATCTCAATTGTGGCTGTGTGTGTCCTTGGGTCACAATGTTGCTCTATGCCTGTGGGTCAAGGTCAAAGTGAAAGATCACTGGTCATAAGTTGAACAGCTGGTATACTTCAGCTTGGACAAAGAAAAACCTTGAGCAAAGAAAAACAACCTTTGAGCCTCATCTTGTGGTACAAACTGCACAACCAGATGAGACTAATAGGGAAGCAAGCAAGAGAAGGGCCAGCCACTTTCAGGACAAGAGGTCACCCATGACATGTGAAGGAGACAAGGAGGCCAAAGAAGAAACAGCATACGTAAAAAAGTTAAAAAAAAAAATTTTTTTTTACAGAGGCTAGAGAGATGACTTAAGAGTACTGGCTGCTCTTCCAGAAGACCTGGGTTCAATTCCCAGCTCCTACATGGGGATTCACAACCCTCTGTTAACTCTAGTTCCACGAAATCCAAAGTCCTTTTCTGGCCTCTGCAGACACCAAACACTCAAGTGGTACACAGATAGCCACACAGGAAAACATATAAAATGTTTTAAGCTGGGGGTGGTGGTGCACACCTTTAATCTCAGCACTTGAGAGGCAGAGGCAGGTGGCTCTCTGAGTTCAAGGCCAGCCTGGTCTACAGAGCGAGTTCCAGCACAGCCAAGGCTACACAGAGAAACCCTGTCTTGGAAAAGAAAAAAAAAAGTTTAAAAGAAACAAACTTTCTCCAGGCATGGTGTTGCACACTCTTAATCCTAGCACTCCAGAGGCAGAGGCAGGTGAATCTCTGTGAGTTCCAGGCCAGCCTGGGCTACAGAGCAAGTTCCAGGCATGCTGGAGAGGGAGGNAAAAAAAAGAAACAGACAATCCAGATGAAGTGCTTTTATTTTTAAACCAACAAAAACTTTTAATATAAAAGCATTTTAATATACACACTGCAATCACAATAGCATCTGTGCAGCAGCACGGGGACCCAGGGCTCAGGGCAGGGGTAGATGGAGTGGGAGTTTCTCAAGTCAGCCTGCCAAATGCCTCCCTGGTCCCAGAGGACTGGGTAGCTCATGAGAACATGTCCTCAAAGCAAACCCTGATGACTCCATGAAGCAGGACCTCCAATATGCCTCCTACCCAGGGCAGTCCTCTCAGAAAGCCAGGCTCAGTCCTGTCTCTTATACACATCTAGATGTGTATAAGAGACAGCCTCAAAGCAAACCCTGATGACTCCATGAAGCAGGACCTCCAATATGCCTCCTACCCAGGGCAGTCCTCTCAGAAAGCCAGGCTCAGTCACCAGATGAGAAGGTGGCTGTGACCAAAGTACCCCCATTCCTCCTTGGCCCGGGGAGCTCACCTTTGGGGAGTTTTCTAGTAGTGGTTAGACTAAATGACACCCTGGAAGGACAGTGGTGGTACTGAGTCTGCCTTCTAACTAGTAGTCCTTGCCTGAGACCCCAAGAACTAGAGTGGGAAGGAGTGACAGCCTCTGGCCAAAGGCTAGCCAGGTATCGCCCAAACAAGTCTCAAGGCAGGTGATGTTCAGAGAGCTTCTCACAGGAACTGATGGTGTAGAAGGAAAAATGATAAACAATGACCATATAAATACCTGCTTCTTAGAGGCTGGTGGGTCAGAAGTGAGATGATTCTTCTGGACCTGAGGTGAGATTGGGGTGCATATTTTCTTTGGGGCTAAGAGGTCTAGAGGCAACTGGTGGCCCTCAAATCCTTGAGATGACCACACATGAGAGCCTGTAGATCCCCTCCAGGTATGCAAGGAGACTGGCCATGGTCCTACTGGGGCCAGCCTAGCCCCCATCAGATACAGTCCATGGAGTTCTCTGGTAGGAGGCTTGGGATGCAGCTAGGGAGGCCCAGGCTTTTGATAGGAGTGCAATTGAAGGGAAGGCCCAAGTCCAGGTTGGGGTCCTGGTTCTCTATGGCCTCCAGCCTGTCTGCATTGTTGTCCCAGTTGATATGGAATCGGGTCACCCGGGGGTTAGAAGCCAAGATGTTCCGCTGTAGCTGCACAACAAGAAGANTGTCATTCCCTATCACCAGATATCACNTTTGTTATTCCTAAAGGGCCAGGACTCCCTCAGACCTCCACTTTGAGCCCAAAAGATGCTTGTACGCTCTAGGGTAGAACAGGGTCTTCCTCATCCTGGTTTTGCTTGCCTTTGTTCATTTGTTTTTGGGTTGTTTTAAAAGAGAGTCTCAACTACGTAGACCAGGCTAGTCTGGGACTCACAGAGATTTCCTGCCTCTGTCTCCCAAGTGCTGGTATGCACTACCATGCCTAGCATGATTTTTTGAAAAGTTTTATGTGTATGGGTGTTTGGATACATGTATGTTTATGTACCATGTGTGTGCCTAGTGCCTTTGGAGGCCAGAAGAGGGCACAGATACCCTAGAACTGGAGTAACAGCCACCATGTGGGTGGCTGGAGTATGTGACATCATGTGGGTGCTGGGAATTGAACCTGGGCTCCAAAGAACATTAAGTTTCTTAACTGCTGGGCCCTCTCTCCAGCCCATTTGATTTTTTAAAAAATATCCTTATTTTTATTGTATGAACGTTTTGCCTACACGCGTGTCTATTTGTTACCTTTGTGCCTGATTCCCATGGAGGTCAGAAGAGGGCATAGATCCCCTGGAACTGGAATTAAAGGTGGCTGTGAGGCTGTGGGTGCTAGGAATCAAACCCAGGTCCTCTGCAAGAGCAACCAGTGCTCTTAACCGCTGAGTTATCTCTCCAGTAGCCCTCTAGCACTGCCCCTCACCACACACACCCTGGAAACAGGGTCTTGCTATGTAGCCTAGGTTGGTCTGGAACTCATGATGCAGATGAGGCTGGCCTCTTAACTTGAGGCTCAGCTTTCTGAGGGCCAGGGTGCTGGGATTGCAGTGTGCTCCACTCCCTCTAGCTCTAGCTCTAATTCTGTCAGGCATGCCTCNAGAAGAAAAGACTTGCTATCCTAGCTCTAGCTCAGAGACAGCATGACCTGTTAACCTTCATTGACCTTGGCTCCCATCCCCCTCAGCTGTAAAGGAACTAGACTGTCTGAAGCAGGAAGTGCAGAGACAGGCTCACCTGAGAGAAGTCTGGCTTTGGAGGTGGGTTCTCCCGAAGCTCTGGGTTTGGGTACTCATTGTTGACATAGTAGCCCACACGGATGAACTCTTGTCCATGGTAGGTGCAGGTGATGAGAACCACAGTCACACCCACAGCATCAGTCTCAGGAATGAGGGATGGATTTGGGGCATCAGCCTGGGGAGACATATCCTGGGCTTTCCTACTGCCAATCACAACACTAAGTCTACCAAAGAACTGGGACTAGACAAACTGATCATACAGGTAACTATCATGGATTTGATTCGGCAACATGACCGTTGAGCATGCTTAGTCNTCAGTCCTAACAACAACAACAATAAAAAATTTCAAAACTGCTGAGTTTGACTAGGAGACAAGGGTGATCAGGTGGAATATGATGCACAAGGGGGCTGACATGAGATGAAGCTGGTCAGGTGGATACGAGGCAACCCCGGGGCCTGCTAAGTCAATTCAGGGCTCGGGAAAGAGCAGTATTTAGAGGAGGTAAGGTCTGAAAAGACTGGTAGCATGTGGAGGTCTGGCTGCAAAGGGCTGTAGCAGAAGCAGGAAGGCCAGGCAGGAGTCATCCTGGAGAGGATGACGAAACCCAGCAACAGAGAACAGAATCCCAGATCAGGGTGTGTGGCTGTGGAGCAGCTATATTGTATGAAACCAATGCAAATGAAAACGTACACTTAACCAAATCTATTACAGAGAGCAGAGCATCACCAGTGGGGCCCTGTTCAACTGCCAGGCCACATGCTCTGGAAGTAGGCCTTGGCTGTGAACATGGGGCTTAGTGGGCTTGACAGGCANGAGTGTGTGAGGGGACAGTGGGAGGGAGATAATGGGTAATGACTTCCTAAGCACCTGCTAATGAGCCTAGTGACACTGGACTGGACATAGTACCATTTGGAAGTCACAAACCCATCTTCATAGTCACTGATTCTGAGTTTGCAAATCCACCAACTCAATACATCTAGAAACTTCAAAACCAGTAAGTGTGGTACTTTCATAATTACTTACTGGCATGTGAAGAGCAAGGAAAACCCAGGGCTCAGGTTCCAACATGGGGCCAAACTAGGGGCTACTTGGCCTTCTTGCTTTGCTTTCAATGTGGAGTACAAGGACCCTTTGTCTACCTAGTGCCTTTGTCACCTAGTTTCATATGGTGAGCTTGGTTTCTGTCTGTCAGAATGTGAACAGTTCTGTTACACATTCCAGCTACCAGTGTTTTCTCTCTCCTAGCTTAGAAACAGAGCTTAGCAACCATCAATGGAACCTCTGGAACCTTTCCTTGCTACATTGCCAAAATCCCAGGGCAGAAAACAAACACTACGTTTTATATTCACCACCACGTTTACTATACCCCCTTATATTTTTTTGTTTGTTTGTTGAAACAAGGTCTCACTATGTAGTCTTGGCTGGCCTCCAACTCATAGAGATCTACCTGCCTCTGCCTCCTGAGTGCTCAGATTAAAGGTGTACCACACCTTGCCTAATTATTTTTACAGCATTTGGCTGTGTAGCTAGCTAGGCTAGCCTTAAACCTGAAGCAGTCTTTCTACCTCAGTCATCCACATACTGAGATTATAAACAAACACCACTAAACTTAGCTACACCTTTAGTAGAAATTAAGTACTTACTTGATTTAATTCATCATATACGCAAATGTTTAACTCACTGATGCCGAATGATTTACTGAGATATCTTAAAATGTAATCAATGAGTAAAGATTTATATCATACAGTAAATAACAAAATAAGTAAGACCCCCAAATGCAGTGCTGAAGTGCTGCCTCTGTTAAAGCAACTTAGGGAGGAAATGTGTGTTGAGTAAGCTTTGTTCAGCTATGGGTCAGTGCTTCTGGCTGAGTTCACCAGTCAACATTTACTAGTGAGCTATTTGCGACATGGTCTTACTGCACGGCCCAGGCTGGTTCCAGACTGTGTGCTGGGCTTATAGGGATGTGCTCAGCTCTGGCAATGAACAAGTCACAACAAAACCCCTTAATCCTTGAGGGGAGTAGTGCAATATTCATGAACCATGTTCATGTTCACAACTCCTGTGTACAGGAGTTAATTAGATCACAAATTAGTGGTCCAGAGGTCACTAAGAGCTGTGACCCAGAGGTTGAGTGAATCCAGAGTAGTGGTTCTTGAAGGATAGCTTCGGGCAGACAGCTCCTGGCAATCAACTAGGATATATGGCTCAGGCAGGCCTTGAACTTGCGGTCCTCCTGTCTCACCATCCTGAGTACTGGGATTACAGGGCTGTGTCACCAGTGCAGGCTCAAGTTAGGATTTGAATTTAAACCTGACTGCTAAAACCAGTGTGCTTTCAGGTAAAAGAGGAAGGCTCTAGGCTTGAGTGTGGCTCAGTAGTGGAGTGCAAGTCTAGTATATGTCAGGTCTTGGGCTCCATCTCCAGCCTGAAGCATTTCTAGAAATCAAGGGCTAAGGTGCAACTTCCTTACCTGAAAGACGAACATATGCCTTCCAGCAGGAACAGGACCCACCAGCACTGAGTCTAGGATCTGATCAAATTCCTCACTCTCAGCTGAGCCCACGTAAATGATCTTCCACTCCAGGTCTGCAAGCACATGAGAGGTGGGGAAGTTGAGGACTGAAAATTGCTGGCGAGCCGGGCAGTGGTGGTGCACGCCTTTAATCCCAACACTCAGGAGGCAGAGGCAAGTGAATCTCTGAGTTCGAGGCCAGCCTGGTCTACAGAGTGAGTTCCAGGACAGCCAGG
>LZPO01044462.1:0-14824 GCA_001675575.1 Neotoma lepida | reverse complement strand
AACTACATGGTGGCTCACAACCATCTGTAATGAGATCTGGCGCCCTCTTCTGTATACATAATAAATAAATCTTTAAAAAAAAGAAAGAAAGAAAAGAAAGGGGCTGGAGAGATGACTCAGTGGTTAAGAGCACTGACTGTTCTTCCAGATGGACCTGGGTTCAATTCCCAGCAACCACATGGCAGCTTACAACTGTCTGTAACTGCAGTTCCAGGGAATCTGACACTCTCACACAGACATATATGCAGGCAAAACACCAATGTACATAAAATACAAATAATTTTTTAAAGGAAAGAAAGAAAGAAATGTACTTCAATCCCAACTGTTACCACTGCGGTAGTTCAAATGAGAACGGCCTTCATAGGTTTGTACGTTTNCATGTGTGGCCCCCGGTTGGTGGAACTGGTTGAGAAGGTGAGGAGGTGTGTTGTTAGAGGAGACGTGTCACTGGGGGTGGGCTTTGCGGTCTCCGAAGGCTGGCAGCATCCCCTGTGCTTGTGAATCACGATGTGAGCTCTTCCTGCTGTCGTGCCTTTGCTTCCATCGTGAACTTTAACCTCTGAAACCCTAAGCCAAGTTAAACTCTTATAAATTGTCTTGGTTGTGGTGCCTCCCAGCAACAGAAAAGTTAACTAAGACACTCATGTACTTAAAAGCTTTCCATCCCCAGAACTGAATAAAATAGCCAGGTCTACTTTGGGAGGGTAAGATAGGATTGTACACAATTTTGAGGCCAGCCTGCACTGTATAGCAATGCTTTGTCTCAGAAATAAAATCAATTTAATGATGAAGTTGCCATGTGCTTCTTAGGCATAAGCCAAGTTCCTCTCCTTTTTGTTGTGGACTTCTTTGTCCCCAGCCCTATTCTCTTCATANTCCAGAAAAGCTTGGCCACAGCAGTCTGTGGTGCTTATAAAGAAACTCCTGTCCATTTCATTCTTGGTACAGCTAGCTAAATGATCTTCAGCCATAAACCAGATCAGGTTATAATTCTACTTAAAACCTTCAAAGGCTTAAAATGAAAGCTAAGGTCTTTACTGTGACTCAGGAGGCCCTGTGTAGTGGCCTTGTCAGCCTTACACAGTGGCCCTGGCTAATCTCACTGGTCTCATCTTCCAGTTCCTGTCACTACTTGAAGCCTTGCTTTATTTCTTCTCTTTCAGCACACCAATCTACTTCCTGCTTGGGGCTGTGCACTGCTCTTCCCTTTGCACAGAATATGTTTTCTCTGGGTAATCACTAGCTGCCTCATTCTCACCATTAGGAATCAACTCAAATGTCCTCAGAAGATTCCTCAGACAACCGTCTAATATGGTCTTTATTGTATTTTTATACTCTGGATCTACTGCTTGACAGTCAGTCTGATAGACTACTTACATCCTCTTTGTGCCTTAGTTTTATATTTATTACATTTATTAGTTACTTTCAAAATATTATTTTATGTGTATGAGTGTTTTGTCTGCATGTTTGTGTACCAGGCCTGGTGCCCAAAGAGGCAGAAAAGCACGTCAAGTTCCTTGGAAGTGAAGTGTCAGGTGACTGTGAGCTGTCATGTGGGTGCGGGAATTGAACTACGGTCCTTTGCAAGAGCTGCAGCAAATGCTCTTAACCACTGAGGCATCTCTCCAGTCCCATTTATTTATTTGTATTTGTGTGCTTGAATACAGAGGTCAGAGGACAAATTGCAGAAATCAATTCTCAGAGATCCAACCCAGGCCATCAGACAAGTGCCTTTACCCATTGAGCCATCAAACCAGTCTTTATTATTATGGGTATTTTGCCTGCATATATGTCTGTACATTACTTTATGTGCCTGGTGCCTACAGAGGACAGATGAGGGCATCAGATCCCTTAGAACCAGAGTTATGGATAGTTGTGAGACATCACNTGGGTACTGGGACTGAAGTCACATCCTCTGTAAGAACAAGTGCTCCTAACTGCTGAGCCATCTCTCCAGGCTTTCGTCACTTTTTAAAAAACGTAATTTCAAGCTGGGCATGGTGCAACCACCTAGTTGCAGCACTCGGGAGGCAGAGACAGGAGAATCTCTGTGAGCGCCAGGCCAGCCTGATCTACATAATTATTTCCAAGCCTACCAGGACTACATNGTGAGACTCTGTCTATAACAAAGGGGCTGTTTGTTGTATTAGTATGTTTTTAAATTTCCCAGTTGTAATTTCTAATATAGTAGATGTTAATATAGTCCTCATAAACAGTAGCACTTGAGAGCTAGCCATGGCTCATTTGGTGAGAGCTCATTTGCCTCCCAAATGTTGGGATTAAAGACGTGTGCCACTACATCGGGTTGTTCGAATACTTTGGGACCTTGTAGGCAGAGCTCTTCTTCCTCTGGCAATTTCTAANACTGTCTTTGTTGTAGAGCAGGTCACCATCCATTCAAGTTCTCTCAAATCTCAGCCTGTACCAGTACCACATTGTCTTAAATATCACCACAGTATAACCAGCCCTGCGCAGGCTGCTTGTTCTACCTTTCAGCTGTGTTGGTCTTACACCCTTTGTTCTTGCATAACAAATGGGGCACACAAATATTTTGTTTCTGTTACAAAAGTAAAATGTGTTTAATGCAAAAAGAGTTAACCATGTTTTAAGAAAGTAAAAATTAGCCACTGTACATAGACTGTTAACATTTTGGTGTGGCTTTATAATCTACTTAAGCTATATGTGCAAAGAGGAGAGCATAGTTCACTCAAAACTGGCCAGGCAGAGGATCTCATTTTTTATGAGATTAGATTTCAAATCATATATAAAGAGGTAGAAACACAGGAGTAAGGTGATAGAGGATTCCCAAACTGTTTCAGAAGTCATATACATATATATATATATATATATATATATATACACATATAGATGGGATTTGTTAGAGTGGCTTAGAGGCTGTGGTCTGGCTAGTCCAACAATGCCTGTCTCCTGATGGAAAGTCCAATAATCCAATAATTGTTTGGTCCCTAAGACTGGATGTCTCAAGTAGTCTTCAGCATACACTGAAATCCTGAATAAGTAGGCTCTAATACCGGTCAGCGAAGAAATGAATTTACCAGTGATAGTGAGGACAGGAGGCAAAGAACAGGAACTTCTTTCTCAGCAGGTGGTGGTGGTGCACGCCTTTAATCCCAGCACTCAGGAAGCAGAGGCAGGCAGATCTCTGAGTTCGAGGACAGCCTGGTCTACAGAGTGAGTTCCAGGACAGCCAGGGCTCCATAGAGAAACCCTGTCTCAAAGGGAAAAAAAAAAGAACTTCCTTCTTTCATATCCTTTATATAGGCTGCCACTGGAGGGTGTGGCTGAGATTTAAGATGGGTCTTCCCACTTCAAAAGATCCTGTCTAGAAAAAATCCCTCACAGGTGTAACCAGCAGCTCGGATTTTAGTTCATTCCATTCCAGATATAGTCAAGATGACAACCAAGAATAGCCATCACAAGTCTACCCCTTGTCAACTCGACACAATCATATCTCCTTTTGTCATGCTTAACTTCAAAATGAAAACAATAACTGGGTCATAATTACACCTAACATGATATAACTATCCCATGTACAACCACAGATGCATTACATATTTTAGAATTGGTGGCATGTCTCATGAGTGGACATTCTTTTAGTATTTCAAAACTTAAATATGATAACTGATATTATCTCAATTGATGTTACATTACATGATAAAAAAATCAAGGAAAGAAAACACAAATATCTGTAAAATACCTTAACAAAATATGATAGAAACACTCCTGTCAATTATAATTCTTGTTTCTGCAACTGGCCACATGATCCTAGGTGGTATTTATACCTACTTTCCTATACTACCCATTCCGTATTTCCTCTTGAAAGCACATCAGCAGGTCTTGGCTCTTTTCCTGGAGGAGTGACCCATACCTTCATTCCTGAAGGGTCTGTGCCCTTTGTCATCCTGCCTGGATTGGGTTGTTACAGTTTCCCATTGACTTTAATAACAGAACATGGTGGGCTGGAGAGGTGGCTCAGAGGTTAAGAGCACTGGCTGCTCTTCCAGAGCTCCTGAGTTCAATTCCCAGCAACCACAAGGTGGCTCACAACCATCTGTAATGAGATCTGGTGCCCTCTTCTGGCTTGCAGGCATAATGCAGGTAGAACACTGCACACATAATAAATAAATCTTAAAAAAAAAAAATAACAGGACATGGTAACACCAAGAGACACCCTAAAGGATCTCCTGCACTCCTGACATAATCTTCCTAACCCCCATTGTGAAGAAGCAATCCAATTTCCTCTTGGTAATTTGGATCAGTCACCCTTGTCCTTTCCATGAAAGAAGTGGTCCAGTGTAGTCAAGCTACCACCAGGTCACTGGGAAGTCTACCCAGGGAATGTTGCCATATTGGGGGCTCGGTGTTGGTCTCTGCTGTTGGCAGATCTGGCACTCAGCAGCCGCTGTAGGCAGGTCCGCTGGTAAGTGATAGTCCATGTTGTTGAGTCCATGCCTAGCCCCCATCTGTCACCATGGCCACTTTGTTCATGGGGAAAGAGGCTGACTGTCCCCAGAATGAGACAATCCACATGATTATTGAACTCCATTGCTGATGTCACCTTTCGATAAGCATTTACACGGGGCACAAATATNTTCACATCCTTCACCCATTTGGAGAGAGCTATCCACATACTTCTTCGCCAGGTGTCTTTTTCACCAATTTTCTTTTTCTTTTTTTGAGACAGAGTTTCTCTGTGAAGCAGTTCTGGCTGTCCTGGAACTCACTCGGTAGCTCAGGCTGGCCTCAAACTCAGAGATCCGCCTGTCTCTGCCTCCCGAGTGCTGGGATTAAAGGCGTGCACCACCACCGCCCGGCCTCTGCCCAGCATCTTTTTCACCAATTTTCTAATCATGTTCTTTCCAGGTCCCTGACCATCCAGTCAAACCATTGGCTACAGCCCATGAATCTGTAAACAGTTGCACATCTGGCTATTTCTACTTCCAAACAAAATATATGACCATGTATACTGCCCACTGTGGAGATTTCCTTTCACCAGTGTCTTTCAGGGTTATCCGAGATAGGGGTTGTAATGCTGCAGGTGTCCATGTTGTGTGATATTTTGATTGTGTTCTGACAAATAAAGCTTACTTGGAGTCAGAGGGTGGAGCTAGCCATGGGCTGACCATAGAGGTTTGGAGGACTGTAGAGAAAGGAGACAGGAAGTGGTAAGGCGGGGCTGAGAGAGGATCTCGGCCCTTTTGGATGGAAGAGCAGGAGAGGTAGGAAACAACTGGCCGCTGCTCCCCTGCCTCTCTGATCTTTCAGGTTTTTACCCCATATCTGACTCTCAATTTTTATTGATGAAGATTAATTAGATTAACGCTTTTTCTGGTGCCCAACTTTTGGGGCACAGATTCACAAAATAGCCGCTTGCCTGTGGTTTAGCAGCCACCGGCACCACCAGAGCTGCACCACCCACAAGAGTCACCATGCTGCTGGCTTTTCCTTTTTTTCCCAAACCCTCTGAGAGAGTCTGGGATTTTCCTGTTGCAGCCTCTTTACAACAATCTCCACAAGCCCCACACTCCACAGACACCTGGGCTCCAAATGCCACCGGAGTTAGCCCGTCACCACCAGGCAGCTCTGCCTTCAGGCAGCTCTGTGCTTTCACTTCCCGCCTGTCACTCANAAGCAGCTTGTTACCCTGTGTCCACCATTCAGACAGCTGGCTCTTTGGCTCCTTTTCCCCGTGGGTTGTGAGCTTTCCCTGAAGCCCTCCTCAGGCTGCTGACATGCGATCAGCAGCAGCTGTCCTCAGTCAGGCTGTGCACTGCCTGTGTTCTCCATCCAGATGTGCTATGCATCGACAGTCAGCCTTCACTGTCATCATCATCAGATTTGGTGAGATAACTCGGAATTCTTAAAGGGGGGAATTATTTTTTAAAAAGAGAGAGAGAGAGTTTTTTTTCCCATGTTAATTAAAAAAGGGAAACACTATTATGATGGAGGGAGTTAGGTCTCTGTATGGTTCCACAATGGATGGTTTAAAAATAGAACAATTAAATAAGAGGATAACTAACTTAGCTGGGATTTATGTAAAGTCAGTTATAAACATTATCAGTTTGGTAATTCTTGTTTTATTCCTAAAAATATTGGTTGATTATGAGTGTCAAGATAGCCGGGCGGTGGTGGCACAAGCCTTTAATCCCAGCACTCGGGAGGCAGAGGCAGGTGGATCTTTGCGAGTTTGAGGCCAGCCTGGGCTACCACGTGAGTTCCAGGAAAGGTGCCAAAGCTACACAGAGAAACCCTGTCTCGAAAAACCAAAAAAGAAAACAAAAATGAGTGCCAAGATAAAGGCTTTAGGAAAGGTTACTAAAGAAAATAATGCAATTTTGACTGATAATACCTTAGAAAAACTTACAAAACAGAAAAAAGAGATATTCAGACAAAGACAGGAATTTAAAGGAGAACTAACTTCACCATTACATTGTCAAATTAGAGAGGAACAGCCCAAGGTTATAAAAAACCAACCTTAATCCANTCACCCTACAGGAAGAACTGCCAAATAACAGGTGTCCCCAAGGCTATGTAAGAACTGACTAGATTCCTGTGGAAATGCTAGATTTGAGGAGATTTAAGGAAGTGATAGTCTCATATGGTATGCATTCACCTTTTGTGAAGCAGATGTTAAATTCATGGTCAACTAGTAACAGAAATGTCCCACAAGACTGGAGAGACTTGGTTACAGCAGTATTGGAACCTGGTCCTCAATTACAGTGGAGGACCTGGTGGAAAGATGAGGCTAAGACCATTGAACAATGAAGTAGGGCTAGAGGTATTGAAATTTCCCAAGACCAACTTCTTGGAGAGAGTGATTATACTGATGTACAAAGACAGTCTCTATATGATGACCACACCCTGTCTCTATGCCATGCAGCAGCTTTGAATGCTTGGGACAGAATTGAAGAAGTCAGAAAGAGAACTGAGTCACTTACTAAAGTTATATAGGGCCCAAAAGAAACCTTCACTGTTTTTTTTTTTTTTTTAACAAAGATTGACTTCAGCTGTAAATATAATAATACCAAATCCAGAATCTAGACAAATAATAATCGAATCTTTGGCTTTTCAAAATGCTAATTCACAATGCAAAAGGGTAATTAGGCCTTTGAAGGTAAGATCAGCATCCTTAGAGGAATGTATCTGAGATATAGTCAATATTGAATCTCATAACCATGATGATGCTTGGATAGGAGAGGTGATTTCCAGAGGCTTGAAGAAAAATCAAAATGTCAGGTATTTTAATTGTGGTAAATAAGGTCACCTAAAAAGGGATTATAGGCAGGGCATTCCTAGAAACAATGTTTTTTTCTAGAAATAATCCAAACAGAAGGNCCCTGCCTTCTGGAGTGTGCAGAAGGTGTGACAAAGGCCAACATTGTGCCAATGAATGCAGATCAACTAAGAACAGACAAGGTAACCCTTTGCCATCAGGAAATGCCTGGGGGGGCCTCTTGCAGGCCCCCATGTTAAATTTGGTTCAATCGTTTCCTGTCACCCTGGGGGAAACTCCTCCCCAGAGCAATTAAAGGACCTAATGCCTATTGTAAAAAACCATACTGCTCTGGACGGTAGAACAGCTTTAGATGATAAAACAAAAATTTCAGGAGAAACCATAAAGCAAATATTTTGGCAAACTTCTATAAGTGATCAAAGACCAAAGTTAAAAATACCAATAAATGACATTGTAATTGAGGATCTTGTAGACACAGGCAGATGTAACAATAATTGTACCAAATTTTGGTGCAATCTTGGCATCCAAATTGGCCTCTTCAGGAGGTAAATATTCAGCTTTTAGGGATTGGAACTTTATCTCAGGTAAAAAAAAAAAGTGCAAGATGAGTCTAATGTATAGGGCCAGAAGGACAGAGAGGAAAATTAAAGCCATATGTGGCTAATAGAGCAATGAATTTATGGGGATTTGATTTGTTACAGCAATGTTTGTTTCTGGGAAAAATATTAAAAGGTTTTATAAAGAACAGTCACCAACCATTCAGGTTGTACGTAAACAGGACACAACAGCTGCTGATCTTCCAAAGGTACCAACAGCCCTACCTTTAAAATGGTTACTGGCAAACCTGTCTGGGTGGAACAATGGCCTTTGACATCAGAAAAATTACAAGGCCTTAGAACAGCTGGTACAGAAGCAGCTAAATGCTCAACATGTTGAGGAATTGACCAGTCCTTGGAATTCTCCTGTATTTGTTATTAAAAAGAAATCTGGAAACTAGAGAATGGTAACAGATCTAAGAGCTATTAATAATGTGAGTTAGCCAATGAGCTCTTTANGGCCTGGAATTCCCTTGCCTTCTCTATTACCTAAAGCATGGTCTATTATAGTAATTGATTTAAAAGACTGTTTCTTTACTATACCTTTGCAAGAACAGGATAGAGAAAAATTTGCCTTCATGGTGCCTACTTATAATAATTCCCAGTCTGTTAAAAGATATTGTGGAAAGTTCCCCCACAAGGGATGTTAAACAGCCCCACCCTGTGCCAATATTTTGTACAACATTGGAAATAATTCATAATTAGTTTCCTTAATCTATAATTTACCATTATATGGATGATATCTTACCAGCTGTTTCAAATGTAGATACCTTAGAGAAAATGTTTGAAGAAGTACAGAAAATTTTACTGTGTTGGGGATTACAAATAACTCCCAAAGAAATACAAAGAGGAGATTCTATTAATTACCTAGGATATAAAATAGGTTTATAAAAATTTCAACCCCAAAAGGTGCAAATTAGGAGAGAGTGATTGCGGACTCTTACTGACTTTCAAAAATTGCTGAGAATTGGCACAGGAGACCGCTTCCTAAATATAACACCAGTAGCACAGACACTGAGAACAACAATTAATAAATGGGACCTCCTGAAACTGAAAAGCTTTTGTATAGCAAAGGACACAGTCAATAAGACAAAACGACAGCCTACAGAACGGGAAAAGATCTTCATCAACCCCACATCTGATAAAGGGCTGATATCCAAAATATATAAAGAACTCAAGAAACTAGACATCAAAATATTGAACAATCCAATTAAAAAATGGGCTACAGAACTAAACAGAGAATTCTCAAAAAAAAGAATCTCAAATGGCTGAAAGACATTTAAGGAAATGCTCAACATCCTTAGTCATCAGNGAAATGCAAATCAAAACGACTCTGAGATACCATCTTACACCTGTCAGAATGGCTATGATCAAAAACACTGATGACAGTCTATGCTGGAGAGGATGTGGAGTAAAGGGAACACTCCTCCACTGTTGGTGGGAGTGCAAACTTGTACAACCACTGTGGAAATCAGTATGGCAGTTTCTCAGAAAATTGGGAATGAATCTTCCTCAAGACCCAGTGATACCACTCTTGGGTATATACCCAAGGAACGCTCATTCATACCGCAAAGATATATGCTCAACTATGTTCATAGCAGCATTATTTGTAATAGCCAGAACCTGAAAACCTGTCTCTTATACACATCTAGATGTGTATAAGAGACAGGATATACACAATGGAGTACTACTCAGCAGAGAAAAACAATGACCATATGATATTTGCAGGCAAATGGATGGAACTAGAAAATATCATCCTGAGTGAGGTAACCCAGACTCAGAAGGACAAATATGGTATGTACTCACTAATAGGTGGATATTAGATATAAACCAAAGGACAATCAGTCTGCAACCCACAGATCCAGGGAGGCTACCTAGCAGGAAGGACCCTAGGATGACTGTAGCATAAAATAAGTTTGGGTTTTGCCCAGTCACTGGGCAAGCTTTAGTGAAACATTTCACTATTAGGATAAGAATTTGTACCTCTATTTATGTTCAAGCTATCTGTATATTATCTCTCCTGCAGTTGTACATAAAATGTTTTAATAAAAAAAATTGCTGAGAGACATTAACTGGCTACAGCCCACAATTGGATTAACAACTCAAGAACTGAGTAATTTACTTCAAACATTACAAGGTAACAAGGACCTATGTAGAAAAGTTTCTGAGTTTATTCTAAAAGGAAAATTGAGACTTCATCAATTAGCAGGAATTGACCCTGCAGAAATTGTAGTACCTTTTACTAATGCTGCAATTTCCTCTTTATGAGCAGACTATGAACATTGGCAAAGAGCTTGCAGTGATTTTTTTGGGAGAGATTAACAAATATACAAAAAGCAAGAGAATTCAGTTTATAGAAAGAACTAACTGGATCCTTCCTCACATTGTATGGGGAACATCAATTTCTGGAGCCCCTACATTCTATACAGATGTAAACAAATCAGGAAAGGCTGGTTGTAAGTCAGGAAATTACAGATGCAAGCAAATCAGGAAAGGCAGGTAATGAATCAGGAAATTTAAGTAAAGTGGCTCAAAGCCCTTATGATTCTGTTCAATAGTCAGAATTATATGCTATTCTTATGGTATTATTAGATTTTCCAGAACCTCTTAATATAGTTACTGACTCTCAATACACAGAAAGTTGCTGTATTATTCCAGATGATTCAGAATTGACTTTGTTATTTATTCAGTTACAATAAATAATCAGAAATGGAAATCATCCCTTATATATAACACATATCAAGTCCTGTATGTGTCTACCAGGTCCTCTAGCAGAAGATAATGATGAAATTCATCAGCTATTGGTAAGAAATGTGCTAGAAGCTTCAGAATTTCATAAGAAAAACTATGTCAATATCAAGGGTTTGAAAAAAGATTTTTCCATCACTTGGCAACAAGACAAGGAAATTATAAGAAATGTCTTAATTGTTCTTTGTATAATCAAACTCCACTACCTGCAGGAAGTAACCCAAAGGGTACTCAAATAAATGAAATTTGGCAAATGGATGTGTTTCATTTTGCAGAGTTTGGAAAATTAAAATATGTACACCATACCATAGATACTTATTCAGGATTTCAATGGGCAGCTGCTTTGAGTTCTGAAAAGGCTGATTCTGTAATTACACATCTAGTAGAAGTTATGGCCATCATGGGGATACCTGTACAAATTATGACTGACAATACTCCAGTATATGTCTCTAGTATAATGAATTTTTTTCATATTAAACAAAGCATATTACAGATATACCACACAATCCTACAGGGCAAGCAGTTATAGGAAGATTGAACTCTAAAAGATATGCATAATAAACAGAAGGAGTAATAAAGACCCCCAGAAATAGATTGCACAATGCTTTACTAACTTTAAATTTTCTAAATGTTAGTGAGAAAGGAACAACAGCTGTGGACAGACATTGGATAGTAGAAAAAACTATGAATCAAATTAGTTTGTATACATTAAAGGTGTGCTGACCTCAGAATGGAAACCAGGATATATGTTACGTTGGGGAAGAGGTTTTGCTTTTGTTTCCAGAGGAGAAAAAAAGCTTTGGACACCATCAAAACTGATAAAGATTAGATTTGAACAATAGAGACCTCTTGATTAGAAGAGGTGATATAGTTCATCAACCAGCGTGAACATTCAATTTAAACTTAAGTTAATCTATAAAACTAACAAATGCTTTTCATTTGATCAGATATAATTTGCCAAAAGGGAAACTCCCCAAAGTTAGGGTTTTGTCAGGGTTTTGTTTTTGTTTTNCCAGGAGAATGAAGGCATCCAGCTGGGGAATCTGAAGACCACTGGACAAATGAGACATCTGAAGAAAAAGGACGAATCATCCAGAGAAAATGTCCCAAGAAAAAGAGTAAATNGGCCTATTGGTATATCACGTCTCCAACAGGATAAAATTTCATACNTCTTCCTAAGCTTCCCAGCTTGTTTCTGCTGTTCTCTCATACATATAGCAAATGATCTTTTTGTAGTCCCAGTTCAATTAAAAATTAAAGCTGGCTTTGGAGTTGGAACATGCTAAACCCAAGCATCCTTGTTAAAAGGAAAATCCAAAATCTCTGTCTCATGTCAGAAGAGCCACCTGATATGGGACAGAAGAAAAACCAAAATTAAGGGACTCTTCCATTGCTACTAATCTCATGATCCTGTGGTTTTATTTTGACTCTTTAAAACTTTTCTTAAGGTATAAATATTATCTCAAAATTTATAAGATTAATATATATTAAACTTTCTGTCATGATACTAATGGTCATATAGAGTACTAACTAATTCTAGAAAAANACTTCATCTAGCTTCCTGTACATGATTTTGGGTTTGAATCTCTATCAGTTAACTAGGAATTAAGTTTTTGTACTCTGGATGTGCATAACAAATTATGGTCCTTTAACCTCTTCGAGATCTGCTGCATATGTCATTTAAAATGTTTAAGTTTTCTGCAGTGAAACACAATTATGNATTACAGTGACCTTTGAAGTCTCCAAAAGGAAGATGGGACCTCACAACGATGATTCCACCAGGACTATGGTAATGCCACTAGGATGACAAACACCACCCAAAGATCGGCTTTGGACTACAAACTGCTCAGGACAATTTTAATGTGGCTAGCTGAGATGATCCAGTCTCACAGACTACTCTAGCCAGGACTTGAGATAAGCCCTACATTTTCCCATTACACAGAGACTGGACAACAAATGATACAACTGGCTCTCCCAGGACTTGACAATTATCCCAATTTTTTTTCAGGGTCCTCTAAAGATGCCATCACCCTCAGACAGCAGGAAGCAATTTTAAGACCATGACATCCACATCCCCAAGAGGTGGGTTGGGTGGTTTTNGGTCATTCAGTGGATTATGGATATTTTGTGTAAGCATTGCAATTCATATGGAAAGGGATCCTGGCAGTCAGGAGCCAAGGAATACAAGTCACTGTAAGTATAGCAGCTTACAGCCCTGCTCCAGGGAAAGGTTTCCCCAATGTAACAACTCTGTNCTGGCAGGGGAGGGTTTCCCCAGAGAAAGTGTTACAACCTTGTTCTGCTCTGCTCTGCCCAGGCTCCGTCTCTGCTCCAGCTAAAGAAGGTCTCACCCAAACCTCATTCAAGGATTTATTGGGAGGAAAGAATCTAGGAGATTGGCTGCCTCTGCCAGGGTGGAAAAGGCAGCAACAAATTGAAAAGGCTCAGGGCTTATATAAGGCTTCTTAGGAGTGGAGTTTTTCCAGGAAGAAGATTTTCAGGGTGAGAATTGGTCAAATTTCAATTCCTTTGAGCTTGGGCAAGTTCAGATTGGCTAGATTTCGTGCTCAGGGATTGGTTGGTTTTCCTGCTCAGGGATTGGTTGGTTTTCCTCATCAGGGATTAGTTGGTTTCATGCTCAGTTGGTCAGGGATAGATTTGGCTCTGGTTTCAGGGCTAAAGTGCGTTTCTTTCACTGGCCATTTTTAGCCTTTTGGATCTAGTTTTAGGGCCAGAGCATGTTTTTGTATATTGATACAAATCTAAGGTTATTTTTGTTAGAACATACTGTACACATGTTTCTACTCTTATTCAAGATATTGTGTCTATACAGCTAATTTAACAATGTAAGTTTCTACACCTTGAAAGTTATTATTATAAACTATTTAGGATAATAAAGAAATGCAAGTTAGTAGTTAGTCACCTATTACAATCAAACTTGTAGTCATGTTAGGTATGTTTTCAAGGACAGAGATATAAATTTTAGATAGATGGTCTTCAAACACTTCAGAGATCTACAGAATATGGCATTTAAGATGGTTTAATAAAATAGGTTCTTTTTTTTTTTTAATGACAATGAGACATGTCTACTCCTGGCAGCAACAATCTACTTCAGAGAAGATGATGGGCATCAAAGAAACTCCATATGGAGTTTACTTTCTTTATGGTAAAAGTTAGTCACTGTAGAAAATGCAAATTGGACAAGCAGAACACAAAAGAAAGTGACTGCTGAACTTTGCCAAGACAAGGCAGGACAGTCCTTCAAAAATCCTGCTTCACAGATAAGTCTGTCAGATGTTCTAGACCTGTAGGCTGAAGATGGATGCCTCAAATTGCAGAGGAACCTTGGGTGACTGTACAGGCAGTGAGCTGTTTCTGTCATTTCTTATTTTTGAAAGTTGTTTGCTCTGTACTTCCTGTTTACTCAGGTAATATTATATCCTTATCAGGTCTCTGATGGAGTTAAAGACTAGATAGTTATAGTTTTTCTTGTTACCAAATTCAGAAAAGTAACTCACTAAAGAGGTGTAAAGTGTGTAAGGTTGAAGGACATAAAAAGATTGTTTTGGGTTGGTAATGCAAGTTAGAATAGAAAGTGAATTAGGTACAACACTTGGGACTTACCAAGATAGGACAGATAATGGAGTATTTTCTCTGAATTTGTCAAATGCAAATGGAGTGGACATTGTTAATGTAATTATTGCCTACATATATTTGTATATAGTTATTGTACTTATTGTATATAGTTTTACTATGTTAGCTAAAACCTTCACTTTTTATTTAGACAAAAAGGAGGAAAAGTGTGATATTTTGATTGTGTTCTGACAAATAAAGCTTGCTTGGAGTCAAAGGGCAGAGCTAGCCACTAGCTGACCATAGAGGTTTGGAGGACTGTAGAGAGAGGAGACAGGAAGTGGTAAGGCGGGGCTGAGAGAGGATATTGGCCCTTTTGGATGGAGGAACAGAAGAGGTAGGAAGCAACTGGCAGCTGCTCCCCTGCTTCTCTGTGTAAGAAGAACTTCTAAGCAGTCTTATTAATAAACACGCGGAACAAGAAATAAGGGTGAAAATCTGACAGAGATCAGAGGAATTAGGAGCAAGCCACCACTCACCAACNCTGCCTCTACTTCCCAGGAGCGAAGCGGAGCAAGAGAGAGAGTTCCGGTCTAACCTGGCTTTTTTATGCCTGTCCATCTGCTATCCTCACCGAGCTACATCACTTCCT
>LZPO01044461.1:297093-314871 GCA_001675575.1 Neotoma lepida | reverse complement strand
TGGCTTTTCGAAACAGAGTTTCTCTGTGTAGCTTTGGCGCCTTTCCTGGAACTCACTCTGTAGCCCAGGCTGGCCTCGAACTCACAGAGATCCTCCTGCCTCTGCCTCCCGAGTGCTGGGATTAAAGGCATGCGCCACCACTGCCCGGCTGAAGTTAAAGTCTTAAACAGTTCCAGGACTCAAGCATGGATGAGAAGATTATCGAATTATTGCTGGAAGAAAAGCAAAGATTAAAAAAAAAAATCTAGTAAAATTCATCCTAACTTTCAGGAAAGCATAATCAATCATTTCTATCCTTGCATGATATAATTCAAGACAAACATTTAGATTTGAAAGTATGAACTCATAAACAACAAATCAAGTCAGATAAGCTATTTCACACAATCTATCAGTTAAAAAAATACATAAAATGAATGGCTGGGGAGATAGCTTGGTGCATAAAGTGCTTGCTGTACAACACGAGGACTGGAATCCAGAACCCTCACCCCAAGCAACCACACAAAAGCCAACTGTGGTGTGCTCCTGTAAGCCCAGAGTGGGGCAGAATAGGCACAAGAGGGGGGTGGACACAAGAAAGACCCCTGGAGCTTACTAGCCAGCTAGTCTAACAGAAATCACAAAGCCCCTAGCTGAATGAGAAAGACTCCAACTCAAGAATAAAGTAGACAATCATAGAAGACAACTTTGTTGACCTCTGACCTTTGCCTCCACACCCACTTGTGCGCAGGTGTGAATACACCACACGTACAANAGAAAAATATGAACTGAAGGAGCTTAAGTAACTTCACTTTAGCTGTTCGTGTCTTAAACAGCTGTCCAAGTAGCATTTTTGTGGTGGGGCTTCTTGCAAAAAAGCTTTATGGAATGATATTTTCAGATCTTTCTGTCCATGCCAGCTGTCAGGGTTAGAGGGAAAATATCTTGCNATTTGGGGACATGTCTAAACCAATTTTTTTACTCGCATTTCTGAATCAATTAGATTGCTTGTCAGGAAGTGCAGGACATCTAGGAAAATTTCAGCCAGGTACCCGAAACCTACAGGGATACTTTTTCTCAGTAACTTTGTGGCTACAATGAGGGGAAATGAGCCACAGAAACAACATCCGGAGTCATCCAACTGTACTGCTGCAGACCTGGTCAGCTTTACAGTCACAAGGTGATGACATCATCTTTTAAAAATGCATTGCAGCTTAAGGGCCAAATGGAGTTGGAAATGACAGTCCGTACTGTCCTGTGTGGGGGCTCACATTTGTCTCTTAACATCCTGGAAAGTAATATTTGTTTCGTTGTGTTTTTGTGATCAGATGATGCCGTGCTCTTACTCCACACCAAAACCTCACCACCCCCCCTCAAGACACAAAAACAAGCAAAAGAACCCTCAAAGCCCACAATTAGCAGACCAGATGGCCTCCCGTTCAGCGGAAACTCACTGAGGTGAACTCATGTGACNGGTTCTCCAGCTGGGAGCANATNAGCTGTGTGTGTGAATTTAGTCTGGTCACAAGATCTCAGGCCTTCAGTCCTGGTCAGTTTTCAAATGGGTCTAATTGTACCAGCCTCTTCTGCTTCACAGGATGATGGTAAATGGCAAAGCAGGAGCATCTATGCATATGTTTTTCTCAACTAAAAGAATAAATAGGAGAGGAACAGTGAGGTCTGCCTGATAAAGGAAATTCTCGCCTCCAACTCCAACAACTGTGCAGTAAGAGGGACACTCAGACAATATGTACTAGGAAAACTCACTGTGTGCATGTATGTCTCTGAGTATGTTTGTGTGCGTGACTATTTACATGTGTATGTGTGTTTTGCATGCATGTGTGTGGAGGCCAGAGGTCAACTTCCNGTGTCATTCCTCATGAGCTATCCACCTGGTTTTTTGACAGAGTCTCCTACTCAAAAATGAGGCTGGCAGATTAGTCTGATGTGGCTGACCAGCAAGCCCTAAGATCTACCTTCTCTCTTTCTCCAGTGCTGGGGTTACAAGTGCATCAGTGCCTGGATTTTTACACAGGTTATGTGGCTCGAACTTGGGTCCTCATGCTAATGCAACAAGCTCGGAAAACTCTCTTGAGTCCCGGTTTTCCATATGATAGATCTCTCGATCTATCAATATTGACTCTCCCACAGTCTCTCTCTGTCTCTGTATGTCTCTGTCTGTCTGTCTCTCTCTCTCTCACACACATACACACACAGAGAGGGAGAAGGGAAGGAGGAGGGGGGAGAGGAGGAGAGGGAGAGGAAGGAGAGAGAGAGAGAGAGAGAGAGAGTGTGTGTGTGTGTGTGTGTGTGTGTGTGTGTGTGTGTTCCTCCTATGGAATTCCATCACGGTCCATCAAACATGCTTGCGGCCCTTTAGAGAAAATTCAGCCACAACACAATGGAGTCGATGTACAGAAAACATAGTTGAGAATCATTTTATCCAGCTAGTTTTGAGGTGCGTCACACTCTCCATACCGTACACTTACAAGGGGCTGCCAAGCAACCGAGTGATTCCCATGAGCTGAGCTTCTAGCCCCCAGTCATGTGAACAAAGGTTGTTTCAGTTGGCCATTGGCACAGCAAACGGAACATGGGTCTAGGAGACATGGCTCTCCAATTTCAAATTGGGTGCTTGTGACCATTAACCTTGATTGTCAACTGATTGGCTTGAGAGATGCCTGGGAAATTAGATACGGACTCTTCTGAATGTGTCCTGTGGAGGTGTAGGGGAGGGAAGAACCACCTTCAATGCGGGGGGGCAGCATGCAGTGAGCTGGGGACCAGATAGAACAGGAGGAAGACAATCACCACAGACATACTCTCCATCTCTTGCTCTTCTTCCTGGCTCCCTTACGTGAGCTGCTCTGTTCCACATGCCCTTCTGCCATGAGGAGCTCAAACCCTGCCCTGAAACTGTGAGTCCTGAAACCGTGAGCCAAGACAAGCCTTTCCTCCTTTACACTGTTNCTCCCCAGCTATTTGCCATAGCAATGAAAAGTCTGACTATTACATACTTGAGAACTGATTTCTTTTGTTTGTTGAGACAGGGTCTCTCTATGTAGGCTTGTCTATCCTGGAACTAGCTATGTAGACCAGGTTAGCCTCTTCAGAACTGCTCTTAAATGTTACAGGGACACAGCAGCCATTTGCATTATCGGTGGCTATGACAGCCCACCAGCAATGAAGTTCAGTTCTCACTTGTCTTTTGGTTCCTAAACCCTGGTGCCTTCAGCAGTTGTGGAGTGATTTAATTATTGCAACTGGTGCTTTGAGAATGCCAAATAGGAGGAAGCTATAGAGAAATGATGCTCTGTATCTGGGCAGGAGCTGAGTGGAAGCTGTTTATGCTCCAGATGGTTAGTGACCAACTTGTGCCCCGGACACAGATGATCAAGGAAGTCACCATGGTGGGGGAGGCTAAAGAACCCATGCCCTACTGGGAGAACTTGCAGCCAAAGTGATGCGGGAGACCAGAGAATGCATTGAAATCAGTATGCAATGTACAGATAACAGAGTTCTCTGAGTTCTAACTCTTCCTATCTCAATTCAGTCATCCAGCACCTCCCCGCTGCGTCCTTCCCTCATGACTGCTGCTCAATATAAGCAAAATTTCACCAGGGTAAGATGTTGTGATGGTTTATATAAAAATGGCCCCCACTTATTATTTTAATTAGATGGCCATCCCAATTATTTATATTTTAACAAGATAGCTTTATTTTTGAAACAACTTATGGAAAAGGGGAGGGAGCAGGTACAGGAATAGAAAAGGAGAGCAACACGATCCAGCGAAGAAATCTGGTCCAGTCCTCAGCCTGCTTCCAAGTCAGTGAGCGATCCAGAAGCAGCAGGAGCAGGAAGGTCAAGTAGGCATCCCAAATTTTTAAGGGGCTCCCCGTGAACCACGCCCTAGGGGGAGGTCTTAGGCAGGTGTCATGGTTACCTGTTGTCCTAAAGGGGCCGTCCCATAGCCAAAAGCCAAAACAGCTATCCACTACACTCACTGGCTCATATATTTGAATACTCGGTCCAGTTAATAGAACTGTTTAGGAAAGATTAGGAGGTCTGACCTTGTTGAGGAGGTGTGTCCCTGGATCCAAGACTTTGAAGTTTCAAAAGCCTATGCCATTTCCAGCATCAGTCTCTCCGTCTCTCTGTGTCTCTCTCTGTGTGCCTCTCTGTCTTTGTCTCTCTGGGTGTCTTGTGGTTCTCATCTCAAAATGCGTGAGCTCTCAGCTACTGGTCCAGCACCATGCCTGCCTGCCTGCTGCCCTGCTCCCCACCATGGTAGTCATAGATCCTAACCCTCTAAAACTGGGAGCCCCAAATTAAACTCTTTTTTCAAAATATAAGTTACCTTGGTTGTGTGTCTTATCACAGCAATAGAAAAGTAAGACAGATGTCACAAGCAGAAGCAAGGGCTACCCCTTACAGCATTAAGGGGGGAGGGATTTCCTTGGCTCGCTCATGAAGACACTGTGTAGTAGTTGAAGAAAATACTGACACTTTCAAATCCATTCTCTCACTTACCTAAATGTCTTGTGCATTGGTTCACAAATAACAAGGTTCATCTTCAAGGTGTGTGCAAATATTAGATAACAAATGACATATAAGACAGGTACTCCATGTGTTAAGAATCACTAAAAAATTGTTTTTTATTTTACACATAACTTTTATAGACACAGATTCTTTAGGGAGGAAAAAAAAAAACAAATAGAGTATTGGGAGAAAATTGTGGTTCCAGAGGCTTTTGTATTGATTTGTTTGTAAAATTTTAAAACGTTTATTTATTTATTCATGTAGCAAGAATACCACAGTGTCCAGGGTGGAGAGCAGATGACAGTTTTTGTCGGGAGTCAGCTCTCTCCTTCCACTATTGGAGGCTTGGTGCTTGAACTCACAACCTCAGGTTTGGCAACAAGCACCTTCATTTACTGAGCCATCTCAAGAGCAGAAAAACAATGTGAGCTTTGTCAAGAGAGCCACGTGTCTCAGTCAGTTTCCATATCCGCACATGAAGGCCTAAAGACAAGCCACTGAGGACACTCAGAGGCTTCCCTCTGTGGCCCTGCTTACTCACATAGGCGCTGACTGGCTGGCTTTGGGATGAGCTGCTTTTGCTGTCTGTTGACCTCTCTTTTGCAATCTGGGAGTAACAGGAGAAACTTCTCAACTTGAATTGAACCTCTGCTCTGCTGGTTGGTCCCTCATGTTCTGCTTTTAATAACGAAGCATCATTCTTCTAGACAAACCTCTCACAAGCTGAACATTGTTTCAAAATCTGCCTATTTACATTTCTCATGGAACTTTCTGTGGTACGTTCTATTCAGTAGGAAACATCTGTCTTTGGGTTTTTGTCACCGTGAGGCCACTTACTGCACAGCATGGCATGCCTGGGTGCAGAGATAACTGCCACAGGGAGTCTCTCTCTCTCTCTCTCTCTCTCTCTCTCTCTCTCACACACACACACACGTGTTCTTCTGGCATCTGTAATCAAATGCCGACTGAATGCTCATGCGCTCACTGGCAGAGCACATACAAAGGTGTGGTCAAAAGGGAAACACACCTAATGTCCCTCAGAAAGTGTCCCTCACTGAATGGCTCAAGCTTGCTGCTAGGATTGAATCGTNAACGCTTAGGAGCCACTATAACACTGAGTTCTTTTATTAACAGTGAGCTCGAGCCCTCTGGGAAGTTCTGATTACTCTGAGTATTAACTTTCCAGGAACATCTTGCATTTTCATGGGATGCACATGTGAGAATCAGGATAATAGATGCCTTNTGTCTCACTCATGANGCCCTGGCCTTCCCATGGCCGATTTGCAAGTGAAATCCTCCACTGTCTTTGTTTTCACACTGGGTTACATAAGGACTTTTGCTTGCAAGTCTACCATGCACTTTGAACATATTCCCCTGCGCCCTTTTCCCCTCCCCTTTCATGGCCCTCCCCCCTTCCTGCTGATCCCTTTCTTCCCCCAGACGGGTTGGCTTCTAGCTTCATGTCATAGACACATACATGATTTTATGTACTCATAAAATCAGGGAGCCACAAAGNAGAGGAAACATGTGAGTTTTGTCTTTNTGGGACTAACTGGGTTTAATATAATTATCTCTACTTACATCATTTTCCAGTAAACAAGATAATTCCATTCTTCTTTATGGCTGAAAAAAAAAAGTTCCAAACTTCATCTTAAGTTCTGTTACATCTCAGAGAAGCCAAAGATTTCAGATAAAAGAAAACCTACAAAGAGCACATCCCCAAAGACAGAAGTCAATTGCTTCTGTATATAGATTAACAATCATCAGATTTTTCAATATCTATGGATGTCACTAGGTCTTCAGTAAACTAATTGATCAAATATCAAATATGGTCTCCAAACCTAATAACATATTGGAGCAATACATGATACGGGAGTAAAATGACCCCTTTCACCGTTACAATGGTGTTTCTAGCAGTGGCATGCTGGCGCTGGACCCAACAGACTNTCAAGGGCCAGTGGTGTATGTGGTTTGACTCTATACACAGCGCTNCCCGACTGGAAGCTTGAAACTAAGTGGGAAGATTTACACCATGTCAATAGGCACAAGCCANNCATTGGATCTTGATTTTTCCTGGTCAGATGAGTACTGAACACTCACATCTCTCATGGTAGGCCTTTCCTCTAAACTTTCTCCATGTAAGCATGCTGGCACATGAGACTGTTTGACAGTCCAAATCTGGGCTGGGACTTTGTTCCCTTTTGGCAGAGTGGTGTGCAAAGAATTGGGAGGCACCTGGGATGGAGGAGTCTCCAGGAACTGGAGATGGATGACCCAAGTCTGCCTCCTGGAGAAAAATTACTACCTTAAGAGTGGTTCATTTCTTTCCATTCTAGTTTGACGGTTTTCTTTTTAGAACACCTTTAGCCTTGGATTTTATTAGTTCTTCTCCTAGTTTTTAATTCTTTACATTCAATTTGGCTTTGTAGATATTTTTTCTAGATATTTTTAATATCATATTCAAATCATGATTCCGCTAGGTAAGGTATATTAATCACACTGAGTGAATGCAACTGATGATCTAAACAAGCTGGCCAAACTATTGCTGGTATCTTCCTGAAAGTCTTGGGAAGGATGCCACCAATGTTCCTCCCTGGGTCACTGATACTGGTACTGAAAAGCACAGTGTCTTGGTTTGAGTTCCTTCAATGAATGGACTTGGAGACAGATGTTTAAGAGGTGAGAGCCTAAGATATGTTGTAGCTCAGTAGGTAGAATGCTTGCCTAGCACATCAAAAGCTCTGGGTTTGAATCTCAGTACCACATAAAACCAAGTGCTGGAGCCCAGGCCTTTAACCAGAGCAGCACTCAAGAGGTAGAAANAGAAAGGATTAGAAATTCAAGGTCATCCTAGGCTATGTTGGACACTGGAGGCCAAGCTGGGCTACAAGAGACCCTGTCAGGAGAAGGAGAGAGAGAAAAGAGGTAAAGGAAGAAGAGAAGGGAAGCCAGGGATCCAGAGAAGACAGCTTGATCTGAAAGGAGGGAAGATCATGAAATGTGGTCATGACAGTCACTTGTCACCATGTTATCCTGCTGAAAAGTTCAGGAACTCTGGAGAAGGCACACAGGGGACCCAGCANCATCATCTATTGACCCTTTCTCCTCAGGTAATAACTTCCCAGCAATTTTAGGCAGCGAAGGCAACTTCCCAGGCTACTGCCAAGAAAGCTGGAAGCCAAAAAGCAGAGCNTGCTGTCCTTGCCTGTGAGTGAGCTGACATCAACCGCATAAAAACTGTCTACGCAGCCATGGCTGAAGCAGAAGTGGGCTGAGGATGTACAGCTCAGTCCTCCATGGGCATCTGCTACAGAGCAAATGAGAGGATGAGGTTAAGGAGTTATTTACTAACTCAGTTAAGTATTTATTCATTAAGTCATGAACTCATCAGGTATTTACTGAGTCTATATTAATTCCAGGAACCATCGTAAATGCTAAGAATATAACAGTAGAGTCCTTGCCCTCGATAAGCTTACATTCTAGTGGAAGGAGACAGATTATATTTGTACTGATTCTGCTTTGGGTTGAAAATGGTGTCAATGAAAACAACAACAAAGGTTTCGAAGGTGATAAGTCTGTGGTGGGTAAAAGGAGTGGGGTTTTAGACAGTACAGTTAGGGAGGGTCTCACAAACCGAACCACCCTCTGAGCAGACTCTCTTCGGAGGCAACAAAGCAGGACTCAGGCCATCCAAGTGGTGGGCAGGGTGGCTTTCTAGACAGAAGGAAAAGGTCAGTCCAACAATCTGGAGTCAGGGAGACCTGTGCTGTGTTCCAGGATCAGGGCCTGAGCTGAGCACAGAGACCCAGCAGCAGATGAGAGAGAAAGCCCTTTGCCTTGGTAGAGCTTGGTGTCTACTGAGAGAGAGCACGACTAGCTTATGGAAGAAGCACACACTGGATGGAGAGAGATCTGTCAGTAAAGTGCACCCTGCCCAAGCGTGAGGACATGGTTTGAGTCCTAGGAGCCATGTGAAAGGCCAGGCATGGTGCCATGTGCTTATATTCACAGCACTGGGNAGGTAGAGCCAGGGGGATCCCTGGGGCTTACTGGCCAGCTAGCCTTGCCTAATTTGNGAACTCCTAATTTGTAACACTGTCTCAAAAAATAAGGTATATGATGCCTCTGGAATNACACTTGACATTNCTCTCTAGGCTTCANATGTATGTATACACATGTGCACTAGCCCAGATAGGCACCAGCGCAGAAGGCCCAAGTGAGCTGGACCTTTCCACATCTTTCATCAATCAAGAAAATGTACCACAGGCTTGCCCGAAGGCCAATCTGGTGGGGGCATTTTTTTTTAAGTGAGGTTCCCCCTTCCAAAATGATGCTAGCCTTTGTCAAGTTGACATAAAACCAGCCAGCACCACACACACACACACACACACACAGAGAGAGAGAGAGAGAGAGAGAGAGAGAGAGAGAGAGAGAGTTTGTTTAATTTTAAAGGAATGATAGTAAATGATAATAAGTTTATAAGTTATGGACAGGCTTTCTTGGGTTTGTTCAGATCATTGCTACGGACTGTGTGGAGAACTGAGAAGAGCCCAAGCGTAGCTCCCTGCTGCCGCCTGACATTTCCCAACGCTTTACACTTTACTTCTCACTGTCAGTAACCCTACACAGCCTTGGCTGCTCAGAGAGCTTCATGACAGTCTGCTCCCTGGCATGCTTTCTAGAAGCATGTTGGTTTGGAAAAATTAGAGCCACCTGTACCATCTGTTCTAACCCTGCACGGAAAAGCTGAAGAGAGGTACCCTGAAGCTTTTGTACAGTATTGCCTCCCAGAGCTGTGCGCAGGAGTCCCTGAAGATCAAGAGCCAGAGTGAGAATGGGGAAAATCTACATGTGTACCTAAGTCCACCCTAGCTGCTCCATTCCAGCTTCTTGTTGTAGTTATTGTTTTCAAGACAGGGTTTCTCTGTGTGGCCCTGACTCTCCTGGAACTCACTCTATAGACCAGGCTGGCCTCAAACTCAGAGATCCTCCTGTCTCTGCCTCCTGCGCTGGGATTAAAGGCGTGCACCACCACTGCCTGGCAATTCTAGCTATTATGATTGATAGTTGGTTTTAAAGAAACTACCTAACNTCATCTGTCTGAGGGGGATCATGGTGGCAACTTCAAAGCTTTATGAAGATCAAACAAGATGACAAACATAAAGACGGACTCATATGGACTAGGATCAGATTAGTCACATGGCAGAAACAGTGTGACTTGTATACTTTTTGTCTTAATGAAATATTAAAACGGCCCATGCAATGTTGGAGCTAAGTAAATAAGCAAACCAAAAGGAGCCTGTAAATAGATCTGACGAACCAGTTTAGACCAATTATCCCAAGATGCATACTTAGTGTCCGTGAGAAACTGCTGGGAGCCATGAGGAGGGCTGCAACAGCAAAGAAAAGTCAGCAGGCTTTGAATGGGGAGAGAAGTCAGACTGGTGATGTAATGCAGAGTCTGGAGCCTCAAGTGGAGGAATGAGGTTCTCCAAAGGTGGATCCCAAAGATTTGTTTTCATGAACCAGCAAATCAAGGATCAGCCCAGGCACACATACCTGCCATCTGTCAAGGAGGAAATCATCGCATCGTCAACACCCACACAGCAAGCAGAGCCCTAATCATCTTTTACTGGCCCATAGATCACAGGAGCAGGCATGCCTTCCAAGGCCTGGGGACTGTAAGGTAAGTAATTCACAAGTATGTGTAGGCCTCCTTCAGCTCAGTCGGTTTGAAATAGCTACCCAGGGGACTTCCCCCAGCCCAGAGTCCCCAACTCAGAGAAGGAAGTCACCCCAGGCTGGCACTCCCACGCTCATGAAGAGAAGTTGGGCACCTTACACCCACTTTACTGCTTCTTGTGCACCAAACTAAATCCTACATAGACTAGACGGGAAGCAAGATGATATGTCCAAAGGGCAACAGAAATTGGAAATAGCTGTGAAAGCAAAAGCTTACTATTGTCTGGTCAAAAAAAGGAACAAAACCCACACAAAGCATTGAGATGTTGAAGCCAGTTAGCTGTAAACTTACTGCCCAGGTTTGGGAGTCTTTCAACATGGCCACTGGGCCTCCTTATTGCTTACCACAGTGTATGGTTTGTATGGTGCTATATGGCTTATATTGCAGCAGGCTTAATTTGTTAATATCCTTACAGAAAAGCCATGAACAAGGTTATTAAAAATCCTTCTTTTAAATTTGAGGTCCTCGAGCCTCAGGAAAAACAAAACAAAACATTTACCCCAGTCCCCATATGAAATAGACTCAGGATCATGGCACTGAACCCTGGGCTCCTGACATCAAGGTTTATTTTGGGGTCCATGTGTTCCACAGAGTCACACTCCTAATGCCACAGTCATTCCTCAGCACTGGGGCCAGTGAGGACAGAACCAAGTGGCATTGGGCTGCCCAACCTTATGAGAAATTAGGTTGGCCAGCCAATCAGCCCTGACCAGTCAAGTGGGCGCTAGCACAGAACTCAAGTTGTCAAATCTAAGGAAAGAGGGAGCCCCATCAGACCAGAAACTCCTCAAAAGCTGAGGTGACTACAGGCAAGCGTACCCTGGCCAGAAGGAAAATGACAAGCTCCTCCCTTGCCCGGGAGAGTATGAAGCTCGGTTGAAGTGTCATTTGAAAACCTTTGAACTTGCTGACGAGTTGAAGTAGCCAGCCAAACTCTGCCTATGGTCTAGTCTTAACTTTGTTTTTGCTTTTCCTCAAAGTAAAAGTCTTTGAGTAAGAGATTTTGACCAAGAGATTCTAGTGGAGGCTTTTGCTCGCTTCCAGTTTCCACACACCAAGAGCCTCATAGCCTATTTTATTCTTAATAGCGGTGTGTGATATGGCAGGCCTCTGTCTTTACATTCAAGGTGTGTGTGAGCATTTCCTTTGCTGCCCTGGGTTTCTCTGACATGAATTCTGAAAACAGGCAAGCTCATGAGGGCAGGAATTCTTGTCTGGATCACTCATGCCTCCTTCATGCCTAGTGCACATTGGAAACTCATGGAATGGCTAGACCGTGAAGATGGTAGAAAAGTTTCTCATTGTTCTCTCTTTCTCTCTCTCTCTCTCTCTCTCTCTCTCTCGCTCTCTCGCTCTCTCGCTCTCTCGCTCTCTCGCTCTCTCGCTCTCTCTGTGTATGCATGTGTGTATGTGATGCATATATGTACGTGTGGCTACACAAGCCCATGCATGTACTCGGGAAGGCCAGAGTACATCAAGTATCTTCCTCCACCATTTCCTCTCTCCGCCTTATTCTTAGAGACAGGGTCTCTAACTGAACCTGCAACTCCCCAGTTTGCCTAGGTTCAGCACACTCCAGAGAGCCACTTGTCTCTTTCCATGATGTATTGCCTTTTGTCAGCTTTTGTGTGTTTAGAGGTTAAATTAAGAATAGATTCACAAAGTACAATGATAACATGCGTCAGGAAATAGCAAACTTCTCTCCCTTTTCCTGGTAACAGTAGCTGCAGCTGAGACAGTGCCGATTTCCTTCTTTTCCAATAGCACATAGACTTTGAAGCTGCTTCACAGTTGAGCATACAACAGATGAAATATGTGGCCTGTGAAGGGCACTGATTACGTAGGCAGTGGTTTTCAGTGAGGACCAATGTCTTCGCACAAGGCGCTAAGGGCCATCTCTGTGGCTCCCTTGTAAGGAAGTCTATTTCTGTTTTGCTTCCTTAAAGATACATGTATGTTTTAACTTCGTTTGGATACTTGTGGACTCCCCTATCATGCAAATTGAGGGAAGATTGAGATTGGTTTTGTTTTGAAATTTACCAAAAGCTCCCAAGCATTGGAGAGAAGCACCATCAACAATGCCCATAGTGCACTGATAAGACCGAGCCTACCTCAGTCTGTATATGAAACTGTGGCCTTTACCCTCATAACATGTAAACTCTCAACTGTACCCTCTGTGCTGCTTAGTTTTTCTTGTCAACTTGACACCACCTAGAGTCACCAGGAAAGAGGGAACCTAACCTGAGGGACTGCTCGGCTCAGATTGGCCCACGGTATGTCTGTAAGAGATTGTCCTGACTGGTGATTGATGGAGAAGAGCCCAACTCACTGTAGGCAGCACCATCCCTAGGCAAGAAGGCCTGGGCTGTACAAGGAAGCTAGCTGAGCATGAACCAGAGAGCAAGCCAGTAAGCAGCATTAAAAGATTATTCTCATAAGCTGGTGATAGTGTTGAGCAGTTCCTGCTACCAGGTGTTCTATCACGTCTAGCACCCACCTCACATGCTTGCATTGCAATTGTGGAAGCAAGCCTGCTACACTGCTAGGCCTAGGAGAGTACAGCTCACACCATTACACACAGTGTCACCTACATGATAATGACAATAAACGCTGTGCCCTTGGCTTATGTGTTTACTTCCTGTAGATTTGTCATTATTCTAGGGTGTATATACACACATGCCAACTGTAAAACAGCTTCAGACAGGTCCTCCAGGAGGAATTCTCCAAGATGCCACTATCATGACAGAAGATGACAGCTCCATGCATGTCATTGTCCTGAAGGCCTCTCAGCATTATGAAGTGTGAAGGTGAGACACAGTGACGCAGACAATCCCAACTCTGTATAGTCCAAGGCTAACATGAGTACAGTTTCAGGTCATTACCTTTATTTCCTTGTTTTGTTTTTGAGAAAGGGATTCTTATGTGCCCCCGGTTGGCCTGAAGCTTGCTGTGTATTCCAGGCTGACTCTGAACTTGCTGTAATTCTCCTGTCTCTTCGTCTGAGTGTTGGGGAATACAGGTGTACACCACCACATCTGGCTGGGTCTGTTTTAAGTTAAGAAGCTTAATAAGTAAAATAATACTAATAATAATCAAATAGAAAAAGAATTATATAATAAGGATATAAAAAATTAAGTATTTTTTGTGCAATTCTGTAACATGTTTGGGATTTAGGCCAAGTGTTAATGGTACATTACTTTTTAAAGTTCATAAAGTAAAAGAGTTACAGTTAATTAATGTAAATTTTATTATTGAAGAAAAAAGAAAAACCAAATTTTGAAATAAGGTCTCGCTATGTTGCCCTGGCTGTCCTGGAACTTACCATGNAGACCAGGCTGGCCTCAAATTCACAGAAACCTGCATTTATGCCACCACAACCAGCAAGAAGAAATATTTAAATTACATGTAAGCTAAGAGTATAGTGTATACAAAGTCTATAGCTGTTCTGTAGTGATGCCCTGGGCCTTCACAGCCATTAATCACCCTTCANTCACTTCTAGCAACTTCCAGAACTGTAAGCTTGCAACAGCCTGTATCATACAGCAGGCATGTGCTGGGCTGTACTGTCTGGGTTTGTGTAAGGATGCTCTACAATGGTTACGTAAGAAGAAATCACGTAATAGTGCATTTCCCCTCCCCCTTTTTCTTTATTTTAATGAGTGTTTATGTATGTGTGTGCATTGTGTATTTGTGTATACATGCATACGTCTGTGTGTGTGTGTGTGTGTGTGTGTGTGTGTGTGTAGGCCAGAAGACAATGCCAGGTGTCATCTTCTGAAATGCCATCCACCTCCTTTGTCACGACAGATGACATGACAGGAGATGACAGTTCCACACATGCCATTGCCATCAAGGTTTCCTTTTAAGGGGTCAGTCGCGGGGAGAGGAGGAAGAGAAGGAAGGACAGAAGAAAAGAAGGATAGGACGGAGGGAGGGAGGTAGGGAGGGAAAGGGAGGGAGGGATACTAAAACCATGGCATCATGCACTGTAATTAGCCTGCTCAAGTACCCACGTGCACCTCAGCCATGGTTGGCTAAGAAAGGACCCATCGAAGCGGTTGGGAGCCCCTCCCGGCAATGCCGTGTATGTCTATACAGAGTTGCCTTGCTTTGTCCAGATACTCATATGCGTTTTGAGTGATTGACCTGGAACCTAGCCTGAAGAGTCTAGCCATCATAAACTTCACTGTTATCTGTGCAGAGCTAAAAATAACTGCACTCCTGTGCAACTCATGAAGAGATTAGACTGCCTCGCACTCTTCCTGCATTGAGAAGTCCAAGGGTAGATTGTCCCCCACTTTTTGCTAAGTTTCTAGAGATGTTTGTTTCGGAAACTGGTTCTACAACCCTTTAAGTCCTGATCCTTTTCTATTTTATTTTAAATAGATAATACACATGGGGAAATAATATATATTATATATTTAATATATATTATGTATTCTATATGCATATAATATGTGTTATATAGTGTTACATAAATATAACAGTATTGTGTAATATATATTATATATACATAATATTCTTTTTCCATTCAAACATGCAATGATCACAGCATTTCAGAAAACTGAAAGATAAATATATTTAAGCCTTGATGATGATGGCTTTCTCATCCATCACCAGGTAGGATATAAATATTCTTTGGTAAAAGACCTGCTATCCAAAAGTGTTTCATGTTTTCTTAGTCAAGAAGGGTTTTATTAAAAAAAAATCATAGGTACCCATTAATAGTAATTGGGAAGTGACATTTCCCATTCATTACACCATATGCATTTTCACTGAAAAGAAACTGTTCAGGATATAAACCAGGAGCTAAAAATGGACCCAATTTTGTGAGGTCAACAAAGTGTGTGCTATGCACATTGACGACAGCACAGTCACATTTAGGTTCCACACATCTGCTTCCGTCCACTGCGCCCACATATTTACTATAGGGAAAGGAAGGCAGAGGGGACCTCAAGTGCGCAGTCATATAAACAGAGTCACACCCAGCACGGTGAGGATCGTTTGCACACCTGCCTTTCCTGGAAATGTTTGAGCTGATTGTTTTCTCAGGTTCATGTGCAGTTTCCCTGGGTCCTGGAAACACCTACCCCCTGTCAATTCTATCAGCCCAGAGAGACNAGGCCATTTCAGAGTGAAGTAATAGAGGGCGCTCACGCAGGCCACTGAGTCTGGGCCTGTTTTAAATGTACTGATGGTCTCCAGAAGGTGAACTTAAAATCCCTTTAGAATGCTCTAGAAGTCCTCCTTCACTCTCAGATTTGAGCTATGATTTTTTTTTTTCTAAAGAGAAGGAAGATAAAAAAAATCTTCTTAGTGGCCACTGTACGCCAGCCTGTGCTGGGTGTCAGGGACACACCAGCAAACNACTTTCATTACAGAAGGAATTTTTAGTGGATGACTTTCTTTAGATAACATAATCTTCTATGGCAGAGGTTCCCAACCTCCCTAATGCTGTGACCCTTTAATATACTTCCTCATGTTGTAGCGACCCCCCAATCATAAAATTATTTTCGTTGCTACTGTTAGGAATCATAATGCAAACATCTGATATGCAGGATATCTGATATGCAACCCCTGTGAAAGGGTCATTCAACCCCCAAAGGTGTTGAGACCCACAAGTTGAGAACCACTGTCCTATGATATTTTTGTGTTGGGTACACAATATTCTGTGATCTGAGGTAGTCATAAATTGCATCAAGAAATGTAAGGTCTGGGANCAACTCGGTAACAGATACTTACCTAATAGATACAAGGACCTGTATTTCATCCCTAGCACTAAGCACAAAAATGAACAGAAAATTCAATTTTAAGTCAATNGTGAACCATTGATTTAGCCACTCACAAGTAGATGTTTATATACACATAATTATGAAGTAATACACTATAAACTAATAGGCTCATACTGAGACGGTGTGCTGGTTAGTTTTAGCTGTGAACTCAATACATCCTAGAAAGATTCTCTAGGATGTATTGTTCTCTCATCTAGGAAGAGAATCTTAGTAAGGAATTATCTAGATTATGTTAGCATTCAGGCCTGTCTGTGGGGGGTTGTGTCTGNTTGTTAATTTATATAGAAAGACCCAGCCCACTGTGGGCAGCACCATTCACTCAGCAGGAGGGGGTAGGGGTGTGAACAGTATAAGAGAAAAGAAAGCTAGCTGAGAGCAAGCTAACAAGCCAGCAATGTCTATGCATTTATTCTTTCTCTGCTCCTGACTATGGATGTGCTACTTGGAGTTCCAGCCTTNACCCTCTGGAACTGTAAGCCAAATAAACCCTTCCACTCTCCTGTGTTGCTTTTTNACTAAATGAANTCAAGAGATAAAGAGATGGAATCCAACTGAATGTGGGACGAACAGTGAAAGGATGGAGGGAAGACTTCCNGGATGCAGGGGCCACTGAGCATTAACTAAAGAGCNAGGNCACAGCATCCCTCACAAAGAAGGAAGCTAACACTAAAAAGGACTTGGAGACAAGGAACACTGGGCCCAGTTAATATCGTCTAGGGGTACCTGAGGTAGCGTTCTATAGGTGTTTAATATTGTTAGAACATACACTCTGACTCAGTGANGCTTNGGAGATGAGGTTAGGGTGANAAGGNAGAATAAGACCGTAGAGAGCCTCGTCCACCACCATGTTAGGAACAGGCTTCTGTGTTAGGAGACACTGCTCAACATAAAACAATAAATCTAATTACTGTAGGCTTCTGAGAGTTTACCCAAGAAACACCCTGCCACGTCAACACCCAGCCAGGACACTACAGGCACTTTCATACTGAAAACCTCTCCCTAATTCTCATNCTTGTGATACTATCATCTATTCTCTATTTTCAACTACAAACCACTTAGACATAGGAGCAATTCTGTAAGCATGATCAAAAGGAGGCAGAAACTATATGGAATCATGACAATTATTTCAAAAACTCAAAATAGATCATGAGGGGAAAATCAGCTTGAAGTTTTCCCACTGGGCTGCAAAGAGTATGACAGAAGGTTGGATTAAAGAGAATTCCTATTTGTCAGNGGCAATTTTTCCTTTAACTTTGAGACGCTGGGTGTGTTCCCTCTGTGCAAAGATGAGCTTAGATGCGGNTCAGAAAGCTCTATGTTCAGTAATGAGAGGTGTAGGTCTCTCCTCAGCCTCACAGGGANCTGGGTGTGTCCTGTGGACTCATGTGATAAGCTCCACCTCATCTCCCTCTTCTGGATCTCACTCCAGTCCCATCTAAGGAAATCTCAGTGGATGGATTCAGATGTGTCTCCTCTTGACCTGGAGACTTTATTAGGTTCTTTAACACGACACTACCTAAGGGGTGAAGGAGACANATTGCTCTCTAACTTCATAAAAATCAAAAATTTCTCTAGNCAGGTTGACAGATATTATGATTTACCAGGCAAGTATCCCANTGTATGTCTGTGCCGTCAACATGAACATCAATTGATCATGTGTGTATGTGTGTGTCCCACAGTTAGAATGTTGACTGTCTTTCTAAATTACTTTCCACCTTTTCTCTCTCT
>LZPO01044461.1:120244-132448 GCA_001675575.1 Neotoma lepida | reverse complement strand
CCCACTAGCTCTTTTAACTTAACCTGTTTCTCTTCATCTACATTTTGGCTCAGGGTTTTTTACCTTTCTTTCATTCTGTATGTCCTACTTTTCCTGCTTCTTCTGTGTGTGGCTGGCTGGTGGCTGGCTGGCCCTGGGCATCTCCCTCTCTTTGTCCCTAGTTCTCTTCTTCCTGGAGCTTAGATTTTTCTTTCTACCTATTCTCCCTCCCCACCAGCCCCACCTATCCCTCTACTGCCTAGCTATTGGCCATTCAGCTTTTTATTAGACCAATCAGATGCCTGAGGCAGGCCAAGCAACACATCTTTGCATTGTTAAATAAATGCAGTGTAAACAAATTAACACATCTTTACATAGTTAAAGTAATATTCCACAGCATTCCCATTTCTCAGGAGGGGAAGCAGAATGACTTAACCCACAGGTACCACACCAGCTAGGTAGCAGAGTGAGGACCCCATGGTAAAATAATAAGAAAGTATGGAATTTCATTTATAAANCTTGAACCCTTTGATTTAAACAAGTCATTTCCTTTGTGCTGTTTTATTTTGGTCTTTTTTCTCCCATGTAGGTTTTATGCCACCTCCGGTTCCCCCACCTGTCGTACCACCCCCTGCAATTCCTCCAGTAGTGCCAACATGTGAGTCANTGATTTACAGTCTGCTTTATCCTAGGGGGTCTTAGTGTGTTTGTATTCATTCCTGTAAAATATCTTCCAACAAATGTATGCTAGAGGACTTTGAAAATTAACAGTGTCTCAGAAGTTCTTACTTGTGTTTCTTAAGTTGTCCCAAAATGTCTTCATAATCTACTTCCTCTAGTCAAGATTGACGTCCTCCTATCATGGNGGTTTTGTTTTGTTGTGTTGATTGTAAATGGCTAGTCTAGAGTCGTCCTGCCCAGGTCACCCTCCGTATCATAGTTCTTGCTGACTTCCAGGTTGCTTCTCTCTAGAAAACAAGATTCCTGTAAAGTGGGAATTAGTGCCAAAGACTTGCTTAGATTATGGATCACCTTTTGCCTCATAAGGATACAATCAAAATGTCTTAGACTTGCATTATATCATCCTAGTGTCTTTTTTGTTCATTTTGAACAAAACAATCCTTTTTATGGCAGTTTGAGAATTATGGCAAAATCAAGCAGAAAGTACAGAAATTACTTGTATGCCCCCGTCCCTGCTCGTGCACAGCTTGTCTTCATCCCCCTCAATGAGACCTAGTTAGGTAGATTAATTTATATTTTCATTATTATTCAAATGCATAATTCATATTAGGGTTTGTTTATACTTGGAATTTTCTTACGTATTTAACAATGTTAAGATTGNTGAGGGTATTCTGGTATTGGAACTTGGCTGCTGAAAATGTTTACCTGTTCGGTTTTAATGATGTTTTTATTNGTTGATTATTATTAGTTAAATCTGTCATTAACTGCAAATTAGTTGTCTTTCTAAATAGTAATTTCTTTGTTAGGATTTTTTTTTAATACAAACAAAACTTTTAGCAGCTGATGGTCATTAGTCNCCTTGAGGTGTAGTGCACAGGAGAGTCAGGGTGGGCGTCATACCTCTTCCCCTAGTTGCCAGCAGGCACAGAGAGGAGTGGGTGTGACTGGAGAACAGGGAAGGTTTCTGTTATTTCTCTCCTTTGACACCCCCACTGCCCTTCATTTTTCTTCATTTTTTTAATCTGTTTTCATGGATTAATAGATTACTTCCCGTCAGTTGTAGTCTCTGTTCTTTTGATGGTCAGATGGTTTTAACTTGGTGTTTGTTGCTTCTTTGTGTCTTGGAGTTAGCTACCTGAGCTTCTGAGAGAGTCTCAGGATTTTCAGCCCAATTGTCCCCAACTCATACTGTATCTTCCACTGCAGTCTGAGCCAGACACTTCTCCTAGTGCAGGATGGCATTTAGAGACCACAATCTGGCTACTAGATTATGTTTGCCCTCCTCCTAATACTGGATGACATTTAGAGACCACAATCTTCTGGCTACTAGATTATGTTTGCTCTGAGGATTTTGTTGGGTAGAAAAATTTTCAGTGTATAAAACTAGGAAATATGTATTTGAATAGAGAAATTATAAATGTGCACTGTAAAACTCTTCAAGTAGTTTACAGCACATTTTACTTAGCTATGTTTTTATACTTCTGTTATCACACTGAAATGATAACATGAATCCTTAAACAACTCCTACAGAGTCGNAGATGCTGGAAGTAGTAAGAGGGATGGTGCTGCCATCCAGATTCCTGAAGAAACTAGATTCTCTGCTCCTCTCTTCACCTTCAGAGTGCGCATGTACTTACTAAAGCCATACTGATCTAAGGGATTACAAAAACAGACATTTATAGACATTTAATTATCCTTTAATTTTCTATTTTCTTTTTCCTGTTTACTAAACACAGGGCTTCTGAAGAAACATAGTAATTTTGAGCAATCCTGCTTTAAAAATTAGATTCNAAAAGTCCTTCCATGAGAGTACATATAATAAATAGAGATGTTTGTTAATTTCTTAAAATCTAAATCCATTTCCCTTACATTTTANAATGTTTTCCCCTATTTAGGTAGNTTTCAAATCTTTCTGAAAATTACAGTGTTCAGAAGTTATTTTTTAATTCACCACTCAGGCNTGTGCTATAGCCTNTTTCTCAATAATTATAATTTCCAAACCTAGTGCATGCAATTCTGCTGTTCTTCCTGTCTCACTTAGTTCCCATAATTCCTGTTCATGATCATAGGTGGTTTTGTCCCAATATTATATCTCTATAGTATACTGACAGTTTGTTCAAGCAATTCTCGAGTTAAATATGGGGGGTACCTTTGCTTAAAGTGTCCAAGTATGACTCAACAGTTTTCCATATGACATANCTTATCTACAACTTCTAAGACTGTTCTATTCTTGTGCTCCTGCCATTTAGTATGTAGATGGCATACTTATGTGAAGAGTTTGTACCAACTGTTTTGGTTCAGAATGTTTATAGCATTACATTTNCAGTTCACCNTCCTGACCTCTTTTGATGAAGGTACTGAATATAAAGGATCTTCCCCCCACGCATTATAATTTGAGGATTTGCCAGACTTTCATTCTGATACCTACTTGTCTGTTTCTGCTAATCATTTCTATGTATTTAGTATTCACTTAGCTGGCATTCTTAGAAAATTATTTTTTTTGTGTTACTAGAATCGCCATTGATTCTTCCTGTACCAGACCCTTTTGGTGAAAATATTTCTTAAAATTATTTCCTCTATTCTAAAAGAATGAAGCATTTTAAGTAGAACTGAGCCTCTTCATTATGACTAGTCATTTTGACCATTGGTTATTATATAATGTGCTTAGTAATACAGAGATGCCACTAAGTAAATCACTCAAGCTGCCTGAAAACTTAGCTCATAAATTGTCTGAAATAAATTTTTGTCCTGTTTAAACAGCTTTAGTGCAACCACCATTGTCCATGACCCCAGAAACTGTGAAAGATGTTGGATTTGGTAGCCTTGTTTTACCAGGTGGTTCTGTTGCCAGCAGTCTTGCTCCTTCAACTCTACCAGCTGGAAATGTTTTTAATCCTCCCAATAAAGCAGAGCCTGAAGAAAAAGTACCTCACCTTACAGAACACCAGNTTCCTTCTGGTGAAAACACCAGACCAGGTAAAAACAAAACCAGTGACTAAAAAACCCTAGACATAAAATTCATCTCCTAATTATTTTTCTGAAGATTAGTACTAAATTGTAAAGTAGTACTGCAGTTTATTCACAGGGATCACTGTGTTCTCGCCATGCCCTCCAGTGTTACTTTCAGAAGTGACATTCCTAAAGGGTTNGAGTCATAGCTCAGTGCTAAGGTGCTTGCCTAGCATGCACAAGGCCCCTTGTTTTAATGCTCAGTATTGTTAAGACAATTACAAATAACATTCTATTTAGAATAATACTTTTTTGTTTTTTAGATCTTTCCATTAAGACCCAGCACTCACCCTTTTGAGGCCTATGATGCTGCTTGTGGGCATTGTGGTCAGAAGATAAGGGTCAACAGCTCTTGGGTGAATACCAGATACTGTACCAGACTATTATTTAGCTAAAAATGGTGTTTGAAACCATTAAATAATTTTTAATGGTCTGATTGTTTGGTATCTTAATCACATGGAAACACATTTGACGTTTTTGTTTGAAAAGATTTATGCAGAGTATTTTGTTTAAACGTGAATTTTACTGTGTGCTATTCATAATCTTAGGTCTGATGTTCATCCTGTATCTGGTAAAACNTGATTCTTTGAGGGGAGATAGCTGAAGTTCATTAGTGGAAATTATAGCACTAATAATTTATTTCCTTTTATTAACAATAACTGTTACTTTAGATGATTTCTTCTCTTTCTGTTTTAGTGATTCCAAATGATATTCCAAGTAGTGCTGCAATGTTAGCACAGCCGCCTGGCCCCGCAAACACCTCTGGGATCCTGTGTGTGCAGAGACCAAATGTGTCAAGTAATTCTGAAATTCTGGGCGTTCGGCCAGCTAATGTTTCCAGTAGTGCTGCGATTATTGGAGCCCAACCACCAAATATTCTAAATAACTCGGGAATTTTGGGTATACAGCCACCAAATGTGTCGAGTGGCTCTGGACTTATTGGGGTACTGCCTCCAAACTTGCCTAACAACTCTGGACTTGTAGGACTACAGCCACCAAATGTTACAAATCCTGCTGGACTTTTGGGAACACAGCCACCAATTGGACCTCAAAACTTACCTCCCTTAACTATCCCAGCTCAAAGGATGCCTACATTGCCAATGTTAGACATCCGTCCAGGATTGATACCACAGGCTCCTGGACCAAGATTCCCTTTACTGCAGCCTGGAATCCCCCCGCAACGGGGTCTCCCTCCCCCATCGGTACTTGATGCAGCTCTTCACCCGCCACCCCGTGGACCTTTTCCTCCTGGAGANCTTTTCAGTCAGCCAGAAAGACCTTTTCTGGCTCCTGGAAGACCAAGTATAGACAATGTTCCCAACCCAGATAAACGAATACCACTTGGGAATGACAGTATTCAGCAGGAAGGGGATAGAGATTACCGGTTTCCTCCTGTAGAAACCAGGGAGGGCATTAATAGACCTCCCCCGGTGGATGTTAGGGATGTGGTTGGGCGACCTATAGATCCCAGAGAAGGCCCTGGAAGGCCTCCGTTAGATGGTAGGGATCATTTTGGAAGACCTCCTGTGGACATGAGAGAGAATCTTGTGAGGCCAAGTCTAGATCATCTTGGTCGAAGAGACCACTTTGGCTTTCCCCCAGAGAAGCCTTGGGGGCATAGAGATTTTGATGAGAGAGAGCATCGAGTTCTGCCTGTCTTTGGTGGTCCAAAAGGCTTACATGAAGAAAGAGGTAGATTTCGGGCTGGAAGTTACCGATTTGATCCTAGAAGTGGTCCTTGGAACAGAGGATTTGGGCAAGAAGTTCACAGAGATTTTGATGACCGCAGAAGACCCTGGGAGAGGCAAAGGGATAGGGATGACAGAGATTTTGATTTCTGCAGAGAAATTAATGGAAATCGTCTTGGACGAGATAGAATTCAAAACACTTGGGTCCCCCCTCCTCATGCTCGGGTTTTTGATTATTTTGAAGGGGCCACTTCTCAACGAAAAGGTGATAATGTGCCTCAAGTTAACGGTGAAAATACAGAGAGACATACTCAGCCACCGCCTTTACCAGTACAGAAGGACCCTGAACTCTATGACAAACTGGCGTCTTCAGGTGACGTAGACAAGGAGGAGAGCGGCACAGTTGCTGATGTAGAAAGTGAAGCAGTGGTGGTAGAGAGCACAGAGACTGAGGGGACATAACCATCGCTCAGTAGGTAAAAGAAACCTTTTGTACAGTTGTCATCTCTGTAAGAGGGTAATGGCTGACTGCACCAGTTGTTCACGTTTTTCTGCCAGAACTAAGTTAATCTGATGTTCATGTTCACCTTTCTCTTAAAATAATTGTACAACTGACTTGTGTAGACACTGTTCTTAATATGAACATGGTAGGTAAACATTTTTTTTTTATTTTTCTGATAAAGTATAAATGTTGCCCCAGATTCTTTTAACGTCAAGGAGATGCTAACAGCTTGTTGGAGACTTCCTATGGAAGAGAGGGTTTTAGACACTGTCATTGGGTTGGCTATGGTAATGACAATTTCAGAACAGCAAGGTGTGGCATATCTTCTCCATATCTCTAGGCTGCTGCAGGATTTTAAGGTAACAAAGCTGTGACATTTTATGCAAGGACTGGCTCTAGATTCTTGAGGAGCATAATACAGAGATTTTAAAAAGTGATTTTGTGAAAATCTCCAATATGGGTCTCTGTTCCTCCTAAGTAAGTGTGTGTGATTTGTTCCTCATACTGCAGTGAGTAAAAAAAGAAAAGAAAAAGCAAACAACATAAACATTAAAATAACGTTTCAATGTTGGGTGAATTTTGTTTTTAGATGCCAATAAAACTTACTTGTTTGATAACAGTGTTCTAGGAATTGTATTTTTTTAACCTACAAATTCTTAAAACTGAATTGTTAGTAGCATGCACTTAGCTGTGGAAGTTTCCCATTACGCTTTAACAACAATGAAAAGTTATGTGGTGGTAAAAACCTGTACTTTTATATAATAACCATGCAGTCTGATTAATATGTACGCAGTACCCATGTATTTTTATTGTATAAGCCATGTAGTTTTTCTTTCTCTGTATGTCTGTCTCTATGCTTATACAGAGAAAAGATAGAATGTTTTTTAAAAGTTTAATAAGATACTCTTTAAAACTTGATAGAAAATTGGAANCATTGGATAAATTAACATTGCTCATGGTTATAGCTTGCTTTCAATCTTGGTAAATATGAAGAAATTACAAAGAAATATATTGGCCAAGAGGCAGTTCTGCAGTACTTTGTTTAATACAGCTGAACATGAAGCCAGGTGCAGCATGTAGTCAGATTGCACTTAAGTGCTTCCAAGTTTTCATGCTCTATTTGCTGTTCTGTGTAGATAATACTGTCATTAAGAAGTGTAGTTCATGTGCCTGCCAAGAGTTTCTTGATTGCACAAAATGTATACTGGTGTTGATGGACTTAAGAGATTTTAATATACCGGGAATAAAGTGTCCATCATGTGTTTTATGGGCTCTAGGTAACATTGTTTAGACAAGACTCCAAGGTAAACTGAGTAGAAGAACTTGGGGTTGGCTTCTTATTTGCTTTGCCCTTAAGTTTCATTTATTTGCTGTTTTCTTTTGAGTTTTCTATATGCAGTATATACATCTTAAAAAAAAAAAAGCCATCGGTATCTTTTAGTTTGTAGTGGAAAGCTTTCATATGATCCTGAGCAGTCATTTTCAGCAATTCATCGTTTGATCTATCTAAAATTCCTGAGCTGTGACAGAGCACACCAGCCATTTCAAATAAGATTGGTTTGTGTACACTTCTGGTGGTAATCTAGAGAGCTGTAACTTCTGTGGCCAACGATAGTCTTTTTCTCACACAGTTTAAATGCAGATAGTAGGACATAACATATTTCATTATTTGGGAAAAGTAGGCCAGAGTAGAAGTGTTTGAATGTTTAGTTCCAAAGTAACTCAGTCAATGGTTTGATTTTATTTCAGNTCTTTCCCTTAGGGTAAAGAGTCAAAATTGCAACTCTAGGCAAAGTGAACGTTCGGGAAAGACTGGCTTTGACCCTGGGAAATGATACTGATCANAGTTCCTCCAAGCAACTGTGGTTCTGTTTACTCTGGTCAAAACTAATGGCCATTCATTCAAGTTAAATAGCATATAAATAAGACTTGCTTGTTAGTGATTTTTTTTTAAAAAATTCTAAGCATTTGCCCTTCTTGTGGGTGCTTGAGGTGGGTTGCACTTGCACTGGTTCAAAGGTTCTAGAAAGTGCAAGTTAACCAACCTTATCAGCTGTCATCACTGTGTCATCTTGAGCATGTCAGGGGGACTCTTTCCTATGATTTAAAAGAAAGGACTTCATTCCTCCAGTGCCCCTGTCCAGTTATATAATGTTAAAGAAGGAAATACCTAGCATTGTTGACTGAAGTAGGATTTCCTTCACTAGTGTTTAAACACTCAAGAGAAAAGTTCATTGTTTTATTTTGATAAGTTTAGCTTAAGACCTGCCCCATTTTGTGTGCCTTTGATCACAGTTTTGTCNCTAGAGTGCTACCAACTGGAAGTATGTGAGGAGTGGCCCAACTACTTCACACAGTGCTTTGTGGGTTTGCAGGCAGTACTGTATGAGACAGAGTCACATAATGGGGATTTGTTTGTTCCTAGGGACGGACCCCTGGCCAGTTGCATGCTGGATATTCTCCCCCTGAGATGCACTGCAAGGATATTCTCCCCCTGAGATGCACTCAAAAGCCCCACATAGTTTTAATGCCACACTCCTCTTTGTAGTGTAGCAGACTGAATTAATTATTTTTTTAAACCTGTAACCATTTCATTGAGCTTGAGCTCTGTTCTTAGCATTAGTGTGTGTACAGTGCAGTTGGTAACTTCTACAGTGCGTAGAAACGTGACAAAGTCATCTGGATCTGCAGCATTCGGGGTTGGATGCTCATTGTGGGTCACTATAGGTAGGGAAAGAAGCAGAAGTTAATGGGAAGGTCCAAATAGTATAAATGCCATTTAAACTCAAGGTAATTCCATGTAACTTTTCATTCTTATCAGTGTAGTTCCTCTCATCCTGGGAATTTTACTGTTTTATTCAATTTTCCATCTTCACTTTTGTGAAAGATTATACTTCATGAACTGACTGGACATCCAGGAGTGCTTAAGACTAGGAGCAGTGCTATTTTTNAAAGTTACTTTTTTTAAAATACTTTTTNAAAAAAATAATGAATTTCGTTTGATAAAATGCCATTAATTGCAAGCAACACTACTCAAAAATAGTAAAACATACCAGTGACTGTAAAATAATTCCTAACTCAGAAATTTAAGAGTTAAAAGGGTCATAGAATCAAAGAAAAAGAACTTACTAAGTAAGTCTAAGTAGACAGTAGACAGTGTGTGAATATTACTACTAGTGAGTGAGCCTGGATACATTTCCTGCCCATTTAGTACAGGTCCACCGAGGAAGTGATTCTAAGAATATTATATTTTCCTCACTGTATATTCAGGTGCGCATGACCTTTGAACCAAGGCATTGTAGATTCAGTTAAAATATTTTTGCTGTACCTTATGTGCCTTTATATTAGATGTTATTTACTAGGTGCTGTGTTAGTAAAATATTTCAGTACCTTTTACATTTTTCCCTTTACAAACAAGTATTTTACTTATGTACTACAGAAGACAAGAGCAAANACCTGTAATTCACTTTTAAGGCAGGTAGATGAAACACTAAGTTATTTAATCACAGATGCTATAGGGTGGCATAGAATTATGTTTTTCCTAAGTGTTCTTGCTGTGGTTTTTATATAAAATACAGCATCTTTTAGACCGTGTGAGCTGTGGACACTAAAAACTTAATGTTCACATCTAAAGAAAAAACATCCAATTTAATGAAGGGTTAAAAGTAATATTTTGATGCAGCACAATTTGGTGAAGGCAAACATTAAAATCAGTAATGGCATACTTTAATGTAATCACACACAGAAAGTGTTTTGTAGTGTGCCGCTCCCTGTGGTTCCCCGCTTCCTAGGAAGTGTTAGCAGTCACCTGGAGCCCTGAAAAATTTAAGGAGCTGTGCGGGGAGTCACTACAGACTGAGTGTTCTGAACTTTTATGGCACACTCATAGATGTGTGTGTAAGTTATATAGACATACCTTCCTTAGGGTATGTGTTTTCTGCCTAATCCCACCCACATACTTCCGTTTCAGAATATGTTCCCTCCCCCTCTCACTTNAGGCCAGGGTCTCACCTTTAGCTTAGGCTGGCCTTGAACTCATGACACTGCCCCTGCTCTCTAGAGGTGGGATTACAAGTGTGCATTAGCCACCATACCTGGCTTACATGAAATACTCTTTAAATTGTTTTCTTCTTAAAATATTCTAGTTTCATAGAATTATTTTTAATGTAAGAAAACAATACATTTATGCCAGTTGATGCTGAGGGTGACTAGAATGTAGAGGTCGTCATAGTGTAAATTCATATTTTTAAAGATGAACTATTGCACCAAGAAAAGAATTGAGAAGAAATCAATAAGATGACTACAGGAAGCATTTTCTTTACTTACACATGCTTTTTATAGGGTAACTCAAGCTTTTACTTTATCATGTAATTGATTATTTTAATTACAGAAAGAACCTTTAGTGGACAAAATTATTATGGTTAAATAGGAACTAACACACATCAGTGGTTTCTTTAGATAGGCTCCTTACTCACCCCCACTCCCATCCGCCCGCCGCCCACCCCCTAAAGCAGGGTTTTCATCCCTTGTGTGCACTTAGATACCTTGCTTTGTTCTGAATATTGTTGAAGATAGAGAACAAATACCTTGAGCCTCCTTTCCTCTCCTCCTCTACCTTTCTCCTTTTGTTATTGTATCATAGGAGGAGGAAAGTGTAATGGGTAACTTCAAATTGTATAAAGTGTTAGCTGCTTCATGCAGTAAACTGATAATTCATTTGCACAGGGCCAGAAGCATGAGTGTACACTTTGCATAAGACCAGATACATGGTTTCATGGCTGTACATGTTATCCCCTGAAGCATTCTGCAGGGAATTGGTACTAAGACTGTCCCCCAGGTACCAAAATCTACAGATGCTCAGTTCTATCCTTCCATGTAACTTTAAATCAGCTTGAATTTCCTTTCAAGCCTAGTAACTGATGTGGTGTTGGTAGTTATTACACTCTATTNTTAAGGGGATAATGACAAAAGAAAGAGTCTGTGTGTTCAATATAGATTCTTTGGAGTTTTCAAGCACTTGTCATCTGAATCTGAAGTTGATTGAGTCCACCACAGCAGACTTTCTGGATGCANAGGACTTGAGTGCAAATGATCTTTGTNTCCTCCTAGCCTATCTGCCACTGTTCCCAGAACTCCAGGCTATAACAGGGCAGGCAAGACTGGCAACTGAAACTGTGACCCATTTTAAAAGTGAGTTGCTTCCCTATCCTGATCCTTTAGGCTGTTTCCAGCATTTTAAAACCTTAACTTGTTGAATGTCATAGAGCACAGGCCCACTCAGGAGTCTGAAGCAATGAGATCTTGAGTTCAACCAGGGTCACATAGTGAATCCATTTTTAAAATAATAAAAACCGTAAGAAGCAGTAATACTTTTCTATTTTGTGAATGACAAGTTGAAGAAGAAAAGAATGGGGGAGGAAAAAACAACAATACTAAAAACACTTCTTAAAATAATGAATTTAAAATAGTGACTTAAAATTACTGCTTTTGGGTTTTACAAACTGGCCTTAACAGTTGCTTTGGACAAGCTACCTTACCTCCAGTCTTTATTTCTTCGTAGCTAAACAGTCTTCATCATCTGAAGATACCCATAACTAATAGGATATATACTGTGTTGGGGAGTGGAATAATTAGTTGCATCATGTTTATGAGGCAATCTTATGGCTACGCTGGGAAAAGTAGTCTTTGTAGTATCTGTTTTGCTTAAGAGAAACTTAAGTCACAGGTGTAAGTGGCTTCCTTAAGTCTCAATTTGTGTTTGAGTGAACATTGAAACCCCTGTTACCAGATTAAGAAATTAGTGTATGCCAATTCAGAAAATGCCCAACCAGGCTTTTAGGATTTAGGGTTGCACTAAGCACTGAATTCCCTTTTTGTGNTTACACATGTACATTATTATTCCTCCTCTTAGAATATCTAAGAACTCACTTAATGGTTTTGAGTTTGCACAGTGACGTACTTTCAGCTATGTGAAGGCAGGTTTATACTGCATTGATGCTAAATAAGGTTTTATTTAGAACACATTGCTCACAAATAAAATGTGAAAACCTTTTTCCATTTCCCTTTCCCTCGAGNGTGCTCTGTAACCAGTGAGGACTTCTTTGTAGATTTGCATTGGAGGGTGTGGTTTTGACAACTTCAAAAACTCAGTTTTATGCACTGTATGTATAATCAACATTTAGTAGTCTTTTTCCTTGTATAAACCATTCTATTAATAGTCCATTGGGCTTGAATTAAACAAAGTATGAAGTAATAGTACATACACTGAGAATTATTAATACTTGCTTGCCACTTGAATTCACACAGTTTAGAGGCTAGCCTTTGCGCTTTGTGGTAATGGTTAAT
>LZPO01044461.1:104814-119507 GCA_001675575.1 Neotoma lepida | reverse complement strand
TGTGTAAACTAGACCTTTCCTTCCGTGGGGCTTGAATTTGGCTTTGAGCCCTTTAGATGGAGAAGAGGCTTACTAACCCTTTACATGGAGCCTTTTCTGAATGTTATGTTCTCAGTTGTTGGCCTCAGTAGTCCATGTCCATGTCTGTGACTGTGTTAGTTTTCTCACTACAGGCAGAGAAGGGCTTGGAGTAGAAAGAGTTTTAACCCCTGAGTGGGTTAAAGCTCAGGGATTAAAGTTTATTTTCAGAAATAGACACTAAGGAGGCTCAGATACCTCTGCTGTTTTTAAACGAGACAGTGCCCTCCTGTCCATCCCTCTTGGCTTGCATGTGTGTCCTCTCCCACCCAGACTTTACTGACTTCAAATCGGGGCTTGCCAAGGCTGCAGTTCTCGCCTGTAGAACTGTGGTGTTAGTAAGTGGACTGTGTTGGTGAACCTCCTGGAGCTGCTGTAGCAACTTACCAAGAAGTATAGTAGCTAGCAGTGTGAGTCAGGGTGTTGGCAAAGCCTCCCTTCCCCCGGGCCCTGGAGACAGCTCCCCCTTGCATCTTCTGTTTGTTCTCAGCAGCCCCTGAGCTGTCCTTGAGTTGCAGATTTCTCATGCTAGTGTCTGCCTGCTGTCTCCTGACATGTTGTCTTCGCACCATCCTCTGCCAGTGAATGTCTGTATTCAGATTTTTCCTTAAAAGGTCTGATGTGCCTCAGAATATTTTGAGGGGCAATAATGACCCCATCTACAACAGCTTAAGACTAAACTGGGTAACTATTTAAAATCCATGTAAGGGGCTGGAGAGGATGGCTCAGNGGTTGAGAGCACTGACTGCTCTTCCAGAGAACCCGGGTTCAATTCCCAGCACCCACATGGCAGCTCACAACTGTCTGTAACTCCAGTTCCGGAGGATCTGACATCTTCACACCCACACACATAATAAATAAATAAAAGTTAAATAAAAATCCATGTAAATTGAACCCCCTAGCACGTAGTGGAAAGAGTAGACACATCAGAGAGACAGAGTCTATTTATGGAGCTCCATTATAAAATGACTTTGGCTGTTACAACAGTGAAATTTAAAATTACTGAAGTTTACTACAGATGGTTAAACAGGATATTCCACACTGCCTACCCTTTCAGATGGATGTGTGATGCCCATACTTTCCCATTAACACCTTAGCTAATGGAATGTGCAGAGAAATCAGTGATACTATTGTTACATTACAACAAGCAGCCTCTGTGAATTCTTCCATTAAAAAGTGGTTGATGAACCAGGACTCGGCAGTGGAGCACATCTAGTATATACATGGCCCNGGGTTTGGTCCTCGAGAACGAAAAGGAAAGAGGACAGATNTGTAAAGGTGGAGGGTGTTTAGGTCTTATTAAATGGCACTCTGAAAGTGTGCACTCATGTCCATTTTGATGCATTTGGTCGTGTTATCAAAAAACTGGCAATATTTATGTTTTGTTTATTTGTTGAACTGTATGACCCATTCTTTACTATTTCAGTGGCTTAGTAGGCATGGGNTTTTAAAAATACAGTGTAACTTAAAACCTTTCTCAAAATTTTCCACACAATTAGCCAGCAATATCAAGTTTAAAANAACAAAAAAGCAGCATAAGTCTGACTGAAATCTGAATTAGGCGAGCATTGAAAGGTCCCGACTGAGTAGCTGTCTTAACAATGACCCCGGTAGTTTTTACAGAAATTGAGTTGAGGATTTCTGTGAGTAGTATATGAGGAGCACCCAGCAATTCTACACCATAGTACTCTCTAGATGGGTGTTTAAGGCCAGTGTAGCCCTGGTGAGTCAGGCAAGTTAGTGCTCTATGGTAATTGCAACAGTTAAGGAATTATTTATGCAGAATTAGGTGTTAGAACCCAGAGTCAGAGAGGAAAGGGCATTGTGTAGTTCTTGGAGTACTATAAGTTTTAGAAGTGTGTCTGAATCTCCAACTCTTGAGGCCAATGATAGGACCCTGATCTGATGTCCTAGGTGGAGAGCCCATCATTGAAAGAGGTGCCTTAAGAGCTTGCTTCCTGTCGTTCATTGTCTGAATCATGTCCACNTAGTAACAGTTTCTTCAATAAATCAGTATTGCTGAATTTCTTATGCAATAAAATGAGGCAATCAGGTTTTTTAGGACACCCCCCTCCCCAGTGGTAATTGGAAAAGGTTGATTTCTTTTGAAATTGAGCAAAGCAAAGACTTCTCCCTTGAATATATCCATGCTTAAAAAGTTGTTAATCCTGGAAATAAATTGTGTTGATCACTTCATTGGGTTGTGTCTGACTCATTGTATTGTATTTAGAGTTTTAAAAAATTCTTATTATGCCTCCCCACCATATGATATTGAGAATTTGAGCATATTATGAACCATTGCATCCTTACATAAATATTAGCATTCAAGATCTCAAAAGAGTTCTGTTCGAGGGAGAGAAAGGAAGTGACTGCTGGCCCAAATCTGTAGTTCCTGGAGTATCCTGGAGGAATCTGTCTAGTCTAATTCTAGATCCAGTGATTTAGTAACAGGCAGTTCAGAAAGACAGAATAGAAATCCCAGCCCCATTGGCAGTTACAAAATGTCAAAGTTAGTCCAGGCAGTGGTGGCTGGCACAGGCATTTAATCCTATCACTCAGGAGGCAGAGGGGGGTAGATTGCCGACTTGGAGGCCAGCTTTGTCTCCAGAGTGAGTTGCAGGACAGCCAAGGGTTACGAAGAGAAGCCCTGCCTCAAAAAACAAAGTGAAAATTATCCTTATCTGTGTCTTCAGATAGAGAGTAGTCATTTCCTCATCACATTAACAGGTAGGAAAGGGAGGGAACATTCCTGAGGGACAGATAAAATTGTTCCCTTCATCTAGAAGGCCTCAGCTGAAAAGGGGCAATCCTGTGAGTGTGCCATTTCTTGTTGGAACAGAGGGACCCATGGAAGACTTCAAATGGAGAAGAATGCGTAGTCTGCCTGCCCAGTGCTCACAGTTCAAANCCCAAGAGAAAGAATCAGTGATTCCCACTGCCATCTATGTAAGAAAGATTGAGTTCCAAATTACTGTTGACATANGGCCAGAAAGGAGCCGCCCCCATTCCCTGAACAATTCCATTTGTGTGGTAGTAAAAGCAGGCACGCGGGTGTGGGACTTGCACATGTGAAGACAACAGATGAAGGGTAGCTGGGAACACACACTAGTTTCCTTTTAATCAGCTAATTTGAACGTGCCAGGTAACTAGGGGTGGTACACAAGGGTTTTGCCTAGATGCTTTCTAAAGCACCAGACATCAGAGAGATGATTTTAAAGGGATAACCAGGTCTTTCAGGGTCACCATTTGTAGAATCACAAGACAGAGGCAAACACTCTGCTTAGTCATTCAGTTCTGTCAGGTTGGTTTTGTTTTTCCTTCGGACAGTTCTCTAGTCCTTTTATTTTTCTCTTGTAAAGCTTCCTATGATCGGCCTGGTAGGCAAGGGTGTGATCACAGAGCCCCACTTTTTTCTGCACAGTGTCAAGTACACACAAAGGCAGCCTGAACAGACACCTATTCTGGCTGGGAGTGGTTGAGCGAGGTTGTCCCACCTCCCATGGAAAATGTTTTTTTCTTTTTGCAATTTACATTTTTAATTTAACATTTCAAAATAGTTCCTAACAATATAATTCACAATTGGAAATAAATGTGTGCATTTAATTGAGTGCCTCACCCTTCACAAAGCCTTGTAGATTTCTTTATATTTTTGTATTGGTAACTTCGATGTTCTCACAGAAGTAGACAACTCAAAGCCAANATTTTCTCTCTTTGCTTAAGCCTCACATCTGTTTATGAAACTTGTTAGGACCTAGAACTTCAGTGTCTAATAGTTTCACATCAGGGCCAACTCGGGCTTTAGGAATATGACTCTTAAAAGGGCCCCACTAACCCAAATCCGAGACCGCAGATGGGGAGAGCACTGGCTGGGCTTCCTCAATGGTGTCAATGATGGCAGGTGTAAAAAAGCATTTATAAGTCACTTGAGTAACTCATCTTGTGATTCGTGTAGCCTACATTGCCCTTTAAGTTACTGTCCAGTTAGTGTTCTTCATAGCCTCCGTAGGATGGCTTGTTTTTGTGTATTTACTTTGGCTTCTTTCAGGCCATTTGAGGCAAAAATACCAAAGATTGGTTTGAGACTCCACAGGGTTCTGAGAGAAGAGCCATCTCAGGGTGAAGGAGTGGTAGGTACAGCAAGTAGTGGTGCCTGATATGACCTCTTTGTAGTCACTGTCAAGAGCAAACCTTCCTTCTGGGGTGTGTGTGTGTGTGTGTGTGTGTGTGTGTGTTCACGCGCATGCGCATGCATGCAAACATGACTTAGGTTATTTTATGGATCTTCTCTTAGACTTAATAGTTTACTGATCACTTATAAACTTTGTTAGACTGGTGGATTGCAAAGTACTTTGTTTCAGTGAACCTGTGTGCTTAGATAGGTGTGTCACAAGAAGGAAGATAATGTTCGGCTCATTGTACATCTGGAAGGCATATACAAAGTATAAAGTAGGAGGTTTCTTGTGGTTTTTTGTTTTTTGTTTTTTTTGTAGTTTTTTTGTTCAACTCTGGACATTTCTCTGGTTAGGTGCCCCTGTCCTGACTACCTCCTGTGTGCTCTGGACCTCTACCAGTAAAAACCAGTAAATGAGTGAATAGCACACTGAACACCCTCGTGCCTCTGTAATTATTCCTATACCCTTCTCTTCTCAAAACAGTACCAACACTGAGCAGCATTTTTGAGGCCCACGCACCTTTGGTTCAGGCTTCAGCAAGACCTGATCTTAACAGCTTTGGTTTGTTATGAAACATCTTTGACAGCCTAGAGGAGGAACTCACTTTAAAATGCCTTTTCTCTGTAACTTGTCAAAACAGAAAATCCCAAACAAAAAACCATGAGCCCAAGAATTATCTAACATAATACCCATCAGAACTGGAAATCATCATTTTCTTGCAGGTGTTGAAAACACTTGTAGGTCCAGGGCATGTTGGCCTTAGAGTGTGGCAGGTGCTAGGGAAGTGTACCAGGACACTCTGTTGCCCAAACCCAACAGTTGGGTTTTGTCCAAGCAGCCATTTTCTTCTTGTTTTTCTTCTGTGACTGTTTCGTGCATGTGTGTGTAATAGGTCTTATGTTTACCTCCCATTACTCTCGTCCCACACTGCTGAACCCCTTCAATTCTTCTCAATTCCCCTCCTGTTTTCCTGTCCTAGTGTTTGTTGGTAGTCCATGGAGTTTAGGGTCATTGGCATGAGCAAGGGTGGAGGGGGATATTTCCTGGAGCTTGGGAAACTTACCAGTGGTTACAACACTGAAGAAGAAAATGCCCTCCCCCAANCCCCAGCAACCATCAGCTGTCCAGGTGGCCATAGGTCTGTGTCACTGATTTAGCTTCAGCCCTGGCCCTGGAGCACTTTACCAATAACACTATGTGTTTTGAAGTAGTCATTTTAATGTCTTCTCTTAGTTGGCTGGTAATTTTGTAGTTTTTAAACTGTTGCGTGATTTGTAATATTCACTGGTACACATGGTGTGAGGCCATCACTGAGATCTGCCCTTGCTGTCACTGCCTGGAGATACCCATTCAAATGTGTGTGTTCCTGGCTGCTGTGAAGTATTTAGAAATGAAAATAGCAGTCCACACAGCATTTGCCCGCTATTCTTCCACGAATGTCGTGAAGTCCTGATTGCTAGTCTGGCCTTGTTTACAGGTGTGGATAGGGAAGGAGTCCTTCACCGAAGTCTGTCTTGAAATAGTCATACCTTTGTCTGTTTTCTTAGGTAGATAGATGGTAGCCTTGTCAGTGAAACTGTTTAAAATCATTAGAAGGATGCGAACCCATGACTCTAGGACATAGTTCACTTTTCCTTAAGGACATCCTTTTTGCCTTCATGTGTTTGTGGAGTGAGGCAGGAGTGCCAATGTGTGCAGGGTTAGGGGACAGCTTGCGGTTGATTCTCCCCTTCTGTCATGTGGGTTCCGGGGGTCACACTCAGGTTGTCAGGCTTGGCAGCAAGTACCCCTACCCACTGAGCCATGTTCACAGCTTCACAGTTCCTTTTTTTAATGTAAAAACCTTATTTATTAAAAAAGGGGGGGGGATTTATTGAACAACTTTGGAGAATGAAATTTTATGAGGAAACAGATTTAAGAGAGAAAATGGAATTAGGATTGGCATGCTTTTATTAGTTCGCAGTGGAAATGAAATACTATTGGAAGATGAGTATAAGACTATTTAGGAAAAGAGCAAGTGTTATATAGCAACTAAGTAACACCCGGATTTCATCTGAAGATGAAGCTTCCACATTTATGAGATAATGGTTGGCCCAGAGTTGAGTGTCTGATGTGATTGGAATACCCACATAGATTGGCAAATACTGTGTGGCCATGGGAACCAATGCATGTGGCTTTATTGACAACTTTGTGTTCCCCCAGAGATAGCTCTGAGATGCTTATGAAAAGAAAGTAAAATCGAGTCTCCAAACCTTGTCTAGGTTGGAACTTGACTGACCACAGAACTGTGACTTCATCGCAGTGACCAATGAAACACATTTTTTTCANGTTGGCTTAGTTCAAATTGGTTTAGTAATTCCTAGTGGCAAATAGATATAANATTTTCTATNGGTTTCAGCCTTTGTCTGTAGCTGATTGGGTTATTTGTGCCAAGGCTNCTCTTCACGTGAATATTCCTGTTTTGATTTGCATACCTCAGTTGTTTCTGAGTTATGTGCAGTTTTCACTTCCTTTGGAGATAAGGAGCCAAGCCTAACATCTTTGTCGTGTACAGTCATTATGTGAACATACTGGCCTTCAGTTGGTGGTTTTTGTACTCAGCTTGTATCAAGGCCTGGTTAAAACACTTGATCTTGGACCCTGATACCAAAGGCTTCAAGTTGTGACACATCCACACCCTTGTCCAGAGCTCAGTCCAACTCCAAATGGTTTTGACTCCGGGGAGGTAGGTGTAGCCTACCTCCCCACAGTGAGGCCTATTATCAAGCATGGCTCTTCTGCATAGGGAAAACACTGTATCCCTGAATATGTGGTCCCTTAGCTAAGGTGTGTGCAGCAGAGGCAAGAACCTCTGCCTCCTACATGTAAGGTGGGTGTTTTAGCACATTTGAGTAAGGTAGCTGCTGTGTCAAGATGCATTGTTAGATCTCTTTCAATAGCTGCATGTGAAGGTAGCTGAGTTATGTGTGGATGCAGAACANGGAAAAGAGACCAGCTTCTGGGTCAGAGCTCCGTAATCTTCGAGAAGTTTCTCTGAAGACACTTGTGCTGGCAATCCATTGACAAACTCTGGGAATACCGACCTCCTCTAGTGCNTTCTTTTCACTTTTATGACTGCCACAGCCTAAATTGTACAGTGAATTTGTGTATTTTCAGCTTTCTTAGGAGAGGGGTGAGATTGTTAAAAGCATGCACTGAAATTTTAAGATACTCATATAAAGTTTTAAGGATAGAACATCTGGTTACAACATCTGTCTGTCACTTCGGCCGTGTGCAGCGTTTCAACCTTTAGAACCCTTAGAATTAATTGGTTTCTAAATACTGAGCACAAATATCGAGGTGAATTTCCAGGAGTATGTGAAAGTTAGTATGGATTCTTTTTCAGGGCTGGAGAGATGGCTCAGTGGTTAAGAGCCCTGGCTGCTCTTTTCGAGGACCCAAGTTCAGTTACCATCACCCANGAGACAGCTGTAACTTCAATCCCAGGGACTCTGGCTTACAAGGGCATGGCATACATGTTGTGCACAGACGTACATGCAGGCAAAACATTCATATACTTAAAAATAAAATATTCTTTAAAAAAGAATATTTTTAAAATATTCTGGAATATTTAAACTGGAAGATAGATTAAAAGAAACTACCCAGGATGAAGCACCCCAAAATNCTATTTTCAAAGGTAACACCCAATTTTAAAGTATCAAATTAAAAATGTTTTCCTGTCTTGTAATAAAATTCAGAGTTTTGAATGTAATAATAGATGGTCTTAAGATGAAATATATCAGGCTTCTTATTGAAAACCTAAAATTGTTTATTCAGGTTAAAAATAAGACAAATCGAGTACATGTTCTTGTAACTCATATCCTGACATAAGAGAAGATGGCTCTCTTAGAGTCAGATGCTTGAAGATAATCCCATTCCCGAGACTGTCACAAGAAAATCCGAGGATGGTCCTCAGTGCATCTTGGGGCCCAGCCTCCTCTGAGTACTGTTTTCTGGAAAGTCNGGAAGAGAAAACACACTTGTGTTGTAAGGCAGCAGGAGGAAAGTGTATGCCATGCTTAGTTTTAGTTTCTATCATTAGCTGCCTCCCATTCTGCCTAAGCCGGAGGGACAATTTGCACTCATCACAGAACACACAATTGACTTAACAGCTGCCAGTGGTTCTCAAAGGCATTTCCTGTCTTACCCCTCCCCCCAGGGCCCTCGCCTTCCCCTTAGAGCAGTGGTTCTCAACCTTCCTAATGCTGTGACCCTTTAATACAGTTCTTCATGTCATGGTGACCCCCAGCCATAAAATTATTTTCATTGCCACTTCATAACTGTAATTTTGCTATTGTTATGAANNNTAATGTAAACATCTGGTTTTCCTATGGTCTTAGGCAACCCCCATGAAAGAGTCATTTGACCCCTCAAGGGGTCATAACCTGGAGGTTGTGAACTGCTGCCTTATAACCTGAAGCCACAGCTGGAAGCCACAGCTGGTTGTTCTGACTGGGGTTTGGGTGCTGCTCAGCTCCTGCAGAACACAGGGCAGCCCTACCCCCAAGGAGAACAGTATCAGGAATCNGGGAGGAGTGCCAAGGCCTGCAGGAGGAGTGTCACTCCTTAGGTCCAAAGCTGGTTTCTCTGCACCATTGTCCTGTTGGCTCCCAACTCTCTGTGCTCCCTTCTTGTGTCTTTTCAACCCTTCACACTTTCTGACGTCAAGTTTTCACATTAATGTACTTGTCTCACATTTATTAAAACAAAAGTAAGACTTCTCAGTAAGACTTGTCTCTGCCTTCTGTTGCTTTCTCATTATCAGTGTCTTCACTGTGTTGTAGACAGGTCGTTGGGCAGGGCNTTTTCATGTCNGTGTCTGCATCCTCTTCTCATCCCTCTGGAGCTGGAGTCGGCTTCTGACCACTGCTCCTCCAACTCTTCCTTCTAGAGTCGGATTTCTTCTCACCCAACCCAGGGACTATTTCCCTCACTTCTGTACTTGGCCAGCTCAGCAGCATCCAATGGTAGTGCCAATTCCCTCTTGCTTTCTGGGCACTGATCCTCTGGCTTTGGACACCACCCTCTCCTGGCTCCCTGCAGTCCCCTCCCCCTGTTATAACTCCCCGATTTCCCATGTTCTCTCATGTGCGTTCAGTCCCTGTTTCCCGTTTGAGACTAGCCATGGCCACGCCATGATACCCANGTTTTTCCAACTCCAGAAGGGCTTCTACCTGCCTGTTCCATAGGCAGTTCAAGCGTTACCCATGTGTCTTCCCTCCCTGGCCCTAAATGTGGNATTAAACACATTCATACCAGTCTCAACAAGGTCGATGTGGGACTGAGTGGCTGAATACATGTGATCAGAATTGTCCCTNACATGCAAATGCAGACATTATTGTACNGTTATACAGTTGTATACAGCTGGACACATTGACCTGCTGAGAGCTGTTCCCTGGTGTGATGACTTCCCTAATGACATGTGAACTGCGGGACTGACCTTACTGTGTCTCCAGTGCCCAGCACAGCTGAGAACTCATACACTCTGATCTGACTGGCCATTTCCCAGGGTGCTCTGCTGCTTCACTGGGGTCCTCACCTCTGCTGAATGGGCTTCTGTTTTCCCTCTGTTTCGTCTCTTCTTCTCAGACACACCTCATCACAGTTCCTGGCAAGNGCACAGCAATTGCCTGCTAACTTATCCNCTCCCTGCTTTTTTTCTTTTAGCATTATTGAGCCCCTTGACAGTGGAAATCAGATCTCCCATCCTACCACAGTGCCTGCTTCCTTGTACACATTTAAAAGTTTTGTTGAATGAACTCATAAACATTAAAAAGGAAACTAGGAGAATTATAAAAAAGAAAGCCAACATTAAGAAAGACTAGAAATTTTAAGTCTTTGCTATCCAGTGCTTCAGTCAGAGACTTCAGCATCCTTTGAAGGTGGTTAGGAGCCTGTGGTCCCCAGCTCCACACAGACCCATCTAATAGAGATCTTCATTTTTCAAAGCTCACAGGTAGCCTATAGCACAGTAGGATCTGAACAGCCATCCCCTGGCTCATTTCTGGTTTCCCAACAGATTCCTGATAGATATTTTTAATTCTCTTCCTCTTTAAGTGACCACTAATTAGCAAATGCTCCGTGTGACCTTTGTATCTGACAAGGAGATAACTCATTTTTTTGTTGTTGTTGTTGTGTTGTTTTTGTTGTTGTTTGTTTTTCATGACAGGGCTCTCTGTGTAGCCCTGCCTGTTTCTGGAACTCCCTCTGTAGACCAGGCTGACCTCTAACTCAGAGATCCACCTGCCTCTGCCTCCTGAGTGCTGGCTTACAGGCCTGCGCCACCACTGCCTGGCTAAGGAGATAACTCTTTACCCAGAGTCCTCTGTGGTAGTCCTCTGTGGTATGCTGCCACATATGATGCTGTATCTGTAGCAAGCACTGGGGGTAACTGGTCTTTTGGAGTATTTTTATGTGACCTGTAGGTCAGGTTTCATTAGGTCTTAGTATAGAAGACTGTACATTGGACTGAGGAAATAATTTCCTAGCCTGGTTTGTCCTTTCTGATTTTGTTTTTTCTTTTTGGGTGGCTCTCAGGAGTTTACCCTTGCTTGCACTGCCTGTTGGCAGTGTCCCCNTAAGGAGCAAACACAATTTAATCACGTATGAAAAGTTAAAAAAAAAAAAAGTGTTTTCAACACTCTGTACCCCAAGATTAACACGTAAGGCCGAAGGCTGTTCTGTGGGAAAACTTAAAGTGTCATAACTGATTGGTGGCATTAAAGTCTCTGTTCAGATATTTCTAGGATCATGGGAAATATGCTCTCCTGAAAGTAATAGCCTGTAAAATGTGACAGCTCATGTTTTGACACGAAATTCTCCAAGCCCATTTCCAGATTCTTTGCGACTGCTTGTAAAGTTTTAACCATTAAAAGTTCTGCTTGATCCTCAAACTTGAATGCTTGAGGGGTCAGAGGGNACATGTCAAATATTTGTCACTGGAACGGAATCAAGTGTGTACTAAGTTCTTATAGCCACATACTGAAAAATACGTCTTTTGAGTGCCGTGATGGCTCTCAGTCGGTTTTAGTGTTTGAGAAGATGTGGTGTCGACAGGACACAGATCCTATCTTCGAGGAGCTTCCCTTTCAGCAGTGAAGTCAGTAAGGGATGTTACAGTGGGGTATACAGGATGCGTAGGACTGGAGGACACTATTGCTGGGTTTGAGGTAGAAGATGGATGTTTGTTTCATCGCATTAATCTCTTTCAAGACTCTTGTCTATAGAAGTAGAGAGAAGGATCATATCCATTGTGGCTGGAGGGTCTGTTTGCCTATAGGTGAAGGTGCANGTGCACACTTTCCTCACCATGTAAAACAGGCCACCCCTGTCACTAGTAAGTCACTTACCATGGTCTTTCCTTCCGTCCTTACTTCCTGTTTCCTGTACTCTTTTTATATCCACAGACCCAGTGCACAGATTGGAATGAGCATCCCTAAGATCCTGGAGGTCAAATTTATGCTTCTTTGAACATTCATTTTCTTCTCTTGGTCTTGCTTTCACTCCCATGTTCTCTTTCCCGTTCCAGAGTTTCTAAACATTAGTGGTGTGCCCTCTGACAGTGTAGTGTCTCTTCTCTTTAAGAGTTGTTCTGTCCAGTATGGTAGCTGTTAAGTCACATATGGCTGTTTAAGTTAGTTACTTACCAGTTAAGTTCTCAGGCACACTGGCTGTGCTTAAATGTTCCAGTCAGTGCTTTTAGCTGTTGACTGGCATGTTGGGCAGCAGGATACAGAACTCTGGAAAGTTCTGTTTTGTAGCAGCAGGGTTCTAGAATAGTGAGCTGTTTGTCATGGCAATTTTACAATGCAAAATTCCCTCACCATATTAAATTATTATTTTACATCACAGAGGAGTCACAGTGCTTTACAGTTTTTGTTCCTGTTTTAAATATAAACTCTGGGTTGGTAATTGAATTCACATTGTAAGACTATTATTAAAATCTTGAAGTTCAGAGCTGAGGCTATAGCCCAGTGGTAGGCTGTCTGTCTAATATAGCAAGGCCTTGGCATCTGATCTCTGGTATCACAATAATAAATGTACACACAGTCTTTTTCAAATATAAGAAATAATTTTAGGCACAACGTTGTAAGCAGAAGTGTCTGTCCCACCAGCAACTCCCAAATACCCAGCAGCCGTTTCCCAAATAATTGACTCGGAGGCTCAATATTACTTTTAACTGCTCGGCCAGTAGCTCAGGCTTATTACTAACTAGCTCTTACACTTAAATTAATCCATGATTCTTATCTATGTTTAGCCACGTGGCTTGGTACCCTTTCTCAGTCCGGCATTCTCATCTTGCTTCCTCTGCTTCTGGCTGGCAACTCCTTANTCNGTCCTTCCTCTTCCCAGCATCCTCAGTTTGGTCACACNTACACTTCCTGCCTGGCTACTGGCCAACCAGCATTTTATTAAACCAATTCAAGTAACAAATCTTTACAGTGTACAAGAGAATTATTCCACAGCACAAAGATATTTCTGATTAAAGATGCAGTGTCTGATATTAGTGAGGCTTTCAACAGACTGTGTCAGCACTGCCCCCTTTGGTCTCCATGCCTCATTTACCATTTGTTTTTTTAACCAGCTGAGTCTACAGTTCCCAAAGCCAGGCGATGTCCAGTCAGAATATTGCAGCATCCTGCTGCTGCTGTATACACCCACATTCCTGCCCACAGCCGGCAGGTAACTAGATAGGCCCATCCTTGCCAGTAACGAAAGGTCAGAGAGGTTATATACAGGTTGCCGGTGGCACTTCTATGCACTGAGTTGGAAACAGAGAGATAGCTCAGCAGTTAAGAGTACAAACTCAGAGGACCCGAGTTCTGTTCCCAGCATCCACATCTGACTATTTACAATCACCTGTAANTCCTGCTTTAGGAGGTCCAACCCCCTCTTCTGGACTCTGAGGGTACCTGCACTCATATGTATATATCAGAACACACAATTAAATTTTTTTTAATTAAAAAATATTTATCTGTGGAAGAAATCAGTGTCTTCATGTGCCAGTGTCTTTCCAAAGAGACTTTTAAATCAGTAATTCCATAACCCTAAAAATGATAGTCTCTGCTTTTTCTTGCATTGTGATAAGAACAAATCAGATTTATATGAAGTTATATTCATGGTCTGAGGTATGTGTCACCAGGTTGCTCCTTTGAATCATTATCTGCTTTAGNTGTTCTCTNTGTGGCAACACCAGCTGTAGCACTGTNGTAATTCTTTGGAATGATGACACATCAGATCAGCACTGAATAAAAAAAGAATAACCTAAATATTTTTTTGAACAACTCAAATTCAGTTCAGAAGTACCAGAGAGATCATTGGCCATATTTTTATGAGNCAAAACTTCGCTGTGACTTTTAACTCACGCTGTCAGTCTATAACGTAGTAGGTTAGGAGGAAGGATCAAAGAAAGCAAGTTTAATAATGTGTGGTGAAACACCAACTGAAAAATAAATAATAAAATTAAGATCGATTTTAGTTTGTCCGTAACATTTATAGTTTATACATCTTTATAGAAATATAGTCAGTAAATTGGAATTTAGAGAAAGCCAGTAACTTCATCTTTCACTGTCTCAGGTTTGTTTTGTTTTCTGATTTTTTTTTGGTTATTTATTCTTTAAAATCATAAAATATGGGCTAGAGAGAGAGAGCTCAGCAATTAAGAGCACTGGCTGCTCTTCCAGAGGTCCTGAGTTCAATTCCCAGCAACTCACAGCCATCTATAGTGGGATCTGATGCCCTCTTCTGGCATAAAGGTGTACATGCAGACAGCATTCATGCATGAAATAAATAAATCTTTAAAAATAAATAAATAAAATGTATTTTATTATATTTAGCTGTGTGTTTTGAGGACCCAAAGAGTAACACATAACAATTAATTAATACATGCTACTGTAGGAAGATATGTTAAACAAAAGAAGGCAGCTGCAAAGACCACATGTTGTATTATTTATATATGAAATGTCTGTCATAGGCATGTCAGTAGAGAGAGGTAGTGGGGACAAGGGGTGGGAGGGCAGGGCATAGGAGGCATGGTGGCGGGCGGCACACTTGCTGTTCAGGAAGATGAAAACATCCTGAAATTAGATAATGTTAACAGTTGCTAAACTTTGGAACAGGACATCACACCACTGAATCATGTACTTGGGAAGAATGTGAGGCTCATTGTGTGTGAACAGAAAGCCGCCTTAAGGGTGGGCTGCACACCAGCAGTAAATGCTGGGCCAACAGCAATGAACTTAGCAGCATCTTTGTCTCATAATGTCACATTAGGACTTTTCTTTTTTTTTAAATCTTATTTTCACTTCTGTATTTTTTCATCTTTTGTACCCTACAGGTCCTTTGCATATATATTATGACTTCCAGTTCAGTATTTTTTATGGGATTCTTGAGTGTGAGCATGAG
>LZPO01044461.1:69458-86149 GCA_001675575.1 Neotoma lepida | reverse complement strand
AAAAATTAAACTACACATTTGATCGCTTCATTACAGAATTCATATGCATTCCTACATGGAACTATGTAAACAATAGTAGTAGCTTACAGCCAAGATGATGAGGGGAGTAGCTCCTCCCTTACCAGGAGGAGCTATGGGGCTGACTTTTTCTACTTCAGCTAGTGATTTCATGCACCATTTTTTATTTATTTTTAATTTTTTTTAGTGTGTATGAGTGTTTTACCTGAGTGTATGTCTGCACCACATGTGTGTCTACTGCCCATGGAGGTCAGAAGAGAGCATTGGATCCTCTGGAATTGGAGTTACATATGGTTGTCAGCTGCCATGTGGGTGCTGGGAACTGAACCCCAGTCCTCTGGAAGAGCAGTCGGTATTCTTCACCACTGAGCCATTTGTCCAGTGCCCAGAATGCCAGGGCAGGACTGTGTCTCTTGAGAATTTGCTGAATTGAAATCAAGGGGTTGAATTGTTCACATTTCAACAGAGAAATGGAAGACCCCCTCCCCCATCTCATCTTATAGGTCTCCTTTATTGTTAATGTTCCTGGAATAGGAAAATTTAAATTCTAAAATATTTCAGTCAACCAAGATAGACAGCACTTTTAGAAATAATTAGCAAAATTAGTTGTAAAATATTTATCTTAGAATGCATATATGTATATTCATTCACCTGTTCATGTACACCTGGGAAACAGATCCCCATGGAGATTGCTGATGTAGTACTCGTGTGAAGGGTACCACACGCTCACCTGGTATTCATCGTATATGCATATGTCATATCAGTATAATTTATCCAACTTTTCCCATTCTGTTTTTCCCCAAACAAATATGATAGACTTCTCTAGGTAGTTTTATACAAAATAGTAAGGACAAATTCTTCCAAAGCCAGAGAGCTTCCTAGTAGTGAATATTTTCTCTTAACTGCATTCAAACTTACTTCTAGGCACTGTCACCACTTGCCACCACATGCCCCATCAGCTAGCACACCTAGTCTGTGTCACATAGACTTTTTGTCCTATGTCCAGTGATGAAATAATGAAACTTTGTGATAAAATTATCCTGGTAAAGTTTTCTCACTCCAGTATATTTTTTCCAATAATGAAAGAACATCTCACTTTTATCATTAAAATGGGTATGAAAAAGAATAAAAATTCTGAGACATGGTGGATTTTCTAGAATTCTCCTGAGGTAAGAGTTCTACCTACAGGGGAGAAAAGAGGCTGAAGAATGGGCTATAGATAGGAAATCATGTTGGGAAAGAATGTTCCTATTCAGTTTTGTGTTTTGTTGAGACAGNATCATGTAGCCCAGGCTGTCCTCAGATTTGCAGTATANCTGAGGATAGCCTTGATTTTCTGATCCGTCTGTCTCTGCCTCCCAAATGCTAGAATTAGGGGTATCTGATTTATGTGGTGTTGGGGATCGAACCTGAGGCTTCATGATTCTAAGTAAGCACTCTACAAATTGAACTACTTACTTCCCCAGCCCCTCTTCAAAACGAAGTGTTTTGTTGTCTTTTTTGCCTCTGTTTTTAAATAGTAATTAACTAACAAACAAAATAATAAATTTTGTTACAACATTTTTATTCTTTTATATTTCAGTTTTTCTTGTTTGTTTGTTTTTGTTGTTGTTTTAGCTTGAGGTNCTAACTCAGGACTCTTGCCCAGTTAATGAGAAAGAGTAATTATATGGGGAGAATACTCTTGATGTTTTATTCCCTAACTAGTGCTTCCTCCTTCNAGTCAACATTTCNTCTTTAAGCACTCCTGTGGTGGGCTCTTAGCGTTTGCTGCTCTTCTGAATTTAGCATCTGTGTATAAGACCTGAAATAGAACANGGCCTCCATGGTGGCANTGTCACATTAACTGACCCTCAGAATTCCTCTAAATAAAAGATCTTGTTTATTTACTGCCCAAAATATATAGGTGAAAATGATTTGGACAGTCATGCCCATACAAAAAGCCTGAGCAGATAAAGAATAGGTCAACCTACTGGCCTCTTGTGTAGTTGTCTGAATAATTAGATCAAATTATATATATATATATATATATGGTTTGTTTTTTGAGATAAAGTTTCTCTGTGTCCTGGAACTCACTCTGTAGACCAGTCTGCCTTCAAACTCAGAGATCCGCCTGCCTCTGCCTCCTGAGTGCTGGGATTAAAGGCGTGCGCCACCATGCCTATCTTGGATTTATATTTCAAGTGCAGTTGTGGTTCTGAAAATTTGTGTGCATTGTTCCATTTCTCCATATTGCAGCTAACTGAGATTTCGAGTTCGTTGTAGACAACTTACCTGTTTCATTCCAAGTCAAGTAGTCATTGCGCGTGTGCACGCGCTTGCCTGTATAGGAGTGTGTGGAGGCCAGTGGTTGACACTGGGATGTTTTCCTCACGGCTTCACCTAACTCTTTTTTTGAGGCAGGGTCTCTCTCTGAACTTGCAGCTCACAGTTTTGACTAGGCTGGTGGGACAGCAAGCCTCTGGGATCTCTGCCTTTTCCTCCCGTCAGCACTGAGGATAGAGACTCATGTGCCACCATGGCTCACGAGGTGCCATGCCAGGGGTTTACATAGGGGATCCAGATTCGGGTCCTCATGCTTGCAGAGCAAGCGCCTTCCCCACTGAGCCCCCAAGTTAGTTTTTATGACTGAACTCAGTCAGGGATTGCTTCGAGCCCCTGGAGCCTCGTTTTTATTTATTTATTTTTTTCTGATTGATTTACAAGGAACTGCCTTTTCTACTTTTAGTAACTCAAGGACTTGTGGCTGTGGCTTCACTGCGTGGTGGTGGTGGTGAACATGAAGTACAATTCGCTTTTCTCTCTCAACACCAACTGTTTTTCCAAACTGTGTTCTGCTTAATTGTCTTTTCCATTTGNAAACACTGAAATTCTCCCTCCATAATTAAGAAAGTTGACTTTTGTTGTTGGATAATAACAGTCGCAAATCTGTTTTTTCTAAAACTAAAACCAAAGGCCNTTTGATGTGAAACAGGTAGTGCCATGTCTTCCAACTCAGAGGTCACATCTGCCATGTCACTGCATTGATTGAGGATTCTGGAAATGACTCCATCATCTATGTCTGGCCTCCCCTAGCCATGTCAAGGCCAGTATCTGAGTGTTCCTCGTAGGACTCTTGGTGGTGGCGTGAGCTAGTGCTCACCATCAAATCCTAGCACAGTGCTCTGAGAACTAGAGACAGTGTCTCATTGAGATGTTGTCCTGAAGGGTTGTGTAGGTGATGAGCATAACCTCCCCTCCAGGCCCTTCCACAGTGTGCTCCTGTGGCTGTCCACAGCTCTTGCCCATGCACTAACTGGCCCTAACTTGAGAGAGCACAAGGTCACGGTGATGCTGGTAGATGTAAGGGTCTTTGTCTCTGGTGGTAGAGTCATGGGAGATCCAAGAGAGATGAATGACTGATAGGGAAATGTTTAGTTTACTTTACCTATTTAAGGAAAGGGATTGTTTTTNTGCTTTGAAAAGGGAAGTATACAATAGTTAGTTTTCTTGTCAAGGTCNCTCTGATCTTCAGCTTTCTAGACTCAGTCTTTTGCTCACTTGGATCTTCACAGAGAGCTAGACATAGTCATTTAAGTAGTTATGCCAGTTTTTTCATTTTACTGCAGTGTGTGTGTGTTGTATACCCATCTAAAGAACAAGCAGAAGGCATTGTGTATGTGCTGCACTTGATGGTTCTGCAAGAAAGGAAATGAGTCCATTATATTCTGACCTATTTCCAAAGTTCAGTTTCTGACACCAGGAAGCCAGCTGTTAGAAACCACCNGTATTCTTGTGGGACAATCTTTTAGCACTGGGNACACTTGTCAAAAGACACTTATCTGGAAAGGTCTAAACACTTCTTATATTTCCCCAAGGAAATTCTATTTAAGATGACCATTCTTCGTTAGTCTCAGCTAAAAGTATGCAAAACCTATAAGCACTGCTTATAGACCCTGAAGTTTATGTGTCTGTGTTTATGGGTGTGTTAGTGAGCACTTGGTCATGGACCCCTCTCCCTTTACCAGAAAAGCCAGTTGGCTGTATAAAGGAAAACTCTGGNAATATGGTGGTGCTTGTGTTTGTGGTGGGAGTTCTCCCCTAAGCGGAAGGTTTTGAGTGTTTCTTGTAGAACGAGAGCTAGTGGAGCAAGTACAGCTGGAGGTGACAGTGAGTGGCAGACCAAGAGGCATGCGAGGAGGGAGAGAATAACAGGGAAGAGACANCATCTCACTTTCTAGTGTGAATGAGGGCACATGGATTGGGAGGGCCTTGGGAACACTTGTTTAGAGATTCTGAGCATGCCACAGAACAAAGACTAGTAAGCATTTGGTGTGTGCATGGCTTAGCATGTGCATGACTTGGTGTGTGCATGGGGCAGAGGGTATATAGGTATGTTTAACAGTAGTGGCATCATAGCTTTATAATCTGTCAGAGGAGGGAGCCAAGGTTGGGCAGCTTCTTGCCATCCTGTGTGTGTCCCAGTTGACAACATCTGTTGTGAGCCCTCTGTGTCAAGGTAGTACCATATCATTTCATCTCTTTGCCGACAGACAAAGGTATGGAGGGAGCTTTCTTCTGTATCAGATACTGTATCCACAGTTTGAGTTCAAAGGTAATGAGATGGAGTGCAAAGGGCATTGGAAGTTGGGTGTGTCCATTACTTTCCCCATTGCTGCAACCAAACAACCAACCAAAGCAACTGAAGGAAGAGAGGGTTTATTTTGGCTCACAGCTCCAGGGGAAGTCTATCATGGCAGGGAAGTCATGGAGGCAGAAGCTAGAGGCAGGTGGTCACGTGGCATCAAGGACTAGGCGAGGAGAATGGTTCCAACCATTATTAAGGGTGACCTAGTCTAGGTAGAAGCTTGTCTCATAGGTGATTCTAAATCCTGTCAAGTTGACAATATTTCCTGTCAGATTGGGTGTCAAGTTCTGTCTCTCCACCTGTCTTAGATCACTATTGCACTTTGGCCTGTTTCTCATGTACCCAATGCTTTAATGTCTCACAAATTCGGGAAGAAAAAGGAAACCTGTTTTTGCAGATAACCAACTATAGCATGTATGCTGTAACAATCAGTCCCTATCACCTGTGTGTGGGCTCCCTAAGTTGTGGGTCTAGCCAGTGTCGTCCGCTGTATGGCTGATGCTTTGTCTTTGTTAGTAGAGTATTTTGGCAGCAGAATTCAAGAGCATTCTCCCAGGGCAACCTGAAGTAGTTCTAGAATAGTCTTCCTGTGGCAGACAGGTTCCACACACCAACCACGTGGCTCAGGCATTCAAGTGTAGACACTTCTTCTTACTAAGTCACCAAAAACACACGCCTCCAAACCTGAGGCTCAAACAGAAGCAAAAAGGATGCAATGTCCATTCAGTCCTGATGATGATTGACTCCCAACTTTGCCAGCACAGGTAAAATCCACACTACCCCTGTCTGCCTCTGTGCAGCAACAGTTCATAGCTGAGAGCCATGAATGTCAGACCATTGACAGTCCCAGAGAGCTGATGACCAGCTCTCTGCCCCCCACCCACTGCTCCCACGGCTCTGTGCTAACACGTGGTGGCCTGTGTGAGGACTTGCCTCCATCAGCATGTCAAAAAGCCAGGTCAGGGCATGCCTGTGAGCCTCAGTTTCTCTGTTTGACCCCTCTTGGAGTGTTCCAGTAACAGCAGGTTCTCGCATACCTACACATTGCCTACCTCTCTGCCAGGTTTTCCCTTTCTTACCCAAGGAAAGTAAGGGAACTTCCTGTTGGCCTTCGAGCAGTAGATTGAGTGCAGTGCCCCGAATGCCTGTACAGGATGCTCTGCTGGTTTTGTAGTTGATGGATGATCTTGAGTCCCATGTCTGTAAAGCTTACAGGTGATGATCTGTTAACCAAAAACTTAAGATGTGGNGGAANTGTCGAGTATCAGACTTTGAACCGTTTTTTTCCNCTTTCAAATGAAATCAATACCTTACTGTAAAATTTCAGGATTTTTTTCTCTCACTCATTGCTTGAATATGAAGAATGACCATGTGCTGGTCATCAGGTTGGCTTGGGCGTCATTCAGTTATTTGTTCACTCAATAGATAGGCGAGTGGCCCAGCACTTNCAGGTGCTGGAGAAACACAAAGGACCATCAGTGGCAGACTTCAGGGAGGCATGGAAACTGGGGGTACTGCTGTGTGTGCCACCGTGGGCTGCACAGAGGGTCCCGTCTTAAGGTTCACCAGGAAGGATGCTCTACTGACCTTTGAAGACAGTAGGGATGGGATTGCAGGGAGGGCTGGCTGTGAGGGGAGGGGGGGGACTAAACCGACCTCTTGGGGGAGGGGTCTTTGAATCACAATCTTCTATGGCAGAAGACAAGAGACTTCAGATTTGAGAACAGAATGTTGTATACATTGTGATAGTGGTTTTAAACATCTAAAATATTTTTATTGATGTGGTGGTGGTGTGTGTGTGTGTGCGTGTGCTCGTGTGTGCAAATGTAAAGGCCAGATCACAGCTTTGTGGAGTCAGTTCTCTCTTTGCGTTTTTTTTCTTGGGTTCTGGGGATCAGGCTGAGACCTTCAAGCCGGTTCAGCTAGCACCTTCGCCTGCACAGCCATCTCTCCAGCCTGGCTTTAAATATCTCATGCAAGATTAAAAATCTCTTAAGATCCTAAAGTCAGGCTCCTCTTTAGAAAAGCAAGCAGAACATCTTTAAGACACATTGCTTATTAACCCTGGACACGGAAGATGTACAAAAGGCAAAAATAATGATGGCGTTTCACATAGATGAATCCCAGAAAACTTGGCTCTCCTTCTCCAAATCTTGAAATAAATGTTTTCTGGAACATTAATTGGAAGACAGCTTGCTAGTACCAAACTGGCAGTCCATGGTAGAAACTCAAAACTGCTGACAGACGCAGCCTCCAGATTGTTAAGGCGTGGAATCTTTTCAGCCAGCTGCCAAGTTATTGATCTCTAGAACTTGTTAAAAGTACGAACTCCACATTTAATTCTGCTTTACTGTTCGGTTCACACAAAGTGTCCCTGTTTATGTCATATCCCGAATACATGTCTGATTTCTAAGAGACTTACCTTGGCCAGAATTAAGCTGTTTTTATTGCCTGGGTAGTTTTTCCAGAAACAATGTGGATCAAATGCAGCATTTTAAAAATAGCGCTCCAGTGGCCTTCAGACTCTTATTAAGTAACTGTAGGTGGAAGGAAACCCAGGATACCTGTGGATATTATTCCATGTTCCCTTAAAACCCCGTTTCCAGCGTTGCGTGTGGCATTCTTTAGCATGCATATCTAGTATGTGCCGTTATAATACACTTAGGAAACTCTCCAAATGTTCACATTAGTTAAGGGATACATTTCCTGGCACAGAGTCCACATCTCNCCACAATTTTACAGGCATTCAGCATGGTTGCTCCCCTGAGGGGTTCAACAAGCAGGACCCTTCTGTCTTCCGTCTGGGACACATTGGCCAGTCCATTCAAAAGCCATGTCTTATTCAAAATGGCAGTCACCATGGGCTCTGTGGTCTAGGTGGTGAGGAGGTGGGTTAGTAGGGATGAAGACTGTGTCCATGCAAGCCCCTCACCTCCTACACACACACACACACACACACACACACACACACGCATGCATGCATGTCCAGCACAGTTCACCCTGCTAGGTCTCTCTCCTGTTTTTATAACAGAATTCCAATCAAGAGACATCTCTATTTTGTAAATCTTTGTAGTTTTCAAAGCACTATTGTTAAGTGTCAAAGCAGAGGCCTTCTCNGTCTCGTGCAACAGAGTCCGGTCTGGGGCTGTGCGTGTTCTGATAGCCTACTGAAAAATCATGCAGAAGTGCACAGTGTAGGAAATTGTAGGGTAGAGTGAGGATAGACAAGATCAAACCACCTACAACCCCAAATCTGGACGTTTTTCAACCCTAAAACTATAGAATTCTATTTGTCTTACACAAAACCAGCCAGAAGGAGCGCCTTTGCAAGAGGAGCTGACAGAGCTCACAGGCGCTGGAGTCTCCAGTGCCGGGCTGCACCCCTCTGTATCTCTGCAAAACTGGGTGTCAGCAGTCCATGATGTTGAGAGGAAAGGCAGAAGGANGAGTGAAATGGGAGCTGTTGCCATGATGCTGTGTCTGGCTGTGNTCTCCTTCTGGGAGCATTTCAGGGGTTCAGAGATAAACGTAGTGGACGGAGATTTCCTAGAGAGAAGCTGACAGATGGGTAAAGNCAGAGTAACCCTGCTAGTGAAAGGCGGTGACACATGATGCCAAGGAACAGGCAGGGCCTTGAGGGGCACAGCTCTGTAGGGACTAAATCTGACACAGAAGAGACTTCATATTCCAAGAAGAATGTCAGAGTCATACAGGACTGCAGAGAGCTGGGCAGACAGCAGGCTTAAGATGAGGGGGCACCGGGGTCTGGAGTCTAGGGTTAAAGGGTGCTGAAGCCAGGGCTCCAGTGTGAGTCCCAGGGACTGAAAGAAGGTGAAGATGCTAAGAGGGACTTCGTGTTCAGCACTGTTCTGGTCTTGGAAAGTGATGGAAACTTCCAGCTTCCTACAGCTCACTGCAAATCNGGAACAGGCNAGCAGGAGAGGATGTGAGTGCTTGACCTTCAAGCCGAGGGAAAGTTTCCTAGAAGGCTGAGCCAATGAATTTGTCATCATTTCTGACAAGATGCCTAAACGAGTTCATTGAAGGATTGGTCAGATGGGCGTGGTAATATACATANGTAATCCCAGNACACAGGATGCNGAGGCAGGAGAATCTCAAATTCAAAGCCATCGTAGGATACGATGTCCCAAACAACAAGATAACAAACTAATTCAGAGCTGTGAAGGTGGCTGAGTCAGTAAAGTGCTTTCTGTGCAAGCTGGAGGACTTGAGGTCAGTCCTCAGAACCCAGGTGAGAAAAGCCAACATGCCTGTGACCCATGCTGGGGAAGCAGAGACACACAGGTTCCCACAGCTCACTGACAGCCCAGCCCAGCGAATCAGTGAGCCAGGTAGGAAAGCCTGCCTCAAAACCCAAGGTGGATGGCACTGAGGAGTAATAACTAAGGTTTACTTCTGGCNTTCAACCACACCCACACATGAACAGGCATATATACCAATAAATCAATAATAGNAAATCAATAAATGACTGCTTCATTGAGTGTTAAAATGNCCCNAGTGTAACCATTACTGGGTTATTAAGAACAAATTCCTTGNAGAAAAATGATTCTATTTTTGAAAGTCTATTTCATTGACGAAGGAGAAAGATGCCTGGATCAGTAAAGGACTGAGAAAGTCACTTAGCTTGTGACAGTGACGGAGGTGGAGGCCTGNATGGCAGTGGTGCAGCAAGCTGGCTCACTCCACCTACCCAATAATGGACCAGTGTCATCCCAGGGAAGAAAGCACTTCAGGCAGCCCCTCAGTCCTGGATCTCAGCAAATGTCTGGCCTGGCCCTTGCCTTAGCGTGTGCAGTAGTTGGAAGCCATGGCCTGCCTCAGTCAAAGGGAGGGAGCCAAGCCCAAGCCANGTGACCACAGTCCTGCTGCCCAGAGGCGTTGAAATAGTGCCAGGCACCATCCCTCTCTTCCTCNTCATTCCCTCAGGAAATTCTGAAGTCCCCTTTGAAAGGCTCAAGAGAACTTCTGACCTCAGATCTGTTCTGTGGGACCTGTTTATCATTTATTTGAGTGAGGAAGTAGATATCAGGCTGTCAATTAAGCCAAGAGTGATGTGTAGTGAGAGACCCAATAGTGTCAGGTGAGCTCTGTGCCCCTGTGGCAAGCTCAGCCACATCCAGTGTGGAAAAAACACTGGATGGCAGCCCCTGGGGGAGGAACTTGAGGGAGATGAAAGGGCCGGAAGAGAGGTCACTGGCTGAGGCTCTAAGGCCTGATTTGCATATCTCCCCTACTGGCCCCAGGAGAACTCATTTGCATATCTCCCCTACTGGCCCCAGGAGAACTGAGCATGGGAATGGGACCGAATGAGCTGAGTTTTGTTTGTTACTTTTGCAAGTAGGTGGGGTTGGTAAGGATGGGCAACTGGCTCTGAGATTTTAAGTTTTAAGTTGCTTATTATAAACATAAAAAGCCCTTCCATCGGACTTTGGGTGCCAGCGAAAGGCACGTGTCACTAAACTAAGATAAGTGATGGCAAGGTTCCTGGCATTGGCTGATAACTCCATGTACGTAACCTGTGACACCTTTGTTCCCTCCCTTTGAATGGGGGTCGGGGGAGCTACAAAAGCCATGGGAACTTGGTTGCCAACAAATTCCCAGGCACCTGTTGTCCAGGTGAGGCAGGCTGTACTCATTGTCAGCATGTGCACTGTCCTTCTTACCCAAAATAGGTTGCTGTGGAAAGAGGAAGAGCCCNTGACACAACCCACATTCTCTAAAACAGGCGCCCCCCCCATCCTGGGTTGTAGGGGTCCGCCCCCACCTTTTTTCCCCAGGGTACTCTTGAGGAGTGAGGGATAAGAGATTTAGATAGAAATATAGAGGGGAGAGAGAGACAGAGAGAAACACAGGATAGCCTCGGGAGGCCTGGATCCTTATCCACTGCCCCTTCTGTTTCTTCTAAAGGGCTTTTTAAAGGAATGCCAAGGGGTGGAGCAAAAGACCTCCCCCCCCAGCACAGCCAAGTGCAGACCCTTCCAATCACCTGGTAACCACACACGTGGTCAGTCCATCCCCCTATGCAGCCCTGCTGGGGAAAGCAAGCTCAGATCTCACTGGGAAACCTCTGTGGGCTCCCACACTGGGTGAAGGCACAGCTGTTTCACTCATCTGTCTTCAGCTCTACATCAGTCACAAGCTCGTGGTGATAGAAGGGCACTGTTTAAAGCTGGGATCGGTAACAAAAGATTAATGCCCCCTTCATTTCTGGAGGGGCCAGCTTCCTGTGGAAATGAACACACCCTATAATACCAGCTCAGGTAGGGTGGGAGAGAAAACACAGGAGATCCAGTAGGCTGTGAGCTTGAGATAAGCAAGTAAGAGAGAATTTTTAGTATAAGCATATCCCATGTAATATTTAGGATAAACTCATGCTAAAATGGATTAATCATGAATTTATAGTTGGTGAATTTGATGACACTCCCTGGTATATAGCGACTGGATTTAGGTTAGGAGTTTGAGCATTCTCTACAGTTTTCTTAAAAGAAAATGTCCATCAGCCTTGTCCCTCCATATAGTACTGCTGACTGGAACCAAGCCTCATCCAGGACCCCTCTTGGACTGATGCATACACCCCTTGGGTCCTCTTTGTCTGCAGTCAAGAAAACAGCCAAGTATGGGAACAATTGCTACAGAGCCCTTTCAGAGTTACTGTGAAAATAGATGTGCAGATCTAGACTTTATTATTGAAACTGAGACATGAGACCCCTCCCAGCTAATGGATAACTCACAAGGCAGAGTCAGTCACCTTGAGGTTGGACCTGCGTGGCTTAGAACGTAGAAATCGGAAATGAGGGTGGGGTGAGTGAGGGGATGTTTTATTTGAAATATGTGATGTTTTATTGGCAAGAGGAAAAAAAAAAGATACTTCTGGCTCCAAAAGGGACCTTTGTAAAGAGAGTTGGCTGGGTCAAGACTGCGTGGCTACTGTGAAAACAGCTTGAAATGTGTGTATTGTTAGCAGTGAACAGTTACAGTGTAACAAAATAAAGGCAAAATGAATCCAACCTCAGGCCTTTTAAGTGGCTGTAGTGAACGCTTGTTGAAAATACAGAGAGCTAACCGGTGTAGGTGAGCAGCAGGCATGGCTCTTTATAGTTAACAGTCACTACGGAATTTTCTGTTGTTTTTTTTAATTGTGAAAATTGCCTATGCAGATTAAGAAATACCAGAGATGTTAGAAGCCTGCAGCACGATTGGAATGAACCCCAAATAGAAAATATGTCATAATTCACAGGGATAATTTTCAAATTATTATTTTGAAATATGGGTGAGGATTTGATTTCTTTTTTTTTAAGAGACTCTTAACATATGGCCAAAGCTAAACTGTATCTCAGCTTTCATTGCTCTCCTTTGAATAAGAAATGAGCCAGTAGACAGTGTTTATTTGAGTCCTTCGGTGCCCCTGAAACACCTACTGCCAACAGTTGTGATCCGTCTGTGTATAATACAAACCAAACAGTGGCAGGTGAATGCTGGCCTTCCTGTCCTGGTGACTCTGTAGCTACTTATGTTACTGCTAATGACTGGTCACTTCTTCCCTTTGTCACCGCCCCAGACACTGGCTCCTTGAGTCCCTGCTGGGTGTCTGTGTAAGTCCAGCTACCACACAGATTGTGGGCACGTTCCCCAAAGCACTCTGTTATGCATCCTGGGAAGAATTCCAAAGAATGAGCTCCATAAACGGGTCTAAACTAGCTTGTCACAGTTCTAAAGAGGGACAGAGCCAAAAGTTTTGACACCATTTGAGGGGGGAGGAGGGTGGCAGCAAGACACATTTGAGCTGATTTCCTCAGTTAAGCTTCTCTGGCAGCTCAGACCAGCAGTGGTTCATGGATGCAAAGAAGCCCTTTGTCGGGTCAGGCTCATGCTATATCCTGGCAGAAGTCTCCTCCCACTCAGTCTGCAATTGGAGGACTGGTCCCATCTGTGACTTANNCCCCCCTAGAGTCTCTTGGGGGATGAACAACTCCTTGTTGAAATGTCACAGAAAATTTAGCTCCACCTGCTACCCNCAGTATAAACCAGGAAGATGAGGAATCCACAGACGTGTATTCCTGGGATGGGGTCAGTGATGGCCACCTAAGGGGTGGTACCTGCCGCCGTCTGGATCCAGCTCACACCAAACAGTCCACATCTTTCCCACCCTCCTCCCTACAGGGCTACCAACCAGCCTTAATAAAGGCTCTCACATCCCTCACTTTCTTAAGGAAAAGGGTAGATGGTTAAAAGAAACATNAGAAGAACAGAAAATGTTTTCTTTGAAATTAATAGAGAAGACTCAGGACTCAGGGGCTTTGGATGGTCCAGTGCCATGTGGCCGGAGGGGGAAGGAACCGTTTCTTTCGAAGACATGAAAAGGAAGNCAGAATTTTTTTCCTTTGTAAGCATGTAAATCGGCTGGGTCTCAAAACATAATCTTCTGGCCATGTAAAACTCTTAACAAAGGGTGTTCAATCAAGTTGTCCTGAGACCTGCTGGGATTTTATCTTCTTCTCTGTTCTGTCTCCAAGCCAAGGCACTTAAACCAAGAACACCCACCCTGTCCTGAACACTCCACCCTGTCCTGAATTATGATCCAGCTTCACTTGCCCCATAGTCCTCTGTCATGGTAGTGCTGAGTAAGGTGTCACTCTTCCACTGAGTTACAAGGATCTGCTTATCAGTCAAGTTCAAATGACAGATGATGTGTGTGTATGTACACACATACATACACACATATATACACATACATATATACACATACATATATACACACACACATATATACACAGATAACACACACACACACACACACACACTATGTAAGTCTTAAGCTTTTTGTGGCTGTTTCTTTCAACTGTGTGCATGTAATTCACCAAAAGAAGGAAGAAAGGGAGACGCCTAAAGAGAAAAAAAAAAGAGTCATTTGCTGACATCTTCTAACCTCTTGGATGTTGAATTCTCATTTGTGGGGTGGATCAAGCTTCCCAACAATACACACTGTGACTTCAGCAAGGGATTCATCCCCAGGGAGACTTTCTGAGCTCCCTGAGTCTGATGCTGAGTGTTGACAAGGATCCAGCCCCACACAGAAGAAAAGGCTGTAATGAAAGACATTAGACCCGTTTGAGAAAATGTCCCCTGAGTTTACAAGAAACGGAGTCTTCCTGTGAATCTCCGGGGTTTCGTGAATGTGGATGGATGTGGGCATGCAAGTGTATGCCCAGATGTGGAAGCCAGAAGTCAAGTAGGTGTTGTTCCTCATGCCNTCAGCCTTTTGAGTTTTTTGTTTTTTCTTTTTTTGAGACACAATGCTGTCTTTGCCTAGAATTCACCAAGTAGACCAGTCTGGCTGGCCAGGGAGCATTAGGAGCTACATGTCCTTGCCTCANAGGCATTCGCCACCANGCCCAGCTTTTCTGACATGGATTTGTATAACTCAGAGGTGGGTTACACTTACATTGGTTCCCACTTTGAACAGATTCACTGATAATGATTTTCCTGATATGCTTAGAATCCAGTTGATTGTATAATGTCAGACCAGAGGCTTCCANAGTTCTACCTNGGAGGCTGTGGAACAAGAGGGTACAGGTTATCCTTGGGTTCTAGGCATGCCCACCTCCTACCCCATCACACACATCTAACACCTTGAGCTCTCCCGGTTTAAAAACCAGGATCTAACTGCAAACTAATGCTTGGGTGCCATGCATCACTGCCTGTGACATTTATGGCTACAGCTATCGTAAGCTGCCTCATGGCATATAATCGTGTATAGTTCTGCTGAAGCACAAATGAGGATCGNATGGGTGGCAGGACAGGTGGGTGGTAGTATGCTACTGCTCAGCTGCGTGAGTCAGCCCTGTTGATGACCATCATCTCTGTGTTCACTCCCCTTTCTTATTCCTCATTGCCTGTCTTAGTGGGAGGACTATGTTGTAATATCCTGGTGTTTGCCACTTGACATCTGCTAATGTCCCAGATATGCCCCTCCCACAAGTCTGAAGTCTTCTGAGATATGTTCAGGGCTCTGGACAGCAGGGCGGAATGCAGATGCTGTGCCCAAGGGAATTACTATAGGTGTGTTCTAGAAGGTTCTCTTCTCCAACTCCATGTGAGGGGATTCTTTGTGGGGGACAGATGCAGCACGCATCAGCACCCACAAATACTGCAAAGAGGTTCACTTCCTTATCCCCAGTCCTGGCCAACGTTTCTGAGGAATTTGATTCTGGAAACTACCCATTTTAAAAACAAACAAACAAACAAACAAAACCACAACCAGTCATTTTCCCTTCTAGTCTGTGCTTTCGGGTTTGCTGGGGACAAATGTTCCTGAGACTGTACTGTGTTGTAGAAAGAGAAGATCTATTAGCGAGTGGTTCATTTGGACTAAGTCTGGAATTCTTTGTCAGCTTGTTAAAATAAGGCACCGTGCCTTCCCCAAAACTCTTATTCTATTTTTAATTTTTTATTTTGTTATTATCTTGTGTATGTGATGTATGTATTTATGAGTGTGAGTGCACACATGCCCTATCGAGATCAGAAGACAGTCTGCATGCAGGCGGGAGTCAATTCTCTTTCCATCATCTGGGGTCCTGGGTATTGAACTTAGATCATCAGGCTTGGTGGCAGGTGCCTTGACCAGCCTGTTACTCTATTTAAACATGTCAGATTTCAATGATGCCATGGTTACACTAATAAACCCCAGACTTTGTAGCTGTGTGGGATGTCGCAGATGGCAATTGCCTTTGGGGAGTATCTCAACCCCCCTCCCTGCTTTGAGTTTATAAGTAACTATGATCCTAATTGTTGGATTCGCTAGCTCTGCACTGTGCCTACTTTATGATGTGGAGCCCAGATCCTCCAGCCAGCCAGGCAGGGAAGCATTTACTAGTCGGCCTCTGTAAACACAGCAGCAGATGCTTCTTAAATTTCCCTTACCTACCTTCCTATTAGTACTTTGAAAACAGCCTGTTCCCACTCTCAAATGCTCCTGAGTAAGGAGAGAAAGCACATGCATGCAGAAAAGAGACCTGATGCAGANATGAGCCTATGGGCGGTGCAGCCTGGTTGGAGGCTAGTGTGGTTACTGTAGGTACCCAGCCTGGGTTTGTAGGGTACCATTTCTCTGGTACCCAGAGATGGAGGTTTCGCAGAGCTGTGGATGGCTGTTTCGGTCTTGAGTCTTTCCAGGATCCCTTTTCTCCTGGGCATTCAAGGAAAGTGAGTGGCTTGTCATTTCCTAGACTAAGTCCTATCAATTCACTGTCACTAATTCGGTTTGCAAATGAGTTTCTGCAGCCATTATAAAGAATAGCATCTGTGCAAGTGAACGGCCATGTCGGCTCAGCAGCCAAGCTGTGACGACAGCTGAGGAACCAGATTGAGTTTGCTTCTTGAAGACTGGATATATAGGAAACTCTGAAGCCTGAAGGGACTGTTCACTTTTCAAAGGGCTCCTTTTCAGAGAGAGAGAGAGAGAGAGAGAGAGAGAGAGAGAGAGAGAATATTAACAGTAGGATTAAAAAAAATGCTCCTTCCAGTGCACTAAAAATAAGACTTCTTTATTGCCCTGTTTTTCAGAGTATTCGTCATGTGTAAGGATGGTATGCCTATAACACTAGTCTTTTANAGGTAACTTTTAATAATATCATTAGAACTTTTTTAGTTGATAGATTCTGTTCTTTTGAAGAAATATTAACTGTTTTCACTCTNGCTTGGAATAGAGGGGTACATCCTCTNAATGATTATTTGAACCCATGTTTGGAGAAAGGANTCCTGCTGTGCAACCTCGCATAGAATGATCTCACTCTATTTTAGAAACCCAAGGCAAGTGGCAGAAGATGTAGTTCATTGGTAGNNTGCCTGCCAAGCATGTGCAAGGTTCTGACTTCAGTCCCCCGTGCCCGGGGGTGGGGGGATATTGGAATGGAGGGAGGCGAAAGTAAGCTTTTAAACCCGTACCCAGAGGAGAACTATCTGAAGCATCTGCAGGGCAAATGCATGACTGTTTAGCCCCAGCTCCCAGCCCAGCTTTGCCCAGCAT
>LZPO01044461.1:55526-68633 GCA_001675575.1 Neotoma lepida | reverse complement strand
GTAGCATTTGCCTCCGAGGATGGTGTTATAGCAGAGGCAGCTACTCAGTGGGCATGTTGGTGGCTGACTGAGTTCTCCCACAATAGGGAAAGGAGGGTACGCACATCCTAGACACAGGCCATGCAAAGCCTCAGCCTTGAAGTCCACCCCATGAGTCTCCTTACTGGCTTCTTGTCCTTAGGGCTGCTTGGGTTCATGGCTGGCAAAAGGAAGAATGGCCCTCTTATGATCCTCCCTTGGAGGGACACATAACCTTTCCCTTGGCGCTCACAACAGCGGAGGAGTTCACCCAAGGACTTGCCAGGGTGTCTGGGTCCACAGTGCATGTTCCCAGCCAGCTCTCTGTGGATGAGCTAGCTGGAGGGACTCTGCCAGGCCCTGGATGCTGACCCCAACTCCTTCCCAGCAGCACACAGTATTACAGTATTTATGGAAACAAACTCAGTCCATTATAGCCCCAAAAGCCCATGGAGTCAAATTGTTTGTGCTTAGTGGCTTAACTTTTCAGGGTTTGTAATATCCGAGTGTTTTTTTTTTTTAATTAAATGAATAAGGGGCATTATGGGTCCAAGAATTCAGGCATCACATAGTCTCTCAATATTTGTGTGTCGAGGGGAAGAAGAAGTTGGGCTCTTCGGTTTTCTTCAGGTTAAAATGATGCTCAAAGTCTGGGCTGATTTAACCTCTTTTCTTAGATTTTAAGTGGCTGCTTTGGGCTTAGTGGCTACTCTTGAGTAACTGTACATACAATACCCATGTGGACATCAGGCAGGCAGTGTGACCTCAGTTGANCAGAGGAGCNCTGGGTATTCCCCATCATAGAATAAACTTCCTCANTGGGCAATGGATGCCTTTGTTATTTTAATTATCCTCATACTTGGTATTTGGAAAGACAGGGCTTCATGTTGTTCCAGTCCTAATAGGATGAAGCTCGGTGCATTCTAAGTAGGTTTTAAACTATCGAACAATACAACAGAGCAAATTCTTAGAACGCATCTGCAGTGATTGATAGGCACAGCCCCGTGCCAGCCATCGTGAGCCCATATGNGCTGACCAAACAGATCAAGCTGGCCAGGGCAGATGGGGACCTGGCATCCGTGAATAACTCTGTCGCTTTCCTTTCCATATGTCAGGATGGGCTGGCTGAGGCTTGGTCTGAGCATCTTGGGAAACAACACGTGCATGCCAAGTGTGCCTACATCACCTTCTTATGGGGCCCTCTGGATGTTACTCCTCAGTGGAGTACACTGCTCTGGCACTGATTTTCTGTCCCCCTGGCTTCTTAATCACACGCCTTCACCTTTGATGCAAAACAGAAGTTGAAGGTGGTGTGGGTTTTCTAGTCCGAACCTTTGCTGGCTACTGGCAGCTCTGATGAGAGATGTACTGGTTGGGGATGACTTACAGAGGGGTCAAAGGCTCTCTGTGGGCTTTGCTGCCCTCTCTCTTCATGGCTGTCACTGAGAAATGACTCTTCGGTTATCCAGCCTGCAGATAGGGCCATCGGTTAAGATGGAAAAACCAACCAGATTCCAGAATCCTCTCCATAACAAGTGGGAGAAGCATTTGTGTCTCCATGCTCTTGGTCCCCTGGAGTCATATCCTTAGGTTGGGCACATCTTTGCCTGGTTCTTCCTCTGTCTTCTTCTGCCCAGTATCCTGACCTAGGGACTTGGCCACCTGGCCACTGGGCCTACAGCTGGATGTGTATAGTAAGGGAGGCTGCAATGGGTATAGAAGCAGCTGAACCTCCTTGCGGCCCTCAGCATCTATGAATCATGGCATCTGGTGGTACTTCCATGTGGTGTCAGGGGAATAGACTGATAGGAAAGGCATGGAATTAAGAGGCCAGACATGCTTAGCCTGAGAACCAGTTTCTAACACTGTCTGGGTGTGTCCTCTTGGTTATTTAACCTCAGCCAACCTGTTTGCTCCTCTGACAGGAGGGNGTCATGAATNCATCTCCCTCCAAGGCTCTTCAGGTAGGCACTGCAGACTCCTTGGCACCTGTTTTCCATTGAGCTGCATCTGGGTATGAAGCCATTCCCCTCCACCAGCCTTTATAGCAGGATGACAGTGCTTGTCTGAGTGAAANACACAGAGGCAAACACATTACTGATGGTGGCTCAAGCCAGGGAGAAGGCTCCAAAACATCCTGTCATCCCGGTATCACCGGTGCCTCCGAATCCTTTGTACCTGTGCTCTCCAGTTCTGGTCCTGGTTCTTTACTACNGAATTATGGGTGATATGTTGGCAAGTCGTGAGCCACTCTGGTAACATGAAGAGTAACCTCTGGCCATGGGAGAACTCATTTCCTCACCGAATCTCTCACGAGCCAAGCTATTTGTATAATTGGGAAGATGCTTAGTGATGTGTTGCATCCCTAAAGCTTTCTGAAGCAGTCAGGTTTCCTGGATTGGGTTTTTATTGTTATGGGGTTTTTTTTGTTTTTTGTTTTTTTTTGGTGTTTTTTTTGTTTTTGTTTTTTGTTTTTTGCGTTTTGCATTTTGCGTTTTGCTTGAGACAGAGTCTCACTTGTGACCCAGACACAACTCAAACTCTCAGTCCTTTGGTGCTTTAACTGTACAAGGCCTCGTGCAATTGAAGCATCAAAGCTTGGAACTCTGGCTTAGCCTTTCTTTGTGGGATGCTGGACAAGGTGTGTCTTGGCACCTGTTTCTTTGTGGGGATAGTAAAGCGTGTCATTTATCAGAGTGTCCTTTGTAAAGCGTGTGAATCATGGCATTTGTAAAGTGTCCTTTGTAAAGCGTGTCATTTATCAGAGCTAACACTGTGCACAGAGGCATGCAGAAGAGACCGGTACTGAGTAAGGAACTTGCCAGTATTCAGTGCTAAGAAGAGAAAATTGGCCTGGAAAAGAAAAGGCCTGGTTGCTACCCCAGTCTAGGGCTCACGTCACCTAATGCTGAGCCAGGCTCCANAGCAATCTCAACTTGGCTGCCTGTAGGGCAAGCTGGGTTCTCCGCTGTAAGAGCCAGCAAGCTTACACTTGGGAGCTGGCCTCAAAAAGTAAGCACCATACCATAAAAGCTGTTGGCCTGCCATCTCCACACCTCTCATTGTTCCTTGCATTTGATTTGATTTTTTTTTTTTGGGGGGGCAAGTTCATAGCAAAAGGGATGAAAATGGATGGGAGATTTCCAGAATTTTCACTCATATAGCTTAACTGNTTATACTATCACTTGTGAAGATTGATTTGCTTCAGATGCTAACATATATGTTGAGGTTTCTCTGAATCAAGCTGGTTCTCAACACAAAGCAAAGCTAGCACCCATGTGTAGAGTTGTAAGCCTATCCATTGGCAGAGATTGACATGGCCAGACCTGGCTGTGCTCTGTAGGGATCTGAGAAGACAGGAATACATGGACGCATTAAAAGTTAGCCTCGGATAGCNACCACCTTAAGCGTCATTGGCCAAAATACTTTTAGTGTGTGTGTAAAGCAATTAGGGTACAATAATGGCAGGGGGGCGTGTTAGTTCTTGGTAGAGGCATACTTGGAGCCTAGATCTGCTAACTTTTGGGAAGGTCTGTCCCCTGACTATTTCTGCATAACTTGGGTTTCCCTAATCTACTGGAAAAAACGAATAGCAGTTCTGGGCACAGAAAAGTCATCAAACATCGAAGCATTTGCTATTGTATGGACACCATCCCTTCTTTAGGGGAAAAAAAAATAGGAAAGTTATTCCATTTACCAGTGATGACGTTATTATTCCTTTTGTCAACAGGCAAGATGATGAATGAAGTCCTGGCAGCTTCCCGGGTCCCAGGCCTTGTAGAAATAAATGAGACAGACGTGCTTCAAAGTTCTAATGGGCATCACACCGGAAGCATTAAAAGGAGCCCCGCCGTTGCCTGTTGAGAAGGCTCTGTGCTCTCAGGCGTGGTTTCCGATTGAATCCAGAGGTTACAAGCATGCCTCCCTGTATTACCTGTCGGAGCAGGTTTAATTTTATAAATTTCTAGACACAAACTCTATGAGTTTCTAGTTCATAGTTGTTCTTTTTGAGGATCCTCTCAGACGAACAGTATTACATCCGTAAGAGATACGCACTCCCACTGCCCAGAACCGAGTGAGGATTCAGTGGCAACAAACTCCATCAGTAGCATCGTCCAGTGCATGATGGGAAGGACAGAGGGTGAGGAAACCCTCCCGGGGAGAGTCATACTGTGCCGGAACTACAGATGGCCAGAACCATAGTGTTACTACACCAGCGATTTTTTTTTTCCCCCTTGAACACAGTAGATGCTTACTACTGTAAAGCCATGTACAAAGCCTGGCTGTGGCTTTAATCCATTGTCATTAGTTACTTCCTTGGACACTCAAAAACACTGAAAGTTGTAAGCTTTCATTTTTAAAATCCTTTTTTAATGCAGCTTTGAAAAAATCCAGGGTTCAGCACACTGTCCTGAACCCTTTGCTTCTGCCTCCCTATCCTGTCTGTCCTGCAAGCAGCAGGCACCCAGGTGGAGATGAGAAGCCTTGTGGGAGAGGAAGGAAAATGTGATGATCAGGCCTACTGCATGGTAGTTTAACACACTTCATGAATCATTTCCTAGGAGCTTCTAATTCAGGCAGACATGGTGACAGTTCACGGCAGAAGTCCAGACCTGATCTGTGTTTTTGACAGCCACCAGTGTTCACACCATACCCGGGGGAGGGGGACTCAAAAACTCAAATATGAGCATCATTTATACCCAAAAGAATATTTTTAATCATTCTTTTGTTTGTTTTGTCAAAAGAAAAAAATTAAAGTGCTTGGAATTCTTTATCTGTGGTCCCTTGGAATGTAATCAACGAGAACCTAACACCTCCCACAGTATGCTGTCACTTTGGACGTTCATAATAAAAGCTGAAACTCATTTTGGTTGCAAGTCCTTTCTTTTTGCCTTGTTTGGTACATATGTCTTGATTTACCTTTGCCTGGCACCCATGCTGTCTGCACCAGTGTACATACAAAGATGCATTCATCTTCCAAGCTCCCTCTCGCCCCAACCCCATCTTTTTCACTGGGTGACTGACAGTTTCCAGATCTGAACAGCCACTCTTCTGTTATTTCCTGGAAGACCAAGAGATCTTTGAATGCCAAGGTCTTTTTGAATATGCATTGCAACATGGATTAAAGATAATTCCCAAGGGTTATACCAAGGCTTTGTTGCGTTTCTACTTACATTTTCTATTAACTTAATCATAATGTGATTATGATACATCTCGGCTGTGATGTAGTTTCTGTTGATGAGCTGGAAACTGAAGGAGGCTATGGCTGCTACAGTGACATGGTGTGGGCTTTTCAGAACATCTTTGTTTGACTCCCCGGCATGTTGGGGTGTCATTTTATGTATTCCAGCATACTGCAGTTAAGAAAGAAAACAGCTTCCAAAAAGTCCAAACATGCCAGTCTTCTGAAGAATGTGTAGATCTTGCTTGGCACTCTTACTAAACCTGCTGTGGCAATAAGAAGTGATCACTTTCTGTCTTTGTAATTAATCCTGCAATGGGCAGGTATACCACCCACCTAGCTTCTACTTCCCAGTACCTAATCCTTATCCCTGAGAAGAAAGAATATGGATTTGGGGTTCACCAGGCTATTCTAGTGCATGTATGAACAGATGATTTGGGAACTTTGGGGGCTAGGAAGATGGCTCAGTCGGGAGATGATTGCCACACAAGCATGAAGTCCTGAGTTTGATACTCAGCACCCGTGTAAAAAGCCAGGTGTGGTGATGTGTGTTTGTATCCCAGTGCTGAGGAGGTGGAGACAAGGGGCTCTCTGGTGTCTATAGGCCAGCCAGATTGGACTAGTCAGTAAGCCCCAAATCCTACTAAGAGACTATGTCTCAAAAAAATATGTTACACAGCCCCAGAGGAACAGCATCTCAGGTTAATCCATGGCTTGCACACACTAACTGATTTGACCATCTCTTTGTTAGACTTTACTGTTTCCCAGGCTGGTCACAAACTCCTGAGTGCAATCCTATTCCTGCTTTAGTAGAATGTCAGGCAGCTGGAGCAACAGATACCTACCATCATGCCCTTCTTCAATTGAAAAACCCTTAAACTGGGGGAAACCTAGCAGGTCCCAAAAGGTTTCTTCATGGATGGGATGGTGGGCCAAAGTAGAGTCGTAAAGGACTTAAAACNGGGCTCATTACTTCAGAAGCCAGCACGTAGGTAGTCAGCACTAGGCTGAAGATGTTTTCTGAAGGTTATGTGCACTGAGGGATCATCTATGGGAGAAGTTGTCTTTTGAACATCCAAGGACAACCCTCTTAGTGGCAGAGGTTGGTGCTGTCATGGCTGGTTGATCTCAGAAAGCCCCACTTCCCACCAGAATCCAACGAGCCCTTTGAGGTTACCATGCTGTTTCCCACATGCTGCCCTAACCCGCAGTCAGCCACAAAGGAAGCCTGTGTTCTTGTTTGGTGATTTTATTCAGAGGAGATGGGTGGTCTGAAGCAGTTTCTTTGTGGTTAATCAGTTCTTCATAGAATGAGGGGGGAACAAAAAACTACTCTGTTTCAGAATGTTGCACATAGATGGTTACCATTAGCCAAATCATTTGTGCTTTAAGCAGTTAAGTGAGTCGCCAGGCCCCATGTTGCAGAAGGAAGGCCCCTTCTGCTCATTGCTAGTGATTTCCAAAAATCCATGACTTCTACATTTGTTTATTAAAATTGGGAGCACTTCACACACTCACAGTGGCACCAAATGCCATCATTCTCTTGACTGCACGCTCTCTCAGAGGGCTGCTTAGGATTATAGAGTGGCGGTGGTCAGCCTGTCTCGTGATATTTGCCCTTGAGGTCTTCATTGCACCTTTTAGTGTATGTGAGAGAAGTTAGACTTACTCTTACTTCTTCTGAGGCACACATCTCTCTCACAATGTTGTTTCTAATAGAAAAGAAGACTAGAGGTCTGGAGAGATGGCTCAGCCGTTAAATGCCAGGCTCACAACCAAAAACATAAGAAAGACTCTAAATCACAAGCTATGTGGGAGCAAAATGTGGGCTCATTGGCACCCACTCTTGTGTCATCACAATTAATTCCTTCCAATCCAGTAGGATACAAGTAGATTAAATGCCTATTAATATGCTTTAGTGAAAATTGTGAACTATAAAAATATAAAATGCATTTTATTAACTAGACTTTTATGCAGTTTCGAGGGCTATGTTCTGATAGAGTTTCTAAGGACAACTTCCATAAGCTTAATGCAAATTTTAAACCACCTAAGCGTCTACAGTTCTAGACATAATTGTGACTTTCAGATACCTAAGACGGTCAGCTTGCACAGTTAGGAAAAAAAAAATCCTGAATGTGCCTTCTTCAGTCATGCTCTGCTGATCCCAGGTAAGGAGAATATTATTGAATAGAAGGGATCGCTAGTCAGAGATTATTTTTTAAAACTATATGAAGACCGAACTGAACTTTTAAAGGATCCTTCGCAGAGGATTGCACTCACATTTACAACTCCTCTCTCCTTCACCTCCCAGTGTGAAGCAGCCTAGGTCAAGAGCCACCGTGGTCACAGATGGGTCAGGCCTCCACCACTTATCATTGCACTNTTTCTTTTTATAGTGAGGGGAAAAAGTGTCTAGGGAAGAGGTAGTAATCTTTACCCCAAATGGCCTTGTTAACAGGAGTTTTGTTTTTGTCCACGTGGAAGTAACTACACATCCATGTGTATAGTATGAACAGGTCATGCAGTTGGAGGCACAGAACCAACTGACCACAATCTTAGGTCACATAAAACACCTAAAGTTGAGCCAGCAGGGGGTCCCAGAGGCCTGCCCTGGCTTCTTCAGCAGGTGTGGACAGCCTCCCCATAACAAAGGCCTCTGATGACTGCTGATGCCTGCTCCCATGGTAGGACTTTTAGGAGACTGTTGCAAGGACAGATGTCTTCAGACACCAGTTTATACTCTGTTCCCAAGTGCTCAGTACTATGCCTGAGGTCAGAAATGGAACCCTNTTAGGGTCAGCATCCTGTCCCTTAGGATCCATGCACTAGGATCCAGGAGTGTATTGCGGTTCACCAGAAAGTGAATGTAAAGGTGGCTCACAGGCAGGTTCAAATGAGCAGTTTCTTCACAATGGAAATTAAAACAGTTGTTATGTGATAGCCGATTCATGCTTTTGCTCTGTCCTAGCCAGCAACAAGTTTACTGTTTTATTTAGATTCCAAAACATCAGGATTCAACTGACTAATAACAGTGAGCCATTTCTTTTTAAAGTGTAAGATTTCCAAGGACTTTTCATATGATTTCTGTGTCCTACAAACAGAGAGCCTTATAACGAGGTTCCTAAAGCAACATTCAGATGGAATTACCTAATTTTGAAGATGAAGACCTTTCTGGTCTCAGGCATAGAAGAGATGATTGGAAAGCAAAACATGACAATACATTTTCTTTACTCTTAAACTCATGTATGACCCCACAAATATGTCCCCAGGTGCCCTTAAATAGGACCCCTGTTTTCTGAACCTATCTTTACAGTTACTTTATAAGTCTGACCACCCACAGATAGATGCTGCTGTCAGACTCAACATAAGAACTGTCAGGTTTGACCAATTTAGGAGAGAAAACAGTTCAAAATGCAAGCACAGTGGTCACCTTTTACAGCCTTTGGAAATTATAAACAAAATGTAAGAAGCATTTCTACTATAAAGTCAAATGTATTCTATTTTCTGAAGCAGCTTTCCTATTAGAATACTAATATTGAGATGGTGGGGCTGTATCTTAGTTGACAGAGTGCTTGCTTGGCATACACGAAACTGGGTTTAACCCCAGGACCATATAAACCAGTTGTGGTGGCACAAGCCTGTAATCCCAGCACTCACAGGTGGAGGCAGGGGAATCAGGAGATCAAGGGCATTCCCCAGCTACACAGCCAGTTGGAGCCCACTCTGGGCTAGACACTCTCAGAAAATAAGATAAAGGGCCTGGAGAGCTGGCCTACCAGTTAAGAGCACTGGTTGCTCTTGCAGAGGACCTAGCTTCCATTCTTAGCACCCACGTGGGAGCTCACAAGCATGTGTACCTCCAGTTCCTGGGGATTCAGTGCCCTTTCTGACCGCATGCACATGGTGCACAAACATACATGCAGCCAAAACACCCCTACACATAAAATAATTTTTAAAAAAATCTTAATTATATAGATAGATACATATACACATGTATTTAGTGGAACACAGATACTTCACAGAGAGCCAGTGGACAGGATATAGTTACTCAGAGCTCATCTATTTTCTGATGTGGGGTATCATCAAGGGGCACAGAGGCAAGGATGGTTTAAGCAGATCTTTGTTGCATTTGACACTGGGCAGAGAAAGACAGGCTGAATGACTCTTAGAAAGGTGCTTACTAAATACAAAAGAAAAACAAAGTTAGCGGCTGCTCCATGAAATATGAGTTGAGTTCGCCATTAATTCCTCTAGACAAAGGCCAGCATCAGTGGTCACAACTACCTGGAATATGAGGCATGAGAGACACGGGTTTGCTTTGACAACTCAAGTATTTCCACCTGGTGGTAGACACTATAGATATCACTTAATAAAGCATTTTTTTTTAAGATCAAGTAAGCATAGGAATGACCGCAACCAAACTCATTTGCCAACTACCCCACTTTTGGACATCAGCCAAAATACAGCAGTGGTGGTTCATTTTATTAAAATCCCACTGGAATTCCTACTAACTTTAGTCTCCATCACTGGACCATCATCACGTTCTTCAAATGGAGGGTCTTTGAGATAGCACCACAGTTTAACCATTTCTTTAATATTTATGTAATTTGTGTGAGGAGGATGGGTAGTGCACATGCCATGGGGTGTGTGGACAGCAGAGGACAACTTGTGGAAGTCGGTTCTCTCCTTGTGGGTCCTCCTGGGGATTAAACTTGGGGCATTCTAGAGTGTGCCCTGGACACTGGGAGTCTTAGAAGAGGTCCAAATAGATTCTGTCACGGAGACACTGCTGGGTACAAATGGGATGAGGAGAAAGAGAAGGATTGGTGTCAGGGCATGGGTCCCACCCCTGCCTCTGGATTATTCATGGAGACCTAACTGTCTTGAACTATAGGAGGGACATGGCCACAGCAGCAGCTCTCTGATCTGTATAATGAAAATATCATCTGTTTTGTGTGATTCAGGATACAATGGGCTCAGCACAGGCTGGGCACTCAGGAAATGGTGGCTGTCATTTGTTCCCTAAGGTAAAATAAAGATATAGAAATGTTGGGTGGTTAAGGGATGTCGGATTAATGAAAGTTCTCACCAGAAGGGTGACATCCGNCCTCACAGGGCANTCTTCCTTCATTTTTCCTGGACAATTGGATAGCTCCTCTGTTGCAACCTTTATTGAGAGATAATGCTATTTATTGTGCGCTGTGTTTCCCCAGGGTGGGACCAACAGGATCCGCTTGGCAGATAAATCCAGAGACAGTGGGGAAGTGAACTCTTTGGATAAGGCCTGCGGAGTGTCTGAGTTTGGGGTGAGGTGAGGAGCACATAGCTAATGTCACCTCATTGCAGTCCAGGGATGGCCCCAAGCACAGAAGGGAAAAGAAGTGAAGGGACAAGGACTATGTTGTCGTAGACTCTTATTAAGTTTCCCCTGTCCCCTGCCTTTTTTATTACTTGTTTTGTATTTATCTCAAATAAACAAAAACTAACTTCTTTTTGAAAAGAAAAAAATCTAAAAAAACAGTGCCTATGGGGTGGGCATGATTCCCATTGTGCAGAGGCAGAGAGGACAAAGGCTTCCCATGCTGTATGTGTGTGCAGTGTAGCTCTTGACACTGCACAGCATGAGGAGGAGAGCCTGATGGTGTGTGTGCTTTTCTCTGGAATGGAGCCATCAAAAGATCTCAATGTTAGAGCAGGTAGGAACCCAAGCCAGCACTCAAGCCTCAAACTCCATAACTATGAACATTGGGGAATTCTGTATGGCATTTCTGACATGTTTAGTCCTTGATTTGATGAAGANCATGGTTTTTCATCTGATTTGCAAAGAGCTTGACANTCTTCTTCCCCAACCAGAGAAGCAATATTATTACTNAGGAAACAAACCGAAAGGAATCNGTTCAAATCTGCAAGGGCAGTCCAGAGCCAATGAAAATAGAGCTACGTGCAGGGGTAGATTCTGCTACTGTTAGCTTAGGGTATTAGCTGTTAGCTGAAGCCCCTGGAAAGAAAGCTGAACTGTATTTGCTGATACACAGTATCCTTGGGTCTTCCACCAAGGCAGAGTCAGGCAGCCACTGGGGCTAGTAACAGTCTGGCAGGCCCAGGAGACACAGGCCACGAAAATCCAGAAAGAAGCCCTGACATATGACCAGCAAGCCTGGTTTAGACTTTGTTTTCTTTTTTTCCGAGGCTTATGGACCCAACAGAGTTTTACAGAGTGAAGGTAATGGGTAGCTTTCATGAGAGTGTTAAACCCTGACACTAACAGAATTTCCCTAATAATAATAGTGACCACACTGGGCCCTCCCAATGCTGTGGTCAACCACGCTTGCAGCAGCCAGAAAACAGCTGAGGGATGCCTTGCCATCCCCACCCCACCCCACCCCTGCCTGGAGAGGANAGGCTAATGGTTAGTGATTCAGGCTTCATACCTGCTTCATACCTGCACTGAAGATTTCTCAGTTCTATTATGTGCTAGGAATTCCCTTCCTCTAAGCCTTGGTTTCCCCATCTATAAAAATGAGGATAAAGGTGCCCGCCTGTTGGATCGTTTCAAAGATAACCAAAAGTAGATTAGGCATCTGGCTGATTCCGTCATGTTCATTGTGTCAAATATATTTTGGATTGTGGAACTATGGTATTGTAACTTCTTATAACAAAACATGAACTCTCCTAGAAAGGAATAGGGCCTGCTGTTCAAGCTCAAAGTCTGAGAAAAATGAAAGGGCCTTTTTACTTACTCTTTCTGGTCCCTGCCCTGCCATGGCTGACCTCAGCTGTACACTCTCTTGATTTGATTTTNATGTTTTGATACAGGGTCTCATATAGCCCAAGCCAGCCTTTGTCTCTGTCTCCATAGGTAGCCAGCCATGCATGACCTAGAATACCTGATCTCTCTTCTTCCACCTCCCAAGAGCTGGGACTACAGGTACCACACTTGGCTCTTGGCTTGATTTTTAATATAGCAAGAATTAAAAATAAAATAATACATTACAAATGATTCCAGTGAACTTTAGAGGACTGGAAAGGGACATGGGAGGGCGGAGAGGGGACATGGACTGCTCCAGAGGACAGAGCATCTTTACACAGGCAGAGGATTGATTGCTACTGCTTGTTGAAGATCGTTGGGACCCAGTTGGCGATATGCTGGGGACTGTGGCCAGGGCAACCCCAGAGAAATCAGACAGTTTCTACTGTTGACCTCTCTTTGTGTAATTGCAAAAGGGGACCTTCTGTACCCAGAGTCCACAACTGGGATTCAGCTCCTGACCACCCTCTCAACAGGTACTCGCAGCATATGCTGAATGAGGGCTGTGTAGACTCGGAAGTTCAAGTATCCCTCCCCAACCCCGAGGAACAAGGGTGTGGGAAACCAGCTCCCACATTTATTTACCCTAGGGACTCTTGAGGAGAGAGGGATAAGAGACTTAGACAGAAATATAGAGGGGAAAGAAACAGAAACACAGGATAGCCTTGGGTGGGCCTGGATCCTTTTCCACTGGCCNAGAACTTTATTCAAAAGGGCTTTTTATAACAATGCCAAGGGGTGAAGCAAAAGACCTCCCCCTTGCTAGATACAATCAAGTGTAGACTCTTCCAAACACCTGGTACTCAGGCCTGTGGTCCAATCCTCCTCCTATGCAGTCCTGCTGGGTAAAGCCACTAGGAAACCTCGGTGGGCTCCAACACAAGGGTAATACTGAAGTTGTGCCCATGTTTTAGGGGGATGGCAAGATGAAGAGATAAGAAATTCAGGGCTTTTCCTTCTCAGGGCTTAGGGAACGTCCTTTTCAAATGTGTCCAGAGCTTCNCAGTTCTTCTCAGCCCTTCTCCTACCAGCTGCTCTCAGATCCCTCCCCAGGACAGGTTCTGAGTCCTCACTCTAGACTCCAAGGCCTCTCCTCCCC
>LZPO01044461.1:33116-52821 GCA_001675575.1 Neotoma lepida | reverse complement strand
CCTTGGTTGTCAGATGTGTGACATCTAGTCACAAACATACTGATGTCACTTAGTACCTTGGGATCTTTGTGGCTCAAATAATTAACATTAGTGCCTCTCTGTACCAATTCAGCTTTTGATTTTCCAAGANGAAGGACATAGTTCTCAAAGCAAGAAGGTCCTGCGGTGGTTGGCTGGAGGACTGAAGGGTCTGGGGTCAGGTGAAAGCAGAAACATGATAGCCCATCGGTCAGGATGCCGTTGCAAAGCTGGAACTTGAGGTTATCAGCTACATCATTGGCATTTGTGGTAGGCCTGGAGAGCATTCTGTAATGTCAAAGTCAGAATGTAAGAACAGGGAAGGAGATGGGAAGAAAGACAAGCCTTGCTCACCTCACGAATGGACAGGGGGGTCACTGTAGTTTATTATATCATAGGGTGTGAGCTATGATTATTAGAAGTTTTTTATTGTTGTTGTTGTTGTTGTTTTAAGTAGAAGTAGGTCTGGGGGTATAGCTCAGTTGGTAGAGTATGTGGNTTAATGTGCATGAAGCCCGAGGTTCCATTCCCAAAACAGAATAAAACAGGGTGCAGTGGTACACCTATGTAGTCCTAATACTTGGAAGGGGAAGACAGGAGGAGTAGAAGTTCAAAGTCATCCTTGACTACCTAGGGAGTTTGAGACCAGCCTCTGTTTCATGACCCCATCTCAAAAACAAAAAANGGAAAGATTTTCCTATTTAGACCTTTAGATCTTTCTTACCCTCTCCTCTTTCCTCCTATTCTCCCCCTCCTGTCCCCACACAGCAAACCAGAGAATAACATTCCCACAGATTTACTAGCAATCCTAATGTCAGTGGCTACTGTGGCTGTGATAACCACCAAAATAAAGGTCCAGGGTGGGGCTGGAAGTTTGAGTTCATTTTCAAAGCTTCCCTGTTATCACTGTCTCTTTGAGTTTCCTAGAGCCTGTGAAGATATGAGAAGGTGTGATGGAGAGACTTTGGGGAAATGGAATGTGTGTCTTCTGTTTACACCTTGGGGACCTTCCCAGGTCTTCCTAGGTCCCAAGAGGAAGGTGGGAAAATGCACACAGGCTGTTTGCTGTGGAAGCTTTCCCTAGGCACTGCCTCAATCACTCTACTCTCATCTGTAGGACTGGGCGGACACATTCTCAGTAGGGAGGTCGCTAGCCTGCCCGGTATCTATAACAAATCTGAATTCCCCACTGAGACCATGTGTGTTTCTCCCTGGATGTTTCTGCACATCTCCCCAAGTACATCTGCCCTCCATAGAACCAACATGTCAGAGGCACTGGAATGTCAGAGGATGAGCCTGGCATTGTCCTGATGGCCTCAGAGTGNAGTGTCCTACTTCTCCTACCCAGGTATACTTGGGGACAACAGAGGGAAAGAAACCATCTGTGCATTGTGCATTGGGCCAAGGCCATAGCCTGGTGTTGTAGCTGCTTTACTTCCTCCTGTGTGGCCGTCAAACTGTGTGCCAACTGTTCCCTCCTGTCTAGAATATAGGTTTGTCTTAACCCCTGAGTCTTGGTCCCTTATGCCCGGCCTCTTGCAAGGCTGCTGCAGCAGAGCCTTGCTCCACCTTCCAGATGAGTCCCAGTCCCCATCTCACTTTGCCCCTTCTAGTCCCTTTGGATGCATTCAGACCTGTGTCTCCTACAGGTCTGCTTAGTTCAAATCTTTTTTTTTTTTTTTTTGGTTGGTTGATTCAAATCTCACACTTTCCTGCTAGCTTCTCTGCCTGGTTTGAACACGAGAGCAGAGGTGGTGGAGACTTGAATCAAATGGGTCAGCAAGCAAACCTATCAAGGAGGAGGCTCAGAGCCGTCGGAGCCCGTCAGTGGCCAGGCTCACAGAAGAGCGAATGAGCGTTACCTCTGCTCTCATGCCAGGCTGGCAGATAAAAAGGGCCTGGGATGGACTCCAAATCCAGACAATCTCGTCTCCAGCATTGTGTCGGGAGCACAGGATATAAGGCTCACGGGGGAATCAGAACCTCTAACTCTGCATTAACTGAGCTAAGATTTGAATGAGTCCTGCCCCGACCCATCATTGCTGGTCAGGAGTTATAGCCCTGCCACCCAAGTGACACTCATTTGCTGCTGTTCTAACAGCAAAGTTCTAAAAAAATTTTTTTTTCTAAATTTAAGTTGAAAGGGTTCAATGATCAGGGATATAAGGAACCAATGTGATAATTTTTAAAAAAAAGATCGAGCCGGGCACGGTGGCACACAACTTTAATCCCAGCACTTAGGAGGCAGAAGCAGGAGGATCTCTATGAGCTGCAGGTCAGCCTGGTCTACAAAGCAAGTTCCAGGACAGCCAGGACTCTGTTACACAGAGAAACTCTGTCTCAAAAAACCATAAAAAAATAAGAGGGGGGGATCCTATTTTGTTTCTCATTAATAAATCCCATAAATTCAGACAANGCTTTTAGCTCTCAATACAGAGGTCTGTGTGTGTATTTTATTACTTGGTTCTCTTCAAAGCCCTCTGAAATGGATTCTTTTGTCACCTACATTGCATGACCTAGGTGGGTGGGGTGCTTACCAAGATCACCAGCTGCTGTTGGCAGAGCTGATATTTACACTCAGCCTAGAGGGTTGGCACAAGACAGTCGCCTCAGCNTTTCAACAGCCCACACTNAGCTAGGAGGCGAATTCAAGGCCAGCCTGGGCTAACTAAGTAAAATCTTGTCTCAAAAACAAAACAAAATAAAATAAAATAGAATAAAATAAAATAAAACAAATACACAAACACATCCCCTAAGNATTGNGGCATACTCACATCTAGCGCCCCACGATGCCCCCGTGTCTTCAGGACCATTATGTAAAACTAGCAGAGACACTCTGAAGCCCTACAATCATTTACCCTTTTTGGTCAGCCCACCTCTAGCTTTCTGCTATTTTATATACAGGAATGCATTTAGTCAGCCATTGTGATTTTGTTTCTTTCTGCCACCGATTATCTCGACTTCGGAGAGCGGGAATTCACTTCTAGTGAGAGGATAGCGCAGCCATACTAGACACATCTTCGGATCGATTTTTGTTAGCTCGACTAGTTCAGAGGCTGAGAAATTCCCAGGAGGAGTTTCGATGTCTTTGAAAAAGCCGCCTCAAGAGGGCGCTCCTCACAAGCCTTTAATCTATTCACTCAGTTCTCGTCAGGCCAGAATCTGGGTTTGGGAACATAGCAATATTTTCAGAAAAAGGTTTGCAGTCCTTTATGAGCGCACAGGACGTCCGTGGATCAGCTGCGCTGAAACAAAATGAAAGGGCAGAAACCCGAGGGGTTTGTTTGTTTATCTCTATTTTTAATNTTTAGAATTTATTTATTTATTTATTTTTGGTTTTTCTCTGTGTAGCCCTGGCTGTCCTGGAACTCGCTCTGTAGACCAGGCTGGCCTCGGACTCAGATTCATCTGCCTATGCCTACCAAGCACTGGGATTAAAGGCATGCACCACCACTACCCAGCAGAATTTTTTATTTTTTATTTCTTTTTTTTTTTTAAAGTATACTACAGAAAGCAGCAATGAGGCTGGAGAGATGGCTCTATGGTTAAGAATGCCTGCTGCTCTTCTAGAGGATCTGAGTTCCGTTCCAATGTCATCCCACCTGTATCAGGCAGTTGACAACTTCTAGGGGATCTGGCTTCCTCCACAAACTCCTATGCTCAAAGCCATATAGACAGACAGACACCACTAAATAAAATAGAGAGAGAGAGACACACAGACAGACAGACAGACAGACAGAGATCACTTGTAGAGGAAATGACAGTAACAGAAGAACTGCCTACCCAGAGACCTAAGCTTACAAGATGGAAGTGATGAGGACTCAGGAATTTAGGATTACTACAAAGATGGCTTAAGCAAAGCCCCTCTGACCATTTTCCTGTGTGGTGTCACCGCAGCAGAACTGTTGAGANGGCAGGAAGAATTTGAGACACTCTCCTTAGGTAGGTGAGACTGACCCAGAACTCCCTATATAGCCCATGTTGTCTTCAAACCTGTGATCCTCCTGCCTCTGCCTCCAAAGTGCTGGGCTTGAGGGCTGGGAAGGGAACATTCTCAGCTTTCCCTGGTAACTCATGTAAGTAGCCTCTAATCTCCACCCCTTATCTGTTCCAAGACACTCCATAGATGCCTGATGCTATGGATAACTCCAAGTCCTCAATGCACTGGGTTTTCCCCTAGTCATATCCGTGCCTATGAAAAACTTACAGGGAAAGTAATAAGAGTTATTAACAAGTAATAGAGTAAAATGTAACAGTGGATCGGTTGAGTGCTTGTTTAGCAGCCCAAAGTCCAACACCATGTAGAATAGACGCGGTGGCAGATGCCTGTCATTCTAGCATACAGTAGGAGCCAGGAGAATCAGAAATTCAAGGTCATCCTTAGCTACACAGAGAATTCAGAGCTATCCTGGGCTACATGACATTCTGTCTCACAAAAATAATAAATAAATATATCTCAGGAATTGTCTCTGGGCATAGGGGCACTGGCCTGTAACTAGCGTTTCGAAGGCAGATGTAGGATGATCTTGCAGTTTGAGCTACACAGGAAGGCTGTGTCTCAAAAAAAGAAAACAAAAATAATTACAATTTTGATTTGATTTGTTTGTTTGTTTGTTTGTTTGCTCTCTTGGGACTACTATTGACCTAGGGTAACTCGTCTGTGGCTGTGTTAAAAAACACTTTAGCCAAAAGTAACTTAGGGAAGCAGAAGGTTTACTTGGCATACACTTCCAGGTCACAGTCCATCACTGAGAGAAATCAGGACAGAAACTCAAGCAAGATCTTGAAAGCAGGCCTACTTGCCCACACAACATTCCCTACACCCTGAGAACTCACTCATAGCCAAGGAGGAATGCTGCTTGGTACCTTACTCTCAGGTACATGTTTAACTAGATTTCTTATACATCCTGGAACCACCTACCACCCAGTCAGTGGGGTCCTCCTATATTAATTAATAATCAAGACAGTCCTGAGCCCCCAGAGACATGCCAGCGGGCTAATCGGACCTGGGAAACCACTCAATTGAGACTCCCTCCTCAGGTGACTCTAGGTTGTGTCACATTAACAAGTAAAGCTAATTAGGACAGTAACTGACATACAGAGGCAAAACTATGGCTCCCGGGCTATTGCACTTCATTTAATATGTTGTGTCTTGAGNCACCGGGCGCCAGGTATTTGTTTTTGTTCTTTTAAGACTTATCCTAGTTCTGGAGGGAAATGCAGAGACATAGTTTTTTTAAAAAAATGTGTGTGGGGGGGGTGGGGAATAAGAATGGAATTTTAAGTCATGTTTAAGTCATCTGAAGGAAGGAAGACAGGAGGAGCAGAAAGACTTTTAAAATGGATGAGATCAACAGAAAATGAATTAGGATGTCAGGCTTAAATACAAACACATTGGTAATTAACAGTAAACATAAATGGACTAAAACACCTCTACTTAAAGGCAGAGGTTCTAGTTGGGGNAGGTCCAGCAGAATAATGCCTTTAAGTATAAATACAAAAAGTAAGTAGACAGGGGAATGTATGTCATAGAAAACGGTGTGCTAACCAGGCGTGGTGGCTCATGCATGTCATCTCAGGACTCAGGAGGCTGAAGCAAGAGAACTGTTGTGACCTGAGAACAAGCTGGGCTATGTAGTGAGCTCTAGGCCAGCCTGGGCTACAGAGACTATTTAAGGGGAGGGGGGCTAAGACAACCAACCAAACAAGCAAACAAGAAAGTGTCAGTATGCTTTAGAGAGCTGGAGTGGCAATATAAACATGATTAAGGAGAGTTCAAGATGATTAAAGTTACCAGAAGGGAAAGCGGAGATTTCCCAAGAACATGGAACAGTAATAAACTGATACACCACGTAAGAGAGTTTAAAAGCATGAAGGAATAGTAACAGAATTTAAGGGGGTTGCTGCTAAATCCACAGTCCCAGTTGGAAGTTTTAACATCCCTTCATCAGTAATAGGTGGAAATACTAGACAAAAAAAGCATATTCACTCATGTAGATGGAGAGAAAGCCACAGGGGACCGAGTTGCCGCCAGCCAATGAGCACTCTGCGAACAATAGGTTGTGATTTAATTTTCCCCGGCTAATGAAGAGCAGTGGTCTCGGCATCCTTTGTTCCTGGAAGGACATCTTGAGATTGATTATAATTGCTGTGAGAGGGAGCCTGAGGTCTTTGTCGGGGCAAGGGAGCAGCTGAAGAGAGTTCATTTAAACCCTTGAGGTCAACCTCATAGCCCAGTGAGCAGAGTAAATTGCTTCCACTCAAGGAAGGTGAGCNGCCTTAAGCTATCTCTAAGGAGCATTTTGCAAAGACTGCTCCCTGGCCCAGCAGGCTGTCAAGGGAGCAAGCTCCTTGGAGGACCGTCATGCCCATTGTTTGACTATGCTTATGAGTCCCAAGATTACAGTTTCACCACTACGGGTAAGGAAGGGACACTTAACATCAAAGGGCTGTTATCTCCCAGCCACCCACTTCACCACCAGATTCTTCAAGGAGCCAGTTAATAGGATTATGGAAGGACAAAGGCCAACCTTGTCCTCTCTTTCCAAGGAGATACCCTCCCTTCTGTCACATAGTTCTCAGTCTCTTGAGAAGGGAATTTTTCAATTTCCTGCACTGACAGTGTTTAACATTTTTCCATGCCTGAAAAAATGATGAATTTAAATCTTGTGAGTTCCTACACAGGCAGCATAGAGGAGCTGTTTGTGTTAGAACATCTTTTGTTTCTCTATCAGTTAAGATTCATGTGGCTATGGAGACCTGACCCCTTGGACCTATCTGAAATGATCTCTCTCTCTCTCTCTCTCTCTCTCTCTCTCTCTCTCTCTCTCTCTCTCTCTGTATTTATGTACCTGTGTGTGGAGGTCAAGGATCAATGTTGGGTATCTTTCTCAATCACTCTCCATCTTATTTTTTGGAGACAGGGTCTNTCACTGGAGAGAGACCTGGAGCTCATTGATTCAGCTAGACTGACTGGCTAGCGAGCCCTGGGGATCCTCTTGCCTCTGCCTCACCGACACTGGGAGTGCCATATCACTCAGTTTTCTATATGGGTGCTGGGGGTCCAAACTCAGGTCCTTATGCTTGCATAGCGAGGACTTTACTGACTGAGTTATCACCCCAGTCCTGGGAATCCTTCTAAGTTAATATCTTCAGACTGAACTGTACTCTCTCGTAGACACCTTGCCATCCAACTCTTCTCAAATGGAAGACAGGAAAGGAGGGAGGGAGAGAAAGAGTGTGGGGAGGCATTAGAAACTTAATTTAAGCCAAGAAGCCAAATTTTCAAAATTGCGTATGTTCATTGGCAAGGCGAAACATCCAAGATCAAAATGCTACATTTTATTAGTCAAGAGGCAGACATCCTAAGATGTTTTGAACAAATGGGGAGCTATTTGTTCGAATGGACTTTTATCTTTAGATAAGTAATAGGCATTGGGAAAAAAAATCCCATGCTTAGCCTGCGCAAGACTCTGGGTTGAAAGAGAGAGAGAGAGAGAGAGAGAGAGAGAGAGAGAGAGAGAGACTGAAATAAAAGCAAAACATTTGCAACTAACCCCCAGGAAGAGGGTAAGTGTGAGCACCCAAGCCTCTCTGTAGAGTTCTTCAGCACCCCTTGCCTGGAGATACTTAGGGTCCTATTCTTAGGTTCCTCATCTGTACAGTGCACTTCCCTGTGGTTTCTTCAGGTAAGTTACTCTTCCTACCTGATACCACACAGAGCTTCATGTGTCCCATCTGTCATCTCTGGTCCTTGTGGCAGGTCCTTCCAGTGAAAGGTAGTATTTTCTCATGTGGTCCTCAGTGAAAGAATGAGGTCATGAAAGAGCAGAGCCCCTCCCTCCTGCCATTGCCCCTAGTGTGTAAGAACGCTGCGATACTGACTGAGAAGGTCGTCATGGCGTCATCTCAGAAANAATCTGATGAGAGGCTGCTGAGATGGTAAAGGAGCTTGCCTTGGAAGCCTGATGACCCAAATTTGATCCCTAGGACCCATGTAAAGGTTGAAGGAGAACACTGATTCCACAACGCTGTCCTCTGGCCGCTAAGCACGCACTGTGGGAGGTGCTCCCTGACCTCCAATAACATCAAAAAAATTTAAAAGAATCCGATAAATATCTAAATGAGTTATTTCTATTGTAATGTCACGATTACGCTTCCTAGCTTACGTGTGTAGATCAGCTGTAGAGCACTTATTAGCGTGTGTGTGTGTGTGTGTGATCCTGGGTTCGATCCCTAGAACCAACTAAATAAATAAACAAATAAATGGATTACATTTTCCAAACAGGAAAAACACATTTGGAGCCTGTTTAAGTGTTTGTCTCAGAACTTTCTTGGCTGTTTTGTCTGTCTGCTTGAAACAGTCTTGAACTCACTACACGACCCAAGCTGATCTTAGACGCTTACTGTCCCTTAGCCTTCCAAATTCTGTGTTCCCAGGCATGTGCTACCTCATCTGTTGGGCCTTACCTTCATATAACTGATGAACAAGAGAAAAATAAGGTGAAATACTTGCTGTCTATATTCTCTTCAGATGACTTTTGGCATCAGAAACAACAGCATAATGGGAAAGTGCTCAGAGTTGAGGGGGACACAGTGACGCCTGTGACATGGGCTGCCTGCATGTCATCCAGACTCTGTGTCCCACTCTGTTAACTGGGGCCATCTTAAGTACTTTTCTATTGCTTCGATAAAGACGCCATGACCAAGGCTGCTTATAGAAGGAAGGGTTTATTTGGGATAATCGTCCATTACCACCACCGTGGGGAAGCGTGGCGGCAGGCAGGCATGGCAGCTAGAGCTGGCAACTGAAGGCTGAGGGCTCACATTTTGAACCACAACCAGAGAGCACACTGGGAATGGTGACAGGCCTTTGAAACCTCAAAAACACGCCCCTAGTGATGTACTTCCTCTAGCAAGGCCACACCTCCTAAACCTCCCAGACAGCACACTACTACCAGCTGGAGACCTCCTATTCAAAGGCCTGAGACTATTAGGGGCATTTCATTCATACTACCACTGGGGAGTTAGCATTTTCCCGTTCAGATGGGAACGTTGTGTAAGGACAGCATTGGACAGGTGATGGGCTTTGAGGGTGACCGTGCAGGCACTGACAATCCTTATCTGCTATTCTAGTTACAGCCTGGACCACTTCTTCCCATTTTGTGCATAACCTCAGCTTCCCTTTTGGTCCAGTTGGTTATTCTACTGTAGCATCGTCCTTCATCCATTTTTATTTTCAATTTACCCTTCTTCTTAACCCATGAGCTATCATGATTTTCATAGCTTACCATGTGCCTCCAAAATTACTTAGATCATTTTCCCCTTTTGTGTGTGTGTGTGTGCCTCCCACATACTAAGCAGATAGTCCTCTATCATTGAGTGACACTGCAACCTTCCTCTTTTAAAAAATACCTTCTTTAGTCTCACTTGGCAATTTTCTGTTTTTGTTGTTGTTGTTGTTGTTGTTGTTGTTGTTTGTTTATTTGTTTTAGACAGTCTCATGTAGGTAGCCCAGGCTGGTCTTAAACTTGCTATATAGCCAAAGATGAGCTTGGACTTCTAATTCTATTGCCTAAACCTCCCAAGTGCTGAAATTCTGGATGCGTACCAGCATGCTTGGTTTATGCAGTGCTGGGTTCCAACCCACAGCTGCAGTCGTGCTAGACAGGCACCGTACCAGGTGAGCCACATCCACAGCCCAGCAATTTGCTGATCCGAATGTTTCGTGGCTTGTCATTCAGAGCCTAATACTTGCATTCTCATTTGGGAATTTGCTGTTATTAGTGTCAGAAGGACAGTCCTTTCTGGCTGTCTCTCCTGGGGTAGTAGGGACCTTGGGGATTCACTCCAACCTCAGTTCATCTCAACAGGACACACCTCTAGCAAGAAACTAGGCCTTTCTAGTTCCCAGGGTGCCTGTACTTTTTACTTCTTTGGCTCTGGATGAAAGTCCATTTAAGAAAGAATTTTAACAACTGATTTGTTGTCGGATGTGAAGCTCGAATGTCGAAATACTCATCACTGCTCTTACGCTCTTGTGTCTGGGGTTGGTGGCCTGATTTTTCTTCTGAGAAGGCTCATTGATGTAATCCTTAAACAATTTAAACCCACAGATTGAGAACATATGCTTCTTCCTGTCACATGCTGTGAGAGATTTCAGCTAATTTCTGAAGTCTGTATTTAAGAGTGCCTTTAAAGCAAAATTGTAACTATATAGCCATATTATCTACAAATTGTATCCAATATGGTCCTTGTGGCCCAGAGAGCTTTAAGGGTCACCTCAGCCTCCTATGATGATGATGATGGTGATGATGATGATGATTTNGCCCTTAGGTACTCTGTTCATTTTTCTTGTAGAATGGTAGCCCCAGTGTGGGTGCGTAGGGGAGNGTGATAAGGTGGGGACGTGTTCTCCCTCCCTGCTATCAGTCTCAGAAGTCAGGAATGTACCTCAAAAGTGGGTTTTGTCAGAGTGCCTTTAGCTCACTCCTTGAATCTGTTCATGTTTTATCTGCTCCCTCTTGGAACGAGAATTTCAAATCTTACTATCTACAGTAGTACAGGACTTCCTCTTTTTGTCCTAAAACCACCTCCCTCTATCTCTGGAGTGCCTGTTGTTTTCCNTGTGTGGAAGTCATGATTGCATCTGCATTTTCTCCATGCCGAGTCCACGTGACTGTGGAGGCTCTGACAGCATCTGCCTTTGTCAAGACCAAGAGGCCTAATTTGGGTTCAGAAGATGGAGACATTTTCAAAGGGGACTTGCTCAAACAGTCAGATAGATTTGATTGTGCGTGCATGTGGTGTGCGTGTGTGTGTGTGTGTGTGTGTGTGTGTGTATTTTGCTTGTTTGCTTTGTTTTGTTTTTGGCCATGTCCCTTGCTGGCCTGCAGCTTACCAACCAGTCTAGGCTGGCTGGAGGCCAAGCCCCAGTATAGGGATTGTAAGTGTGAACTACCACACCTAGATTTATTTTTTAATATGGGTTCTGCGGGAGTTCAATTCAAATCTTCACGCTTGCATGACAAACATTTTATTGCCTCACCCATCACCCCAGCTCCACAAATAGTTATTTTTTTTTTTTAAATTTTGTATCTTTTTATGTGTATGGATGTTTTGCCTGTATATATGTCTGTGCACCACATGTGTGCCTGGTGCCTTCAGAAGCCAGAGGAGGGTGATGGATCTCTTGGAACTGAAGTTGCAGATGGTCATGAGCTGCCATGAGGGTGCTGGGAATCAAACCCAGGTCCTTTGGAAAGGCAGCCAGGGCTCTTAACCACTGAGCCACATCGATCTAGCTTAGTTTTCAATGGTGTGCTGTGGTCTTCTTTGTTGATTGAAATACAGGCCTACATCCTTGTCATTGTTGAAAAAGGGTTAAGTGTCACACACAGCTTTAGTGTAAGTAGAAAAACATAACTGATCCAAAGTATATAACCTACACTCCAAATCAGACCCGGCTCNCCCCTCTTTAATGGGACCATTGCAGGCATGCCAAATGCTACAGCTAGTCAATTGTATACATCTGGTAAAACTTTTCATACCAGCTAAGGTTTGCGGCAATGTGATTTTAATTACAGACAGATTGGCTAGCTGGAAGAAAACACGGGAACTAAATGGAGAGTGAAGCTAAACACAAGGTCTTTCATAAGTAGTCCTGCTTTGGTTAGGATGGATTCAAGTGACTGCTGGGGACAGCAAGGAAGATGTGTGTTTTAGGGGAGCTCTGGGGGTGGGTAGTGACTCATCTTCAACCTGGGGGCTGGTTGTTGATGTGGAAGGGCAGTGATTAGACACCTTTTGAAGTTCACACGTGCTGATGCTTGTCTCNCTACCTTGGTCCTTGGGAGCACAGGTGTCTCTGCCAGANGAAATTGCTGTGGGTCAGACCGTGTTTGCTTTGAAGGCTTGTGGAAGTGGCTAGGCAGGGGTGTAGCTCTGATAGTCTTTCCCCCTAAGCAGACTTTATTAGGCCGTGCTCTTGTTTCTCTGAAGTTCCTTCTACATAAAGATTTCAGAAGTGCTGCAGCTTCCTTTGTGCAAGCACAGGGACAGGAAAACAAGTGTGTCAGGATCTGAAATGCCTGTATCCCTGCCTGGAGCCCAGGGGGAGCCTTTCCTGTGTGCAGGGGGACCGGTCACTCTGGAGTGCATGTCCCCAGCCCAACAGCACANCTGTAGTTTTCTTCAGAACTCTCTGGAAAGGTTCTTAACTGGCTCCTGGGTAAGCTGCAGTGAATTTCAACTTTCTCCGTGTGAACTGAAGCTACAACCCCACCTCCACCCCACCTCACCCTCCCACTCCACTTCCCCCTCCCCAACCCTCCACCTCACATTTCACCTAAGGCATTTACTGGAGGAAGCTTGCCATCTCCAAAACCCAGAAGCTGACCCAAATGCTAGCTCTCCCCACATAGTCTCCTGGAGGAGAAGGTGGATTTAGCTTAGGAAGTATATGAGATGACATCTGCTTCTCCAGAGCCCACCCTGCTACCANCTCAGACCGTTGCCAGAAGAGGAGGAAGCATGTAGTATGTGATTTTGCTGGAGAGGAACCAGTAGTGGCTTCTGGGAGTGTCAGGGTTTCCTTCCCAGTGTTTCTGGAGCCCCCACCATCACCTGGCAGATGAGCTAAGGGATCCCACTTGCTGCTGAGGAGACTTTTCTTACCTACCCTGGTGTTTGGCCAAGGAGAGCATAGGCAGTCCCCACCTGCCCTGTGACTTCTTGGCCTATCTAGGTGGCTGCCACAGAGGTGATCAATGTCTTCTTCCATATTCATTCACCTCTCTGGTGAATGTTTATGTGGAGACATAATCTTCAGGCATGGCTGCTCTATGGTTTATGCGTTGGCTTCAGTCATTCATTTTGGGAAAGTCNCTTTAGCCTACAGGGATTTATGGGCATTGTTTAATCAAACAATCATCAATCAATAAACAATCATCAATCAATTTCACCCCCTGTCTTAGTCAGGGTTACTATTGCTGTGGTGAAATACTGTGACCTAAAGCAAGTTGGAGAAGAAAGGGTTTATTTAGCTTACACTTCCACATCACTGTTCTTCATTGAAAGAGGTCAGGGCAGGAACTCAAACAGGACAAGAGTTGATGCAGAGGCCATGGAGGGGTGCTGCTTACTGGCTTGCTCCCCATGGCTTGTTCAGTCTGCTTTCTTAGAGAACCCAGAACAATCAGCCCAGGATGGCACCACCCACAATGGCTGGGCCCTCTCACATCAATCACCAATTGAGAAAATGCTCTCCAGGCTTGCCTACAGCTCAGTCTTATGGAGGCATTTTCTCCATTGAGGTTCNTNNCCCTCAGATGACTCTAGCTTGTGTCAAGTTGACCTAGAACTAGCCAGCACAGCCACTTTGTAGCTATGGGTTGTAATGTCTCCCTTTGGGGGATATGGCAGAACTCTCGCTTCACTAAAATGTAGCCCCTGAAAACAAGTTTCTGGAGGGCAGCTTCCATATTTTAAGTGCTTCTCTAGTCTAGGCTAAATGAGGGAACTGACATTATTCACTTATTTGAATTGGATTTTTAAAAATACACTGTTTAGTCATGTGTTCAAATATGTAAAAATGACCTCTCCCAGTCATACAAATAAGTTTCTTCCTCTTTGAAAAGGTAAGAAGAACTAGAAGAAAGAAGGGAAACCATTAATTTTAAAGCAGAGATTCTTGTCTTTTTCATATGTGCTCTAGGAGCCTAAGCATGCTGGTCCCAGGCTAAGTTAAGCCTCACTTCCACCCAACACAGATTCTATAGAAACTGTCGTCTGCCACGCTGGAGGAGGGGATGGGCTCACAGGGATGAGGTGGAGGCAGTACAAAGAGAATGAAGGCTTTAGGTCTATCTTATTTGGGTACCAAGTCATGTGGCAGGAGCTGAAGGCATGATCCCGATGTACTGGGAATTATGGGCTACCAATGGCATTTGCTATGGTAGGGGTGTGCTCCCAAGAACTGTAGTGGCCCTGGAAAGGAGTAAGAGGGTATGCCTGGGAGAGTCAGGGACCATGTATGGCAGAATCAAATGATGAACAAATATTCTCTGGACAGNGCCAGAGAAAGTCTCCTAAGCCTTGGAGATGAGGCAATGATCTATAAATATTAAAATTGGGGGGGGGGGATGCTAGAGAACTAGAAGGTGGTGGAGAACACTTGCTGCTCTTGCAGAAGACCTGAGTTTGGTTCCTAGAACCCACATGGCAGCTCACAACCATCTGTAACTTCAGTTCCAAAGGACTCAGCCTCTTCCAGCTTCTGTGCACAGTTAGGCACACAAGGGGTGCACATACATGCAAGCGAAAATACTCAGACATGTAAAATAAAGCCAAATATTTTCCCAGAAAAACCTGGGATTGGGGAGATGGTTCAGTGGTTAAAATGCTTGTGGTACAACGTCAGATCCTGAGCACCTATGGGAAAAAAAAAGAAAAGGAAAGGAAAGCCCAGTGTGGTGGNGTGTGCCTATAATCCCAACACTGGGGAGGCTTGTAGCCTCACAGGTTGTGCCCTCTACACCTCTAGGGGGCAGCACTAATCACAACACTAGGTCACCTCATAAAGCTGCTGAGGCTTTCTTGTGTCCTGTAGCTCAATATATAGCCAGTTGCTTTTAGTAACAAACAAAGGTGTTGATGATGGAAGTTTGATAGATTTGTAAGGATTCGTCATCTGGTGGGACTGTTCTGGGGCTTAGGAGGGGCCAGGTGGTGTCTCTTCATGCTGAAAATGACAGAACTTCTTTATCTTTCCCTCCTTCCTTCCCTACACTCTCATTCTCTTTCTTTCTGTTTTAAGATTTGCTTTTTTTTACATTTTATATAAAATCTTACTGTGTATAGGTGTGTGTGCGTGTGTGCATGTGTGTGTGCGTGTGCGTGTGTGTGCACGCAGGTACCCAAAGAGATGGGAGGAGTTGGACCCCTAGAGCTGGAGTTACAGGTGGTCATGAGCTGCCCAGTGTAGGTGCTGGGAACTGAACGAGGGTCCTCTGGATGAGCAGTACATGTTNTTAACCACTGAGCTATCTCTCCAGCCTCCTTCTTTCCTCCCTCTCCCCATCTCTTCCTGCTCCCCACATCTTTTCTCTCCCTATGAGATCTTGCTCTTTTGCCCAGGATGCCTAGAACTCCTGGGTTCAAGTCATTCCCTCTGTTTCAGCCCTTCTAAGTGGTTGGAATTGTAGGCATATCCCACTGCTACCAACCCCCTACCCTATCCCGTGCCCGCCTTTCAGAGAAAAATTGCCACTCTGTAGTTCAGGCTGGCGTTGCACTCACTTCCTGTCCCAGGTTGGCTTTGAGCTGGCTTTGAGCTGTCAGTGAATCCCCTGCCTCTTCCTCCTGAGTCCTTGGCTTACAGGCTTGAGCCAGCATGCCCAGCCTTGTTTGTCTCTTTGGAGGCACTTGAGAAATTGTGTTCTTATGTCATCTTCCGACAGCAATGGGAATACAGGGGCTTTTGTTGGTGATGTGTTCTAGGCTTCCTACCATACAGCTTGTCCCATGCCCTGTTCACAGTGAGCAATACAGGAGGACACATGGACCCTGCCGTTAGAAGGGATGGATGTGTGGAAGTGGCTGGAGAAATCAGGATCTCTTCTTCACAANCATCGCATGTTGCTTTAAAGACTTGTGGATTTTGCTCACATGCTTCAGGGGAAACAGCTCCAAAATGTGGTGGCCCAGAATTTAGGTTTGGCTGGCTCTCTGTTACAGCCTGCCGTGGCTGAGGTTCCTAAACCATCCTGGTGTTTCTCGGCGAGCCAAGATGCAGCTTGGAGAGGATGCGGGAGGCCCTAGAGAATATGTCAGAGCCCAGTGTCTTCCTGGATGTCACACTGCCAAGGGCTGACGAAAGGGAAAGAGCGCTTGTTGATTTCAGGGCAGCAACTTTGCCTTTGCCTTGTGGACGAGCTCCAGACCCTTTGTCCCCCGGGAGGGAGTTGTCAAACTTTGGGCTGGAATGGGTCCTGGCACAGGCAGCCCGTACACAAAGCACCGCTTGTCTCCACCCTCCTCATCCAGTGGAAACAAGTCAGGCTGCCTCCCCAAAGGCTCTGCGTTTATTTAAAAGAATTGCTAGAAAGGAAATCTATCGCTTACCATCTTCCTCCCTCTTTGGGAGTGTTTATTGTGATTGGAGATCGTTTTGGTCCACATGGCCGTGGCCTTCCCACTCATTCTTTGTGCCCCTATGTTAAACAGCTCTGGGAGAAAGTAAACACAAAGGGCCGGTTTGCACTCAGTGATGGAAGGAGAGAAGTTGGACTCTGGAGAGCTGGAGTTGCATACCCAGGCTCTGCCTTGGCAGTGTGCTGGCTTTTCTCACCCTGGAGTCTGGCCAGGAGGTACTGGGAGGCCTTGGCTAGTGGGGGCTGGGCATGCAGGCATCATGTCCTGCAAGCAGTGTGAATTGGCACAGGATTTGGAAGAATTTACCTGGGGTCTGTCTCTGCTGTTTCTGCTGCTAGAAGGAGTTCTGAACTGCTCTGAACTGGAGCAATACCTAAAAACAGGGCTGGGGAGAAGGCTCAGTGGGTAAATGCCTGCTGCACAATACCCACATAAAAATCCCGAGCACCCACATAAAGCTAGGGTACNCCACAATGTGCCCAGGAACCCTAGCACTGGGGAGGCAGAGACTGGCTGGCCAGTGAACTCAGCCAAATCAGTGAGCTCTCAGTTCTTNGAGAGACTCCGTCTCAAAAATAAAAGGTGAAAGGGATGGAGGAAGACNTCTCAGTGTCTACACTTGAGCACGGTATACATACATTCACCTCTACCCCCCAACATGTACACGTGTGCCACACACGCATGTGCACACACATGCACACATACCGCACACATTTGTGCACATACACAGACACACACAAGCACACAAATGCAGACGCACACACAAGCAAGAAAACTAAAAACATTTACACACCAGACTTTAAGTTAGTCCCCAAACTATAGGACCACTGTCGCTTGGAACAGTGCATTACACACACCTGCTATCTAAACCTTGCAAACACCTGCTTTAAGAGGAGGAGCCGCTCCTGCTAGGGTGACAGAGCTCACAGACAATGACCACACCCCTCACCACACAGCCTCTCTCTTGCCAAATGAAGAAAAAGAGCTAACTTAATTTTGTTTGTCTTACCAGGCCTGGAAATACCAAGCAATCCATCCCCGTATTGTTGGTTCCTTATTTCATTCAAACCAATGCTTTCTTCCTGTAAATCCCTATAAAGCCCACAAATACAGAAAGCCACACCAAGTGTGTGATGTCATGCATTATTATAGGTGAACACCATTCAAGCCAACCAGGAGACCGTGCACTCTACTGTCCCAGAAGCCTGCTTCCTGCACCCAGCCCCGGGCACCATCCGCTCTCTGTGCTTCAGAGACCCAGTCTCTCTCTTCCNGTTCCCAGTCTTCTCAGCAGTCTTAGCACCCCACTGTGCATCGCTGCCTTCAAAAGCTTACTCTTACCCACTACAAAATACCTAATGGGCGGAGGGTGTAGCTAAGCTGTCAGGTACACATTCAGCATGTGTGAGGGCCTAGANCCAGTCCTCAGCANCAAAATAAAGAACTAAAGACACACGACCCATCTTTTCATTCCATTTTATTACTGCAAACGTCTTCTTACGCTTCATCTGGTGGACAACGTTTAGGTNAATCTCCGAAGTATTTAAGCTAAATCCTACCAACCAGGAGACTCACTTTTTAAAATTTAACTTAATTTGATTATTTTTTTTTCAGTTACTATGTCCTAGGTGTTACCTACAATTTTGAGATTCTCAAACAAGATTTATTTATACCTTAGATGACTGGGTGTTTTGCCTGTGTGTATGTCTGTGTACCATGAGCATACAGTGTCTGTGGAGGCCAGATGAGCAAGTCAGCTCTTGTGGGACTGGNGTTATAGACGGTTGTTAATTGCCATGTGGGTGCTGGGAACTGAACCAGGTCCTCTGCAAGAGCAGCCAGTGCTCTTAGCTGCTGAGCCATCATCTCTCCAGCCCCAATTTCGAGACTTAAAAACAAACAAACAGAGTTTATCACCCAATCTTAAAAGAAACAGTGGAACCTAATCATACTTGCAACTGTAAAGGAGCAGATGAACTCCTTTTGAGTCTAGACTAACGATGAAAGGTGATGTTTGCTGACACTTCGAAAAGGCTTCCCATCCCGTGAGACCTTTGATTTTGTGACATGCCTGCTTATAATAAACACTGGCATCACCTTCCATGTTATTCTCTTCTTATGAAGAACAGAAAATAAGTCTGCAGCTCTAGAGGAACCAGCAGGAATATCAACCACATCCATGAGCTCATGAGCAAGTTTAGGCTTTGGAGTCCCNGAGACCTGTTCTGAGATCTGGGCAGNTCATTAATCCNCCTTCTCATGTTTCTTATCCATTGAGATGAAGCAGATTGGACAGCTCTATTAACCCAAGCCCACGTGCACTTGGGCTATGGAGGACAATTGTGTATGTCACTCTGCTGTATTGCCCAGAGTCCTCGGTCTAAAAATTAATAATAGTGTGGTCTGGATGTGGTGAGGCCACGCCTGTAATCCCAGCACTTTGGAGGCTAAGGCAGAGGGGTTACAAGGTCGAGGCTAGTCTGTGCAATATGAGAGTCTATAAATTAATAGGGAAATGAATGAATAAAGACTAAAGATGTGTGGAAATTACATACTCAAAACACATCAAATGCAGTTTCATCTTTGATGGGAACCAATGCTTTCAAAATTTCACATAATTATTAATATAGATAATAATAGATAGTAATCCTTAAAATGGTGATTATTTATAGACTTAAACTTCTTTTGGGTCACAAAATACTTTTAGGCAAAGTAAGTAACCATTTCCTTTTTTTTTAAACTAAATTGACTTTTCTTTTTAATACTTTTTATTTTTAGTTATATATATGTGTGTGTGTGTTTGTGGGTATGTGCACCTGTGTGTAGGTGACAGTGGAGGCCAGAAGTATCAGATTCCCCTGGAATTGGAGGTATAGGGCAGTTATTAATTGCATGATGTGGGTGCTGGGAATTGAACTCAGGTCCCCTGGAAGAGCAATTCATGTTCTTAACCATTGAGTCATCTCTCCAGCCTAGATTTTTCTTATTTTTTGAAGAGTATGTATATATGTGTGGGTGTGGCTGTTTGTACACTTAAGTGNAGTGCCCACAGAGGCCAGAAGAGGGTGTCAGACCCCTTGGAGCTAGAGTATCAGGTGGTTGTGAGCTGCCTGATGGAAAAGCTGGGAACAGAACCCAGGTCCTGTTGAGCCATCTGCCCAGCTCCTCAATTTGCTGCTTAATAGAATTAAAACAAATATCATGTCTTATTTCTTCTGCTTTAGGTATTGGCTAGTGTCCCCTTGTTAGCCATGACCNAGAATCAGGGGGGACTTGCCTACAACCCTGAGATCTGTAGNTGTATCTTAAATGCTGGGTAAAACGTGAGCATCATCGAGTCATGTTTTTTTTCTTGTCTCTGGAACTGCTTATTTTGTGTGGTATTCAGTTCTTGTCATGATTGCCACACATCTGCCTAGTAAAATGTAGATTCATTTTGGCCTCACTTCATGTCATTGCTTATCAGGTAAACATGCAATTATTAAGTCACCAAAATAGCACAAGGAGTTGACTGGCCCTTGCCTTGTCATTGCAC
>LZPO01044461.1:11057-22783 GCA_001675575.1 Neotoma lepida | reverse complement strand
TCCTCTGGAAGAGCAGTCAGTGCTCTTAACCACTGAGGCATCTCTCCAGCCCTGTATGTATATTTATTTTTTACCATTTCAATTTATTTTAACTCTTGTAAAAACATGAAAATTCTGCATANTAGTGAGAATCCATTCTTTTGTTCCACACTTAGCTGTGTGTAGTGTATTATAGGACAGGGCCGGTGGTTGTAAATGTGGAAATGCATAAATACCTTGGATTCCTGATTTTTACTCTCCTCACATCAGTGCATTTTACCCCAAACTAGCCCTTCACAGTTCTAAGCCCGCTCTTCATAAAAGGACGATGGTGCAGGTGTTCCAGAAACATAAAGACCAGAAAGGTTATTTTTTTCCTTTTCTTTTGGAAACATTTAATTACTAAATTTCAAACCTGAATTTCTGAAAGACAGAAGCCCCTAGCCACATATCCTGTGACCCATGTGAGTAACCAAATAGGATGGACAACTTTGTNNTGGATCAGAGCCTTCCCTACCGCCATGGCCATATTCCCTAGGAGTGAGTAAGCCAGGTGGGATGGCTTCAAATCTGTAGCAGCAGAATAATTGTGCTTGCNTTATAACACCTGCTATAAGCCAGGTGACACACGTAGACTGACNTGTGACATCGTGTGGCCTCAGAACACTGACTCCTCCCGTATTTCTGTAAACACCTTTNAGAGAATGACAGAGTAGATGTTGGNCAACGTATTTCATTTAAAAACTTTTTTTCAAGTAAAAATTCCCCTTATTTGTANTGGGATATCTCTGATAATAAGATTCATGAAAGGCCTACTATATTTTNAAAAACCAGGCCAGCCTCCCTTGAGAAGCCAGTGCCCACACTTGGGTATGTCTTCCTTATTGCAACTTTACTTGAGACNCCCACAGTTCTGCTCTTGGCTGTCTTTTTCTTTCTGAATGCNTCTCCTTCTCCAGCCTCATGCTTAAGCCTGTGTGAAAGTGNATTGANTAACCTCCAACTCTGCTTTAGNTCAATCCCCTCCTTGCCCCATCAATTCGACGTAAGGACTTTCCTGAGGCGACTGACTGCTCAGATTCATTGGGACATCACCTGGCTTTCCCTTCAGAATCACTTTTACATTAAAGAAGTCATCCTATTAACACAGGACCTCCTCTCTAAGCTCTCATTCATGTACGGTGCTCTGGTTTTTTATCCTTTCATTTTCTGTGTTGGGGACCAAACCCAAAGTTTTGTATATTCTGCACAAGTCCCCCAATGACTAAGACACACNCCTCAGACCGACATGGTCTTGCTGTGAAGCCCTGGCTGCCCTCAACTATGCAGTTTAGGCTGACCTTGAACTAGAGACAATCCTCCTGCCTCGGCCTCTCCAGTGCTAAGATTACAGTAAGCCTGTACCACCATAGCCAGGTCTGAGTAGATTTTTAATTCTAGTTTGTGGGTGGGTCTCCATGTAGAAGATGCAAGCTTTGGTTTCTTTCCCAGGAACATGCTGAGTGGATNGCTCTTNTTTNTTTCTAACACACCGTNATGCAGTGCTGGGGGAATAGAACCACTTCTCTGTACCTCAGATGGGAGGTGGGCCTCTCTGTCTTCTTATTCCTTGTGCCTCAGAGACTCCTTCTAGTCTTCCACATACATTTCTTCATTACAAGAACCTTCTATGTCATAAATACTAAGTGAAAACAAAACACAGGAAGCCATCGAGCCTTTCATGATGAGCTAAACCACACTGCCATGGAGGGGAGGGGTCTCCTGTCTGCTGGGACTGCTCCAAACATTTTTCAGAGCGCTGCAGAATTGGGAGCAATCCATTGTGTCTGTGAGGAAGACACACCCTGCTTGTCCAGCGTCCCTAGATGTGGAAACCCAGTGTAAGCCACACAAGAGCCCACTCACGGTGCGCCAGGCTCTCCTTACTCTACTTGTGGCATTTCCTGTTTCTGATCCCAGGCCTTGCAGAACACTTCCCGAGAGCCGGAACGCCCGACTGCTCTCTCCTGGTACATTCTTACTACATAGTAAATGGCTAATTTCATATAATTAAGGAAGCTATTCACAGAGAGACTAAATAGATGCCAGGGGATGTATAAAAACAGATGTGGGGGAGACATGTTAGTCTTGAGGGTGCAGTCATGTTTGACTTTTAGGAATGTTTCTCACTTGCAAAGAAAAAATTGGGAACATTAGGATACAACGCTGTACAATGCCATTTTTTTAAAGAGTCCAAACAGGCTGGTTTATTTTTATATTAAAAAGTTGCCTCCTTTAAAACCTTGAGAATTTCCAAAGGTCCATATATAGAGTAAGTTACACATAAAGCCTATTTATAATTTTGGGAAATTTTATAGTNAAACCCTAGAAATGTTAATATTTTTCAAATGTGTACCTGCCACAGGCCAGGGAAATGAACAAAGGCCTTGTATGTTTGTAATGATGCTTCCCAATAAACCCAAGAAACCNAGCTTGANANTGCNTGCCTATAGTCCCAGAGACATGAGAAACTGAGGCAGGGGGATCTNAAGTTCAAGAGCTTCCTGAGGTACAGAGTGAGTTNAAGTCNAGTCTGGTGAACTTGCTGAGAACCTATCTCAGTAAAAATACAAAAAGGTCTGAGGATGTAGTTCAGTGGTAGAGTGCTTGCATAGGGCACGCAAAGCCTTAGATTTAATGCCCAGTAAACACACACACACACACACACACTCACACACAAACACACTCATCATTGGTACTAGTCCCACTCTGTAAATGAGAAAAATGAAGCCTTGGGAAGGCCAAGTTATTGGTCCGAAGTCTGACAGCTAAAAGTAATGGAATGGCATTTCTGTCAGCTCAATTTGACTCCAGAGCTCATCTCAGTGACCTTGTGCTGTATCGCCTTGCTACAAATGCTAAGAATAGTTGCCTTAATTAATGATTCTCTGTGCAGGTGAGGGCAGCCTCTGCATGGTAGAGTCCCATGCATTTATTTTGACTAACACTATGTAGTACCATATCCAAAGACTCCCAAGTTTCCTCTGCCAGGACTCCCACAGAGAAGGTGAATTAAGCCGACCACTTGTCCTCTTGTTTTCCAGAATGCTCTTATCATCCTATAGTCTCTATTATCAGAGTTTTGTTTTGTTCCATTTTTTTGATACAGAGCTTCATGACTCTCAGGCTGGCCTCAAACTCACTATGTAGCTGAGACTGACCTTCCACTTCTGATCTTCCTGCCTCTTCCTCCCACAGCTGAGATTGCAGACTTCGATCTCCATGCCTTGTTTATACTGTACTGGACATTGAACCCCAGGATTTCTTCATTCTAGGCAAGCACTCTACCAGCTGGGCCACACCCCCAGCTGACCTCATGTTCATTCTTGGTATCTGATTTCCTTGTTACTCTCCTTCCACAGCCAGTGACTCAACTGGGACCCNGATTCCCTTTCATTTGATAACAGCTACAGGGCTAGTGATATAGCTCATCGTGATGGCNCACAGGCTTAGCAGGCTAAGGCCCTGGTTTTGATCCTCAGCCCTGCAAAGTAAACAAATGAATAAACAGAAGATAAATAAAGGCTGTGGANTTTTGGGTTTAGTCAGAAAACAGAGGAGGAAAGTAGCAGGATGCAACAGTGTTTTAATACACAACGGAATTTCCCATTTTCCCTTTGATTCGGGCCCAGGTGTAAAATGGTAGTCTGTGAAGCAGCCCTAAGGCCCTTCTCACCACGCTGAGACCTATATCTTCTGAGAGCCATGGCATGAGGCTATCACGCTGGACTTGGAGCCATATGAAAACCATCAAGACTGATNGAGAAGGGGTGGATGGCTCCAGCTCCGAAGGGTGGACTTGTTTGCTTTCCTCCTGGCTGGCAGGGTGCTAAGTATGTAGGTATTGGTCCGCTCCCCTCAGCTCCCAGGAGTAGTCTGGAGAAGAAGACCTCTACTTACGCTACCCTAGATGAGAATGTTCTCCAAGGCAGGAGCTGTTCCTTGCTGTCGTCCCTGAGGGTCTTGCTCTGTGCCTGGCTTTTGAGTAGATACCAAGAAGTTAATGAAGAAAAGCCAACAGGACCGTGAGCCACTTATGCACATGGAAGGAACAAGGGGTTTGGCTTTCAACATCACACTGTTTTTGGAAAAATATTATGAGAAGAATGTTGCAGCTCCCAGGTTTGGAACCTGTGGGCCAAACGTTTAATAAAAGAATGTACAACCGAGGAAGCCTCCGGGACAGATTTCTTTGTNCAAATAAATGAAAAAACGTGGCTTGAACAGTAGCTATTTCCTGCAATAACTAAATGGCTGGAGCTTTCAGGAGGCCCCAATAGTCTTTTCTCTAAAGTCTAGAACCCTAAACAGAAACCATNCTGGGGTGCATGCCAAGTTCAGATAAACTACCGTACTCAGTGGGCCTAGTGGCTCACATCTGTAATCCCAACATTCAGGAGGCAGACAAGAAGGATGCAGCAAGCTCCAGGATAGCCTGGGCTAGGTTGTTACTTCTAAGCCAGCTTCCCCTACAGAGTGAGACCTTATGTCAAAACACAAAAATAAAAGAGCTGAGTGCAAGGTAGTAATCCCAGCACTTGGAAGGACTGGGAGTTCAAGGTCGTCCTCAGCTGCTTGGAAGGTCCAAGAGCAATCTGGTCCATGTGAAATTCTGACTCAAAAAAATGAATAAATAAATAAAAATAAAAGACTAAGCCATACTTCATTTCCTGCCCGTCCTCATCATTTCAGGAGGCTAAGAAGGAAAACATGCATTGCTATCCATCTGGCAGAAGATGATTTTGAGCAATTAATATTACTCAAGAGACTAAGGATGCAGCAGTTTAAAAGAAATGAAAATAAGAAAGAAATGGAAGGGCAAGGCGTGGAACCCGCCCCTCTGGAATTGTAACTCCACGATGGGACTTGGTGTCAAAGAGCAGCTGCCAACACCCAGAGGTTTCCAGGCAGCAGGTGAGCTGTACAAACAATAACAGGGGTGAAGGTGGTGGAGGGGTCAGGTCTGGAGTGATGGCCCTGCGCCTTGGGCTGGGCGCTGAGGAGGAATTTGCTGTCTTAGTGTTTTCCATGCCGAATAAAAGAACACTGTGGGTCCTAATGTCTTCAGGGTACGCTAATTCCTTTGTTGATTGACTGCAGTAGGAATTAATGAAGATGCATGTGTAAGCACACCAAGAGNCGCCTGGAGATTAGCTGGAGAGCTGGAATGCTATAAATCACACCTCCTAGGGCCTTCTGTTGGTGATCTCTTTGCAAGCNTTACCAGGAGGCATCTCTCCAGCTCCCAGTTGGAGTGTCTTTTGTGTGCATTAGCTGTTTGGATGTCTTCTTGGGAAGAGTAGCTGCTCCATTCTTTTCTAACTGCAACTGTTTAGTTTTTAATTAATTGCTTCCTCGCAGCTCNATTCCCAGGCCTTTATTGGATGTTGTTGGTGGAGACATCATTTCTATCTTGGAGCATCATAGCTGGCAGATGCCTCTGAGAAACAGAAGCTGAAGGCTGGGGTCTCTCTTCAACCTTTCTTTTTCTCATCTCAGAGTCTGGGTAGTCCTGTGAGGTTGTGGGCGTCTTTGGGAAGCCCGTCTAGTAGAGGAATGATTTTTTTTTTTTTAAATAGAAAAGAAAAGAAGAGCCTGGTCTGGTGGCACATGCCTATAATCTCAGCACTTGGGAGATGGAAGGAGAATTAGAACTTCAAAGCTGGCCTTGGCTACATAGTAAGTCTGAGACCTTGCTTCAAAACCAACCAACAAACAAAAAACAAAAGAAGAATGCATCATCTACCCCACATCTCACTTCCACTTGGGGAGAAGAGAAGGAACGGGAGACTGGTAGGGATCCTGAATTATCAGAAGGAGTATAGAAACAGACCAGGGCCTGTAGTGGAGCTCAGGGATATGGGGCTTGCACAGATCACGTAGAGAAAAGAACACCTCGTGACTACAGAGGCAGAGACCAGAGTGATTTGTCTGCCATCCAAGGAACACCAAAGGTCAGCTGAAACGGCCAGAGGCCAAGAGAAATGTACAGCCCAGGCTGCCCCCTGAAACCTCAGCCAAAGCAAAGCCAGTGCCCGGGTATCACACCTCTAGCTTCCAGAGCTCTGGGGCAGTATGTTTCCTNTTGTTGGGTATAATTTATTCTGGAAGTCCTAGCAGACAGTACAGTCTACTAACTGTAAACAGACTGGCAAGTTAAGTTCAGTTATGGGAAAAAGACAATTACAATTCTAGGCCCACTCTCATAATTTGTATTAATCCTGGGCTTTGTACCTGAGTTTTCCTTACAAGGCTAACCCATGTCACCTTTTGATTCATGGGATCCCTGTGCACAGTGTGGTGACTTGTCTCTCTCCATTTGGGGATTCCCCAAGTTGACATCCACTCAGGCATCATTTGCCTCATGCACATGTGTCTTGGAGGTGTCTGGAGCCATTCCCAAATCTAGTCCTGGTTTGGTTAAGGTAACTGAAAGTGGCTTGAGCCAGGATTTATACTAACCTAGGAAACAGGTACATAAAACGATCACATATGCTTTGCAGAAGAAAAAATTAATTCTTAGGCCAAGGTCTCCCTGGGAAGGGAATGGCTGAAATTACCCNGTGCAGTTACAATGTCTTCCCTTGTGAACACTCATTATCAGGGTCTGGCTGTCCTCTGGGTATGGAGCTCCTTCATCAGCTAGTGTTCATAGCTTCTGAGTGGGTCTGAGATTCCTGCCTTCAGTACTCTAGAGGATTGTCAGTTTTTCAATTAAAACACCGATAGTCCCCAGCCTGTGGCTTCCCAGCTAAGCTAGATGCTGTTTATTTCATGATCTCTTGCCTGGGATCTAAAGGAAGCATCGAGGATGGACAGAGACAGCTTGTCAATTTAGCCTCGGGCCAGATCATCCTAATCATCTACAGCCAAGTTAATTAACATCCATGTCACACAGTGATAATTAACTTTGGAATCCTGGCTGTCTTTTTCCCTTTAAGACAGAGTTTCACATAGATCAGGCTAGCCTTTAACTTTCTATGTAGCCAAGGATGACCCTGAATTCCTAATCCTCCTGCCTTTACGCTCTGAGTCCTGGGAGGATAGGCATGCGCTCCCACATCTACTTTATGCAGTAGTGGGGATTGAACCCAGGACTTGATGCATCCTAGGCAAGCACTCTACTGACTCAGCTACAGCCTCAGCCCCCATTACTGCTTTTGTACCTGNTAAAAATGCTGGATGGGAAAGTAAAAGCAAAATGGGACCTTATGTAGAAGTCATAGGTGAAGAAGAGACTAGGGGTTGTGGGGTTGTGGGGTTACTCTGACCTCCAGCCTTCTGCTTCTTCAATTAGACATTTACTTATTCTTAGCACAAGCTGGTAGGCCCTCAGGCTAACAGTGAGCCATTTGTCCTCTATGCTGGGTGCCCCCTACATACTCCCAGGATCCTTCTATTGTCATCTTGTGCTATCACCTCCCTCTAACTGTGGGAAGGAGAGGGATTTCTCCCCCAGGGCTTCCCTCACCACTAGGTGAACTTGGCCATCCTCAGTGCCCCGATCAAGTGAGTAGGACTGGAACACAGCCTCTGAGCGGCACTGACTGCTCGTCAGTGGCGTTTCCTAGTGAGATTTCAGGTCTGGGTAGGGGTCCTTTTCCATCAATAGTGTCCCTTCTGGCTGGGGATGTGGCTCAGNGGAGTACAGTGCCTGACTAGGAGATAGGAGCTCTGGGCCCCATCCCTGGTGGTGCATGGATACCATGTACATAGATCCCATCCCTGATATGACAGGCATATCAGCCCATGGGAGGGAGAGGCTGGAGAATCAGGAGTTCAAGGCCGTCCTTGGCTACATAATGAGTTTGAGGCCAACCTGGGCTACATGAGACCCAACCTTGGGGACAAGAAAATGCTAGGTGTCTAATTCTAGCACTTGGAATGCTGATGCAGGAGGATCAGAAGTTCATGGCCATCTTCAGCTGCTCCAGTGACTTGGAGGCCAGCCTGGGCTACATGACACCCCAACTCAAAGAAACCAAACCAAACCAGATGTAATATCACGAAACAAAACTTCAAATTAAGTTTTCTAAAATACATGATGAACTATGTTAGACGTTTTGATGACTTCTTGGTGGTGATAGCATTTCTTTGGTGCTGCTGTTGGCTGAGTATGTATTTACAGGGGCCAGATAAAGCCAGCGTAGGATGAAGAGAGAGGAGAGCAGCAGCCCCCTGTCCTGAGTGTTGGCTTCATCTCTCCCAGAGTGGCTCATTTNTTCAGAGTGGGCTGTCTGTCTTTAGTAGGGAGTTCCATTTGGGGAATGTGTTTGCCAAGACTCTTGTCCTAAAGCCNCACAGAAATCTTNATAAACATACAAGCATAGCACCAACTTGCATCCTGGGAGCTGAGGTAGAAGTGGGAACGAGGAAGNAAGATCATTTGAGATGTAAGGAGTTAGCTATCAACTACATTTTCTTACTTTTTCTCTTTAAAACTGTCTACCTTAGTTAATGTTCTATGAAGAGATACTATGACCAAGTCAACTTATAAAAGAAACCATTGAATTGGAGGCTAGCTTACAGTTTCAGAGCGTGAGTCCATGACCATTTATGGCCAGAAGAAGACATGCATGGTGCTGGAGCAGCAGCTGAGAGCTTTAAATCCTGATCCACAAGTTGGAAGGAGGGAGAGAAGGTAAAAGCTGCTAATTCCAACACTGTCGCTCAAGTCCACTCTGTCGATAGTATGAGTTTAAAAATTACTTCCTCTCCAGAGATCCCATTCGTGCACTAGATGGTCCCGTGCCAATGACGCTCAACCTCAAGTTGAGTTGCAACACAGCTCATCTTTGTGGGCGAACAGAAGTCTGTTTCCCTCCCTTGCTGTCNGTGTCCAGAAATATGCTCTCCAAGCTCCACAACTTCCAACAACAAAAAGAAGCAGTATTTCTAGAGTGGAAAGCCAGGGCTGAGTNGGAATGACTGGTCTTAAGAGAGGCTTGGGAGAGAGTGAGAGGAACTTGAGGTGAGNCCAACCAGAGAAGGCTTCCATGAAGTGCAAATCCAAGCTTTATGGGNCCTGCAAATTGGAAGAGTAGGCCTCAGGGCTGCAAAGGAATTATTAGTCAGAGTTCACAGAGGAATAGAGCGTGTGTGTATGGGTATATATATATATATATATGTATGTGTGTGTATGTATGTATATATATATATATACATATATATATGCCATTCTAATAAACCCTATATGTATATATGGGATTTATTAGAATAGTATATATATCCCATATACATACAAATATATGGATTTATTAGAATGGCTTATATATGTATATATGGATTTATTAGAATGGCTTATATATATGTATATATGGGATTTATTAGAATAGCATATACATATATATCCTATCTACATACATCTATATGGGATTTATTAGAATGGCTTACAGGCCATGGTCTAGCTAGTCCAATTAATGGCTGTCTGCCAATAGAAGGTCCAAGGATCTAGTAGATGTTCAGCCACTGAAGCTAGGTATCTCAGCTGATTTTCAGTATATGCTGGAAGAAGTCAGCTCTAATGCCAGTGAAGGAATTGAAGACAAGCAGGCAAAGAGAGAGCAAGCTTCCTTCTTTCATCTCCTTTGGAAAGGCTGCCAGCAGAAGGTGTGGCCCAGAGCAAAGGTGTGTCTTCAAAAGATGGGGATTAAAAGTGGGTCTTCTCACTTCAACAGATTTAATTAAGAAGAAAAATCCCTTCCAGGTGTACCCAGCCACTTGGGTCTTGGTTAATTCCAGATGTAGTCAAGCTGAAAACCAAGACTAGACATCACAAAAGGTGTGCTCATACTGAGTTAGTTTTGCATTTCACTGCAAGTTTGTGTGTTCAGCATATCTCNGNATGNNGNCTGTGAAAAGAAGTGCTAAGTATAAAACCAGGTGGTGAGCCAGTGTTGATGTATGATGTGGTCACAGTATTTAGTTGTTTGTTTTTGACACATGGTCTCCTGTACCCCCAGGCTGGCCTGGAACTCAGTATATAGCTGAGGTTAACCTTAAACCTCTGATTCCTCCTGCCTCCATCTCCCAAATGCCGAGATTAAAAGTGTGCATTACCACATCTGGTTTATGTGTTGCTGAGAAGCAAACCCAAGGCTTCATGCACGCTTGGCAACACACTACCAGCTGAGCTAGGTTACCAGCCCAGGTATTAATATTGAGTTTCAATGCAGGGAATATTAACTTTTACATTTTAAAATTGGTTTATTTGGCTAACTTTATGCCTTATTAGAAATGTAATAAACTTAATATGAGTTTCATTCATTTAGACAANCACTGGTATAGCTAACCTTTTTTTAGGATTTCACTTTTGAGGGTGAGAATCTTAGTTTAAATCTGTCTGCTCACTGCAGGCTGTCTGTATCTGAACATCGCAAGAGCCAGGCTGATGTATGGGCAATACATACTGCTCCCTTCAAAACCTACTCATAAATTACCGATGCACTCTTATAATCCCAGCGCTCCGAAAGCAGAGGCAAGAGGATCGTGAGTTCAAGTCCAGCCTGAGCTACATACATATTGAATTCCAGGTTAGCCTAGGCTACATAGTGAGGCCCTGTCTCAAGAATCCAAAAACCAGACAACAAAAAGCTCCACCCACCTACGACTTAAGAATGACGTGCTTTTTCCCTAGGGGCTACTAAGGTCTGCTGTTTCTTCTCTCAGGATGCCTGGGGATGCTTTCCAGTCAGGGATGGGGTAGGGATGGTACTGGCNGTGGCTAGAGAAGATTCCCTGTGGCACTAATAAGGTTAAAATTTGGACTCTGAGCCATGAATGGCCTAGTGCCTCAGGTGTGTTCAACCTGTAGCCTTCAGGCTATGCATTCCCCAGAATAGCTATGAATGCAGCCTAATACAAATCATAAACGTATTTGAAGCATTGTGAGCTTTTTTTTTTTTTTTAAATTGGTTGTATAGTTTCTGAGCATGGAGCTTGTAGATGTCAGTGTTGTGTCACACTGTTCCAGGTGTGCCTGGGACAAAGCATGGGCCTTTCTTCATAGGTGGTGATATCTGTCTTAAGGTGCTTTTGTTCTCAGTAGCCTATGGAGGATGTATAAATTTGATTCTAGTGCCTTGTCAGCTGGAAGGGAAACTGCTAAAATAAGTCCCAGAGGACAAAAGAGAACCAACCCTTCCCCATACATGAATTCACAAACACCTGGCCATACTGCCCACCTACACACACCTTATACGCACACACAAGTAGTTTGAAGGCAGAACAACTTGGGGCTAAAACAGCTACTTTGGGATTCCAACCAAGCCTTCATCTTTCTTTCTTGTAGGGACAGGAAACAGAGTCAAGCGNCCCATCCAGGCTCCTGAGTGGCCCAGGAGAGGCCCATTTGCATTTGGCCACTGATCATCAATCAGAAGGGAGAGGCTGCCTGCCTTCCAGAAATCTCAACTTCTGCAGAATCAGCCAGCAGAGATGCCTAGCTATGACCAACACTTGGCTGGGCTGGAGTCAGTATAGCTGTTGCCCACTTCCTAAATCCTGGGGTCCTGGAAGGGAAGTTGCATCCTAGCCTGTGAGAGTTCTTGACATCAAGTGACAGAAAAGCACTTTAAACATTTATTGATTGATTGACTGATTTATTGTGTGTGCATGTGTGTGGAGGCCAGGGAACTCTCTGGAGTTGTTCTCTCCCTCTGCCATATGAGTCTTGGGGATTGAACTCTGGTTATGAGGCTTAGCAGCAA
>LZPO01044460.1:320714-341306 GCA_001675575.1 Neotoma lepida | reverse complement strand
CTCACCTGCTGCTCCGCGCCGCGCCGAGACCTGGGCCGCGGCCGACTGAGCACAGCGTCACCGTCTCGCCAGCGCTCCCTTAGGTGGCCCGTGGCAGCGCGGAGCCCAGCTACAGCGTCCTCTCAAACCGGTTTCAGCTGCCCTAGACTAAACTGCCAGCCCACCCCGCGGGGCGGGGTCGAAGGGCGGCGGGGCGGGGCCTGACGTCACGCCCGGTCTCATCCTGGCCAATCGGCGGCCGCGCGCCGGGGGGCGGGCTGCGCGTTCCTGGAAGGCGGGCCCAGAGACCTGAAGTGGCCTGGGTCCTCCGCCCTCCTGGTCCCGCTCATCCAAGGACAGCGGGTCATGAGGGTGCGGCTGAAATCCCAGCATCCGGGAGGTGCAGCAGGACAGGAAGAAAGCGAGTTCGAGGCCAACCTGGACTACAAAGGGAGCCCCTGTCTCAAAAAGAAAGATGAGGGAGCCTGGCGTTTTCTGGAAACTTGCTTTCTTTACAAAACAATCACACTTAGATCAAATCACTAAAGCTGCCGGGTGGTGACTGTAGTGCACGCCTTTAATCCCAGCACTCAGGAGGCAGAGGCAAGCGGACCACTCTGAGTTCAAGGCCAGCCACTACAAAGTAAGTTCCAGGACACCCAGGTCTGTTATACAGAGAAACCCTGCCTTGCAAAACAAAACAAAACAAAACAAAAAATCATTAAAGCTGAAACAAGGGCCTTGAGATAGCTCAGTGGATAAAGGCACTGACCACCAAGCTTGAAGACCTGAGTTCAACCCCTGGAACCAACAGGGTGGGAGAGACCCAATACCCTCTTGTAAGCCTGCTGTCACAAACACTAAATAAATCAAATAAAGAAATAAACCAGAGAGATCCTCCCTCTCCAGAGTTGTTCTTTGTTTTCTAAAACTATCCTTCCTTCCTTTTTAAGCATTCTCTCCCTCCCTCCCCCGCCTCACTCAATTGCGCTGGATTGTGCTCTGTCTCTCTCTCTGTGTCTCCCTATCTCTGTGTGTGTGTGTGTCTCTCTGTCTCTCTCTTTTTGTCTGTCTCTGTCACTGTCTCTGTCTCTCTCTCTCTCTCCTCCAGCCCCAAATCAACCACTAGGTAACGTCTAAAGTAAAATTATATAACCGGGTTTCACTTCAATTGAGATAGTAAACATCAAACAACCACCTTTTCCTTTGAAGAGCTGTACTTCATTTCTCTGTTAGTCCTACTTCAGTAATGAAGTTTTTCAAGTTTCTACTTCCTTTAAATGTTTATGTAGTAGATCTTTATTCTTCTGTAATCACTATTTAGTCAAGCTACTATTGTGGAATATTTATGGCTAAAGATGGTAGACCTAACCCATGGCCCTCCCTAAATCCTCTTGAAATAATAACAAAATGTCTGAGTCTGATGCAGTTCTGTAATTCCAGAATTCTGGAAGTTAAGTCAGGATTGCTACGAGTTGGAGGCTAGCCTTGGCTGCATATTGGATACCAAATCAGCTAGAACTACAGAACAAGACCTTGTAACAGTAACAGAAATGGTTGGCCCAACATATCCTTGAGTTCCACATTGGAAGATTCAAGCAATCACAGATAAGAAATAGGAAAACATGCATTTGTACTAAACATAGCCTTTTTTCTAACNAATACAGTATAGGAAATACTTATGAGGTATTTTCATTGTATTAGGTATAATAAGAAACTAATAGATGATTTCAGAATAAAGGAGTATGCTGGGCTTGAGAGATGGCTCAGTAGTTAAGAGTACTTATTCTTTAGTTACCAGCACCCACATGGCAGCTCACAACCTTCCTTAACTCCAGTTCATGGGCTCCAATGCCCTCTTCTGTCTTCCAAGGGCACCAGATACATATGTGATGCACACATACACATACATGCATACAACACATACACACATATAAAATAAACCTAAAGTAACTTTTTTAAAATAAGGGGATATGCTTTAGTTAGCAGAAGATAGTATATTAATCATCTAAGGAAGCTGCGCATTTTGGTACCCTAGTTGAGTCCTGCAACCAACCCTACAGACTCTGAGTAACAACTGCATACACTTGAAGGATGGCCTAGAGCCAGAAACAGAGGGATTTTTGCAAGATAACTAGCCAGTAACAAGAGATGATTTACAAAGAAACTTGAATCCACACAGGTCAAGAAGGGGTTCCTGGAAACGTTTTATAGTCCTACCTTGGAACTCTTTGATAGCATCATTCCTGCCAATCACAATACTAGTCCTGCCACCATGGATCCTAAAACAAGACCTGGCAGTGTGCTCCCTCCTCTTGCTCCCTCTCCATGTGAGAGACATTAAAATTCCACAAACACATTCCTAATGAGATTAATTTGAGGATTAACTTTATTATTACCAAAAGGGCACTGAGCACTTTACATTTCACAAAAATACTTAACATTTGCCATTTTATTTGATTAAATAATAAAATGTATTCTTGATTGTCTGGAATAAGCATACAATCTCATTTTGTATGCTCATTTTTAAATGGGAAAAGTTCTCAGTTTAGGAACTAGGTCTGGATTTGTGTTCTGCCCATCACCATCTGTGACATTATGAATATAAATCTTCAGTAGAAGATTTATTGCTATTAATGTACTTGGACAGAGAATTCCAGGGAGACCATTTACTTTCTTAACTTCCTAGAAGTGGGGTTAGGCTGTTTGTTGCTAAACTGCTCTAGTTTCAGTTTACTGAAATTAGTTTTATTTGACTCAATTTTCATATGCATTTTAACATGAAAATAAACAAACCACCGATTATTGTTCCTACCATTGTTAGTGGCCTTTTGTGGCCACTATCTTACTAAGTTTAATATTGCAGGTCTGTATTTTTGTCACAAATACTGATTTTTTGGATGTGTGTATATGTATGTATGTGTGTGTGCCTCTGTTTGTATGTGTATGTGTAATATGTATGTATGTATGTGTGTGTGTGTATGTGTGTGTGTGCCTGTGTGTGTATGTGTGCCTGTGTGTGCATATATATATGTGTGTGTGTGTGTGTGTGTATGTGTGTATATGTGTATGTGTGTGTGTGTGCATATATATGTGTGTGTGTGTGTGTATGTGTGTGTGTGTGTGTGCGCGTGTGTGGTTTTTTTCTCCCTTCACAGTTATGGTTACTATCTGCTTTGTTTTGTGTGTATTTTTCCCTAGAAGTATTATGGCTTAGATAAAAGACTGATACTTATCTTTTGTCCCACATTGCACTGTAGTTCTACTATCAGCACATTTATCATTCTCCACGTTATCAGTTATGTGGTTTGTGTACCTTGTGGTGGCCCTGCTACTCCAAGGGAGTCCTAAATCATAGCCTTCACTGTGGAATGCATCTTGTAGGTCAAGGCCTCTTGAACTTCTAATGCTCATGACCTGTTTTTACTTGAGAATTTTACAAGACATAGTGTATAAAATAGGTGTACAGGTTCTGCCAATGTATAGGGAGGTGAGGAGTCCAGCCACACACCCCCAACACCACAGAGCCACCTGCCCATGGCTTTCCTCTATAAGGGGCTGTCTCCCCTCAAATTGCAAGCCAAAAAAAAATCCTACCTTCCTAAAAAAAATAAAAACTAGACAGTCATGGTGCATGCCTTTAATTCCAGCACTCTGGAGGCAGAAGCATGTAGATCTCTGAGCCTGGTCTACAGAGCTAGTTCCAGGACAGCCAGGGCTACACAGAGAAACCCTGTCTCAAAAAACCAAAAAATAGCTGGGCAGTGGTGGCGCACGCCTTTAATCCCAGCCCTTGGGAGGCAGAGGCAGGTGGATCATTGTGAGTTCAAGGCCAGCCTGGGCTACCGAGTGAGTTCCAGGAAAGGCGCCGCCAAAGCTACACAGTGAAACCCTGTNATAAAATAAAAAGTAAAGTAGGTATAAAAATCAAACATTTATTGGCAATAAATCATAAAGTAATTTATTTTAAAATAACTCTTTGGTATACATACAGTTTTACTATTTATTAAAAACAGATGAAAATTTGTTTACATAAAGATTTAATCTTGAGCTGGGCATAGTGGCAAGTGCCTTTAATCCCAGCACTCCAGAGACAGGTGGATCTCTGTGAGTTTGGGACCAACCTGGCCTACATAGAAAATTCCAGGATAGCCAGAATCAGGTGGAGAAACCCTATCTCAAAACAAAACACAACAAAAAACTAAAACAAACAAACAAAAAACCCCAAAGAATTAAATTTTGGCCAGGCCTGAAGCACAATCCTAGCTACTTAGGAGACTCAGCTGAGGCAGGAAGATCACAAGTTCAAAACCTGCGGGGCCTATAAAGTAAGTTCAGGACCAGCTTGAGCAACACAGTGAGACCTTGTCTCCAAAGACTTCAGGAGACACAGCTCAGTGGTAGAGTGCCTTCCTAGCACTTGCATGGCCTTAGGTTCAACTCAAAGTACCACAAATAAATAACCCCAACAAAACTTGCTGAACTTTGAAACCACAGGATATAGAATATCTTNACATTTCTCAGAGTTTATTGATATTTTAATTTTATAATTGCCCAGCTGAGAACACCTTTCTTAGTATGTATACATGTGTGATATATGTGATATGTGTGTATGAGTGTGCATCTATCATAGCACACATGTGCAGTTCACTCTGCTGCTAAGCTGCGTACTCCAGGCTAGTTGACTATAAGCTTCTCCGCCATTTCTCTGTCTCTTCCATCTCTCCCTAGGAGTACTAGGATCACAGATGCCAACCACCCATCTGGCTTTCTTTAATAAAAGAAAAAAAGAGTACTAGAGAGCAAACTGGGGTTATCAGGCTTGTACAAGGCATGGAGTCATTCCCCAGATTTGGTCAGATATGGTGGTACACTCCTGTAAGCCCAGCACCTGGGAGGTTGTGGCAATAGGATCAGAAATTTGTAAGACCAATCTTAAAAGGTCTGTCAACTCCTCAGCTGATCTTGTTTCCTCAGACTGCAGGCTTCTGAGTCCTCACCCAAAAGGATCTCAGCTGAACTGTTGCTAAAAGCCTAAAAGCTTAAAAAGCCTCTAGTTCCTGGTCCTCACACCTAATATACCTTTCTGCTTCCTGCTATCACTTCCTGGGATTAAGGGTATGTGTCACCATGCCTGGCTGTTTCCAGTGTGGCCTTGAACTCACAGAGATCGGAATGGATCTCTGCCTCCCAATTGATGAGATTAAAGGTGTGTGTGCCACCATTTTCTGACCTCTATATCTATCTAGTGGTTGTTTTGTTTTCTGACCCCAGAGAAATTTTATTTGTTACAGCACAAATAAAATATCACCACATTTTGATATAGAAATGATAAGATGAAAGGTAGATTTTTGAATCTACTCAGGAAAGAAAAAGGAGAGAATATGGATATGATAAGATAAAAAAGTAGATTATTGAATCTACTTTTAAAAAGGAACTACTTGTTTTAAATACTTCACATTGGATTGGACTTTTGTATATTGCATAAAAATTTTGGACTCACCAAAATAGGATAAGTAATGAAATTTTTTATCTAAATTTGTCAAATGTTAATGGACTAGACATTGTTAATGTATATAATGGAATTTTTTATCTGCATCTGTCTAATGTTAATGGACTAGATATTGCTGATGTAATTCTTGACTGTATATAATGTATACACTTATTGTATATAGTTTTTCTTTATATTACTTCCAACTTTTTTAAAATTCTAGACAAAAAGGGGAAATATGGTGATATTTTATCTGTGTCCCCCAATAAAATTTATCTGAGGATCAGAGGAAAAATAGTCAGCCACTATAGTAAACAGAAGTCATGCAATGTTAGCACATACCCTTAATCCATCTGGATCTCTGTGAGTTCAAGGTCATACTAGGGAACAGAGCCAAGTGTGGAGACACACGCCTTTAATCCCAGCATCAACCTAGAGTTCTGGAGGTCTATTCAGACAGACAGGAAGTGACAGAGCTGAGCAAGAGGAGGAAGTGATGTAGCTAGGCTGAGAGAGCCAATGGGAGAACAGAACAGAAAGGAATATAGGTGTGGAATTACAGGAAGTCACTCATTTTTGGAAGCAGCAGCGTTGGGGAGGTGAGGTTAGCTGGTTTGTGGCTATTCCTAATTCCTCTGATCTCTGTCAGATTTTCACTCCTATTTCTGGCTCCATGTTTTTATTTTATAAGACCATTTAGAAATTGGTTTACAGAAATTCAAGGCCATTCGTGGCTACATAGGTATTCAAGGCCAATCCAGGTTACAGGAGATCTTATCTCAGAGAAAAAAAAGCGTTAGAGTTCAATAGTTAAGTAAAATGTGTGCTTCACATGCACAAAGCCCTGGCTTCAATCCCCAGCACTTTGTGGGGAAACACTTTTTATTTATTTTATTTTATTTATTTATTTGTTTATTTTATTTTGGTTTTTCGGACAGGATTTCTCTGTGTAACAGCTCTGGCTGTCCAGGAACTCACTTTGTAGACCATTGATGGGGATGTCTTTCCATANGCTGTGAATATGTGTTGCTCTGATTGGTTGATAAATAAAAACCTGATTGGCCAGTAGCCAGGCAGGTGGGATAAGCAGACAAGGAGAATTCTGGGAAGAGGAAGGCTGAGTCAGGAGATGCCAGCCAGCTGCCCGAGGAGCAACATGTAATGGGACGCAGGTAAAGCCACGGAACATGTGGCGACATATAGATAAATAGAAATGGGCTGAGTTTAAGTGTAAGAGCTAGTCAGTAATAAGCCTGAGCTAATGGCCAAGCAGTTATAATTAATATAAGCCTCTGAGTAATTATTTTATAAGCGGCTGTGGGGNCTGGGGGGACCCAGACAAAACATTCTCCTACAGACCAGGCTGGCCTCAAACTCACAGAGGTCCACTTGCCTCTGCCTCCCGAGTGCTGGAATTACAGGCGAATGCCACCACTGCCCAGCCAGGAGACACTTTTTAAATGATTCGGCAATTGACTAGTTATCATTTTATTTTATAGGAAATACTGACAACTTTCCTCAAAGTGAGCTACTGTTTTCAGAATATACCCTACCTGTGAACACAAAAGAACTTTTAAGAGTGTTGTTACCATGCACTAGGTTTAAATACCCAGTTGCCAACTGCAGCTTGGCAGCCAGCCAAAGCGAGCTGGGACTGGACCCAGGGAGGCAGGGTTTCTTGGCAAACGTGGTGCATTAATTATGTGCATGTTTTTGATGAGAAGATTAGAGGCCATGTTTCTGCTTTCTGTCGACTCCTGACTTGCAGATTCTCACCCCTCCTTTATCATTTTACCTCTAAGACAAAAATGAGAGTGAGAACTGACACTCTCAGTGCTTATCTGCTGTATCTGCAGCTAGGCCCTCCTAGAATCAGGCCGCCAAGGAAAGAGCTGGGACACGGATCATCACACTCCAGCATCAGGCCTGCCTGACACACAGCAGCTGTAAATGCATGTACAGAGAACAGAGAAAAGTTCAGGAGACGTGCTAAGTAAGTGTGTTAGTTCTAGTTGTCATTATTTTACTATCAATGATAAAACAATGGTGACTGGATCTACTCTTTTCCTTCTCTCCTTCCTCCCTCCCTCACTTTCCTTCACTCTCTCCTTCCTTCCTCCCTCCCTCCCTCCTTCTTTTGCCCCCTCCTTCCTGTCTTTGAGACTGGGTCTCACTATGAAGCTTTAGTTAACCTGGGACTTGCTATGTAGAACAGACTGTACTGGAACTCAAGGTGATTCACTTTCCTCTACCTTCTGAGTCCTGGGATTAAAGGCTTGCTCCACCACACCCAGTTCATTCCCCGGATTTGGTCAGATATAAGCCCAGCACCTGAGAGGTAGTGGTGACAGGATCAGAAATTCAAGGCCATTCTTGGCTACATAGGTGTTCAAGGCCAATCCAGGTTATAGGAGATCTTGTAAAATATATATGTGTGTGTATATATATATATATATATATATGCATATACATATATATAATACATATTAAATATATATATATAGACAGGGTCTCTCTACATAGCCCTGGGTATCCTGGAATTCATACTATGTAGACCAGGCTGGCCTTGAAGTCACAGAGATCTACCTGCTTCAGCCTCCTAAGTGCTGAGAATTATAGATATACACCACCACACTGGGGCTGGTATTATTTTTATTTTTAATTTTATTTCTTGTGTGTGTGTGTGTGTGTGTGTGTGTGTGTGTGTGTGTGTGTGTGTGTAAATGCATGGTTCCACTTGATACATGCCTCTACTATGCTGTGTGAACTCACTGACTATCCTAATCAAATATTTCATACTTCCTGCTTGACCCAGCTAGGTCTTTAAGTTTGGATTCTAAGCTAATGAAACAAACTCCTGCTTGTCCCTGTACTGATGCGTTAAAGGGAACCTCATCTTTAGACTATGTGAGCACTGCTGCTATGTTCCTTATTGCATTTTCCTGCTACAAAGCAAAATAAGTCCCGGTCCAAGGACCACAGAGAGTAGAATTACCCAAACCTCTTAGGATTCATCAGTGGTACCACACAATTTATTCATGTGACTATATAATAAAAATATGATATCAAAAAAATTCAAATATTGTCCTAAAGAAAAAGAAATGAGCCAGGCCTAGGGGTACAGCTATTGGAAGCGAAGGGAGGAAGATTGGAAGTTCAAGGCCTGACTGTGCTTAGAGTGAATTTAAGGCCAACCTAGTTAACTTGACAAAACTGTGTCAAGACACAAAGTGGGAGGGCTGGTGGGTGGGTTAGTGGTAGAGCCCATGATAGAGCACTTACCCTGTTTCAAAAAAAATACCAAGCAGCTCAGACTCTCAGCACAGCAAGGCTCAGCCAAATCCAGACTCCTCCAGGGCTGTGTCTCATTGAAAATCTTCCTGGAGCATTTCCTTTGTTCTCTGTATGTAAAGAAAGGACATGTCTACTCCAAACTATGCTGTCTGTGGCTCTGTGGTTTCAGAAGACTAATCCATTGCTTGCTTCCAGTAATTTCCCATTTTTACATCCCTAATGTAATACGATGCTGGAGAGGGAGAGACGGAAGCTGTGGTGAACACATAGCCCTCATTCCCATTGTACACCCTGCAAGAGGAGCCCCACAGTCCTTTCTGCATAGTGCTCCAGGGAGCCCCCTACAACAGACTGGACTTAGAAGTACATCTGCATTTCCTACTTAGTGATGAATTTGTTCATCTCATTTCTCTATCCCTGTCTCCTACTCACAAGAAGTATTCAGACATCCTGTGTCTCTATTTGTGTCCTGACATGGTTATTAAATGTTCAGGGCCTTGACTGCATCACTTTTCCTTGTAACTCTCTCCAGAAAGAACATGATCGCACGCTAGCACATGTGAGTGACAATGACTTTATTATTCTTGCTCTAATTTATTTTTAAACGTAATCTGCATGCATCGGGACTAAGCTCCTATTATAGTGCAAANAGACTTGTGGTCAACAATTGCTGCAGTGCTTCGTCATGGAGAAAGTATTTCAGGGCAGATGAGAGAGTTTGGCCAGTAAAGCCTAGCTTGTCACCAAGCCTGAAGACCTGGGCTGAACTACCCGAACCCACCTGGTAGAAGGAGAGAGCTGACACCCAGAAGTTGTCCTCTGACCTCCACATGCACCTGTAACACCAATCTTAAAAGGTCTTATAATAAAAAACCCAGAGCCAGATATCAGGGTGAAAGCTGAAAGATCAGAGAAGCAGAGCAGCCAGCCACTAGTTCTTACCTCTACGAAATCCTCAGTCTAAAGAGAGCTGAGTTCCTGTTTCCTCATACCTTATATACCTTTCTGTGTCCTGCCATATTACTTCCTAGGATTAAAGGCTTGTGTCACCACTGTCTGGTTCTGTTTCTCTCATGTAGCCCAGTGTGGCCTTGAACTCACAGAGATCCAGACAGATCTCTGCTTCCTGAGTGATAGGATTAAAGGTGTGTGCCACCACTGCCTGACATCTATGTCTAATTTAGTGGCTGGCTCTGTCCTCTGATCCCTGTTGGAGTTTCCTGGGGGCTTTACACAGCAGAACTGCATAAGAGGATGATTGGGCCACAGGCCTGAGTACCAGGTGTTTGGAAGGGTCTACACTTGGTTGTATCTAGCAGGGGGGGTCTTTTTGCCTCAACCCTTGGCATTGTTATGAAAAGCTCTTTTGAATAAAGTTCTGGGCTGGTGGGTTTTGACCCAGGCCCTCCCGAGGTTATCTTGTGTTTCTGTTTAGGTATCTCTTTCTATCTAAATATTTCCCACTTCTCCCTGCTCAAGAGTACCCTGGTCATAAAAGTGGGGGCTGGTCCCTCACAGATCCCCAGGTAAGCTTTATTGGGGTACACAATATATCACCACATGCACTCAGTGACACATGTATATGCACATGCACACACCCAAAACAAATAACTTTTTATGAAGAATTGGGTTTGGTTTTATGTATATGGTGTTTTGCCTGCCTCATGTATGTGTGTCTGTGTACCGTGTGCATGCCTGGTACCTGTGGAAGCCAGAAGAAAGAATCAGATCCCCCAGAACTGAAGTTATGAACTGTTGTGAGCCATCATGTGGGTGCTGGGAATCAAACCTGGGTCCTCTTGAAGAACAGCAAACGCTCTTACTGTGGAGTCATCTCTCCAGCCCCACAAATAAAATTTCTTAAAGAGGCTGCTGTCCAATAATGACTAGTTGTGAATGGAAAGTCCAAGAATCGAGGCTGGGTGTCCCAGCTGGTCTTCTGTGTATGCTGGAATCCTGAGGAGGTAGGCTCCAGTACCAGTGAAGGAATGGATGGGCTGACNTAGCCCAGGCTAGCCTCGAACTCACAGAGATCCGCCTGCCTCTGCCTCCCGAGTGCTGGGATTAAAGGCGTGCGCCACCATCGCCCGGCTATAAAATTTCTTAAAGCTGGAAAGAAAATTTGTTTTGTTATGCCCAGATCACGGGGACCCCCAAAAGATCATCAAGGAGACCAAATCCCATATGAAAAAGCAAAGTACCTTTATTTTCAAGCTCAGAGCTTAGACCCTCTGTCCAAGGAAGCAGTGAGAGCAGAGAGCCCACAGCCCAGGCAGGGTGGGGTTTTTATCATAGCAGAGGTTGGGGTGAGGGGATTTCCAGGCTCAGGACCCTGACTGGCTGACATTTGTCTAAGGTATAGGGAATGTTTGGAATGTCAGGTATTTCCCCTTAGATGCAAGCCTCCCTGGGTGAGGTCAGCTTATGGCTTTTCCAGGTAGTGCCTGCCAGAAGCTGTGTCTGTGTCTGAGCTCCTAAGCCTGACATGGCAGCTGTGTGGTCAAACTGTTTTGCCCCCCTCCCACATGTTTTATTTACTGAGACAGTCCCTCATGAGTTGTAATATGTAACAAAAGAATTCTGCACCAAGATCGTTAGCAGTTAAGAACCATTTTTCCCCCGGTAGATTAGTATTTTCTAAGAACATTTATATTGCTTTACGTTTTTAAATTTTCAATTTTTGGCTTTTCGAAATAAGATCATTCTGTAGCCCAGGCTGGCCTGAACTTGTTGTGTAACCCAGCTGGGTTTAGGACTCCTGGCAATCCTCCTGCCTCTTCTCCCAAGTGCTAGGATTTCATGTGTGGCTCTTTTGTCTTTCAAATAGAGAACAGATGCATAGGAGACATCTTACAGGCATGATCTTATTAATCCTACCAAGCATCCTTGAGATGGTGTTAGCATTTCTGAAAGGAATGAAGGCCAATGAGGTAAATACTTTGCTGCTTCTGTCTGACTACCTGGCCTTACACAAATTCCTCATTCTTTTCAGGTTTCCTTTTGATTTAGAAAACCAGGATAGAATCTGCCTTATCAGATGTAAAATCAAAAAAGAATGCAGAATGTGAAGGAGTTCTTGTATAAAGCACCTGGTCTAGGGAAAACAGAAATTAATATTTATTTACAGGTGTTAAATACAACTATAAAAGACTCCTTAGCAATAGTGTGCTGGAGGTAGCTCTGGCTGAATACCCCTCCTTTGACCCAAACTCAACCTTCTCGGATTGGGGTCTTAGCGTTGGCCTCTACGGGGAGGTAGGGAACCAGGAAATACTACCGATCAGGGCCTTCTTCCTGAAGAGCCTGTTGCTCAATATTTCCCAGCCATCACACTTCCTAGACTGAGACACCATGGATTTACTGGGCTGAATAAATTCAGATTTTTCTTTTCTTTTATGAGATGCACTGATTCATAACTTGGCTCTGCATGTCATGAGGCTTTTTTCCCCCGGCCTTAATACAAAGTAATTCCAAGCATGGGAAAACAGCCCCTAAAAAGGATTTTCACTTTACAGCTGTTTCAGTCTGATTAGGGAAATATAATGTACTTTACACAATATATCTGGGTGTTGATGTGAGCTTTGAAACAACAACAAAACAAAATACAAAACCTCTATGCTGTCAATTGCTGCCCAAAAGTGATTTCCTTTGTCATGCTTATGCCTTATAGCAGCTGTTATTAACCAGGTACTAGTTTCTCTTCTACAGGACCATGTTTTGCAAGAATGGTTGACTTAGAGAAATTAAGATATTAGAATAACACAGTATTAGCCAACATTATTTCAGTGGTTGACATCCAACCCCTGAAAACTCTCAACTTCCTCTTTCTTTTTTTATTTTTGTGATGTTTCAACCCAATAGGGGCCAGAATCCCACTCCCCTAACACACACATCTTCAGCCCTCTGTGGTATTTATTATGTGGTGCTGTTTACCGTGCAAGAAAAGCCACAAAGCACAATAAAACCTACTATAAGAGTTTATCAGGGGAAGGGAGACAGAAGGGGTGTGCTTAGGCCCACTGAAAGACTGTGTGGAAAGAGGAGGGAGGGTACATGGGATCCGCCTTTTATGGATTTCCCCATGCATACACATATGGGCTTACATAGCTATGCCACGCATGTGCGTAGATTATGTGATCACACTGTGTGCAAATTACGTGACACACCTGTACTCTGTCTGCGTTTGAGAATGGAAACAGGAGGATCCAGTGTTCAAAGTCATCCTCAACTACCGGAGTTCCAGGCCAGCCTAGGCTAAAGNTGCAAGGTATCTAGGGCATATAGTATTAACTACATTTAATATATGAAACAAATAAGACAAAAACCATTCAATGTTGAGGGTAATGAAAGAAGTCCAGGGGGAAGCTGGGTATGGTGGTGCACATCTTTAATCCAAGCACTAGGGAAGTAGAGGCAGACAGATCTCTTTGAGTTTGAGACCAGCCTGGTGTACAGAGTGAGTTCAGGATAGCCAGGACTACACAGTGAGACCCTGTTTCAAAAAATAATAATAAATAAAAGAAAGTGTGTAAGTCAGTGGTGTGATGGTTTAAGAATGGGCTCTAGAACATTAAAGCATCCGAAGTGTTGCATGTACCAATCATCCTGGTATAAATATTCCCCACAGCCATCTCCAGCCACCAACATGGCATCAATGAATGCCGAGACAGGACAAGCTAGACAACAGTTTATCAGATTTTCTGAAAAAGCAACTGGCTCTCGTGAGCACTAGAAGCTGGAGCCCTGAAGAGTAAGCTGGGAGGCAAAGAAGCCGGGACATTTATTTCAACTCCAGCTCTTGTTAGAGAGCTAATTCCAGGGGTATAAAAATTCCACCTGTTGCCTTGCCTCAGTCAAGGTGGTGACCTGAAAATACTTCCAGACAGAAAAAAGAAACAGGAAGCCATAAACATATAAAAGAATTGTGTGCAGGTGATTTCCAGGGCAGGCTGAAGGCAGGAATATACTTCCTGAAAAACATGGTTCCCCTCCTCCAAATGGTACTGGGAACAGTACCCAGGGCTTTTCACATGTTAGGCAGGCAATGTACCAGTGAGCTATGCTCTCAGCTCCAAAATCAGGAGACCAGAGTCAAAGTATGTTTGTATTAAGTCCTGCTAATGGGGAGCTCGGACCAGACTGTTCCTTCAACTCCCAGGTTCTACAGTTCTGAGCATTCCTTAGAACTCTGAGTATAGCTATTTCTCTATAGCTAGTTCTAGTTCCTTGGAAACTCTGGTACCTATCTATTGGGGTGACTATAATGATATACAATGGACCAGGTGGCTTATGAACAACAGAGTTATTCCTTATAGTTTGTTCTGCAGGCAAGAAGTTCAAGATCAAGGCACTGCTGGCTGATAAGGGCTGCTTCCTGGTTCCTGGATAGTTGTCAAGAGTCTCCTTTTATAAGGACACTAATCCCAGCGCAAGGGCTCCTCCCTCATAACCTAGTAACTTTCCAAAAGTCCCACCCCCTACTATCATCACCTTTTGGGTTGACATTTCAACCAAATACTTTTCAAACTTTAGTTTGTACGGCCATCGCCAGGAAGTCCTTCCTGTTCGATGTGATTGTGACTTGATACTCCCAAGGTGCGGCTTGTGATTCTACAGCTTTGATGAGCTCCAAGTGATGTCTTCAGCATCTGTGGTCCTGTCCATTCCATGAAGTTCTTTGGCTGGAGAATGTTCTCAACAAAGCCAAGTGTGGTTGTGAACGCCTCTAATCCAGCATTTGGGAGGCAAGGGCAAGGAGATCTCAGTGAGTTCTAGGCCACCCTGGTCTACACAGCAAGTTATGGGTTAGCCAGGGCAACAAAAGAGGATCTCTGGTTTGCCTCTTGCACAGATTCACTGGGCTGCAATCCGGGATTTTAAATCCGTTCTCTACAGCTTTAGGTTGTCTTACTACCAAGCCTCTACAGTTATGAAGTCATTTTTAATTTCTAGGACAATATTTACACAAAAAGTGACGATCAAGACTGTATTCAACATCTTTGGTTCTAGTTTCCTTGCTTTAGGCACGTCAGTTGTTGAGTCTTGCCCAAGTTATTCTTTGACTTTCAATCCCCCTGCCTCAGCCGCCTGAGTGCTGAGATTGAAGGCATGCACACCAGAGTCTGGCCTTTGGTTTCAGCTTCACTGTCCTATTCCCACATCACGGCTGTGGAGACCTTGGATGAATCAGCTGTCGTGGTCTCCAAGCTAAGGTTGGAGTTCAGACAACAATATCCCAAAGTGAAGGTCTCAGAAGCTGCCTGGGAAGCTTATGGTGGTTTCTGCCCCTCCCCTGCCCTCTTGTTTCTCCTTTCCTCTTCCCAGAAGGCAGCCACAGAAATCTGAATTCTTTCCCCAGGATGTCATAGACACCACAGTGCTCAAACTCTGTGATCCTCTAGTGTCAGCCTCCTGGGTGTTGGTATTGCAGGAATGCATCATTACCCTGGCCTCGAAATTGGTGCTTTTAAAGGAATGTGAACATGGCCTTGGTTCTCACCTTCTCCAAGAATGAAACCACCACCGGTTCCTGCCCAGTGGCCCCGGGCTTTCTGCAGATAGAATTAGGTGTTTACCTTTCTTTGTCTCTGTCCCAAATCTGTCAAGAGGGTTCTGGAAAACACTTGTAAGATTACTAGACCCATTGTGTGGACATCTGTCTGTTCCAGTTAACACATTGTCAAAGCAGATCTTAGAGTCTGTTAAACTTACTCTTCACACTCTCTGAAGTCATAGCTGCTTACCATACTGGATGGTTTTAGCTGTTGTTGTGGCTTGGGAGTGGTGACTCTGCAGTTTGTCATTTTCAGCAAACACTTTTACTTAATGTGAGACATGGACCACATGCTTATTTTTCCAATTAGAACAGCTTCAGAGTAGTGAGTGGAGGGAGACTGCAATTAAAGGGACCATACTGACACCCCTAGTGTCATTTCCTTGATTTCTGAAAATACATGTCTAATTCTTAGCTGTTAGTTAGGACCGTCCACCTGCCCAGCCCAGGGTTACTCAGCTCCATGCACAAGGGCATGTTGTTAGTTTCAGGTCTTTGCTGAACCTTCATTGAAGAAAAGCGTCCTGTGCTTCTCCACCTTCCTGAAGAGTAAACTTTCTCATCATGACTTGAGATCATAGATTAAACTATATATGACACTGGAAGCCTTTACCAAGTCAAGAACTAGCCCAAGGACAGGGGTTCAATCTGACCAAGAGGACACATCAAAGTGACAGAATACCAGGCCTGGAGGTGCAGCTCAGTGGTGAAACACCGCCTAGCACGTGTCAGGCTCAATGTTCTAACCCTCACACCACAAAACAAAATAAACAACTACAAAAATCAGAGTGGGTTGTTTTGAAAGTGCCCAGTGGTGTAGTGTGAATTCTAATTGGTCATAATATTAAAAACCTAGAGTCAGATATCAGGGTGAAAGCTGAAAGATCAAAGAAGCAGAACAGCCAGCCACTAGAAAGACTTCTTACCTCTAGAAATCCTCAGACTGAAAGGGTCGAGCTCCTGTCTCCACCCTGCCTTATCTCTTCCTCTCTGCCCAGCCATATCACTTCCTGTTTCCTCATCCCAAGTGCTGGGATCAAAAGCATGAGATTCCAAGTGCTGGAATTAAAGGTGTGTGCTACCACTGCCTGGCCTCCAGTGGCTAGCTCCACACACTGATCTCCAGGCAAGCTTTATTTGTTAAAAAACAGACAAAATATCACCACACATTACTGTTTCATGCTCAAGAAAAAAGTTAATGATAAAACCAGTTGATATTTCTTGACAGGGTTTTTCTGTGTAACAGCCCTGGCTGTCGCTTTATAGACCAAGCTGGCTTCAAACTCACTGAGATCATCCTGCCTCTGCCTCCCAAGTGCTGGGATTACAGGCATGCGATACCATCGCCCGGCGATACTTCTTCTTAAACATTAGCCACCTACACATTCTTGATAAAAAGCTTCTCTGGAGCACTGAGCAAAGAGCTACAAGATGTTCAAAAGAACACAATCGCCCCTGTGCTGTTGGATGCCACCATCTTAAGACTGGGACTCAGTGCAGGATTGGTTGGGAGTTAAGAGGAGGAAATGCTTGTGGCAGTCATTAGCTTTTGCCAGTAGGGTCCCTGCTGGTCCCAATTATGGTTACTGTTCTTTGACAAGTGAATTTAGTTAGGTAACATTGTTCTAGGCAAGTCTCTAGGAACCACACACCTCCATTCTGGACTCCTGTTTGCCTTTAAGATCAAATCCAGTCTAACACAGCTTAATGGTGGTGGTGTTAGTATTTTGTTGGTGTTTTGCAGCGCTGCGGTTACCGTGCGAGAAAAAGTCACGAGGCATGACAAAAACCAGTATCAGAGCTTTATTAGAAAGTAGGGGGGAAAGAGAGAGAGATAGAGAGAGACAGAGAGAGACAGAGAAAGAGAGAGATAGAGAGAGCGCGCGCGGCCGCACGTGGAGAGAGAGAGAGGAAGAGAGAGGAGAGGAAGGAAGAGGTGGGATTCCCTTTGCACATGCGGGAAGTGCGAATGTGAAATTACTTAGCTGGGGGAGTGGCCAGGAATTCCAACAGGTGGAATGCTTGCCTTATGTGGGGGGAGGGGGGAACCGCTGAGTTCAACTCCTACACTACAAGTAAATTAGTTAAAAGGCAAACAAATAAACCCAACTTTATTAAATGCCTATTCATCACTCCTTGGGTGCTTGACGTCTCTTCATGCCCTATGGTAAAATACAAACCATGCATAGGCTCTACTGTTCTCTTACTCTGCTCCTGGCCTTGGGAAACAAAGCTACAGAAAATCACACAGCCAGACAACACAGCTCCATCACACACAGAAGCCCAGTAGCCTTCACAAGGATTCCTACTGTTCCTCTGATCAATTCCCTCTTTCATTTCTTGGATTAATTTTGCTGCAGAACAAACTCTGAAATGTAGTGGCTTCAAACAACCATTTCATTATCTCCCTCAGTGCTGTGGCTGACCAGGCTCAGCTGGGGACTCAGGATTTCTCACTGAGCTGATCCTGACTGGCCCACATGCCCATGATGGCTTCTTTGCTCATGCGTGGCTTCTCAGCTGGAATGGCTGGAACAGGCATCTCCATTTTCACCCTCCTTTCTACATGGGCTTCCTCTCAGCGTGGTGCAGTAACGAAAGACATCTCACCTAGTGACTAGCTTCTGCTGGAGCGGTTATTCTAAATTTACCACAGTAATCTAGTTCAATAAAAGAGTGAGGTTTTTGTTTGTTTGTTTTGTAAGTCTAGGGAGGAAAAAGGCTCTGACAGATACAAACTAAGGGATGTTTTGATTCTAAAGCAACATTGAGACTTATTCAAGGACATGCCAGCATCTTCTGCCTTTCCTACATCTCAAAACACATTTATGTACACAATAATGATTTCCCTTCAAACCCAGTACATGTAATCCTAGTATTTAGGAAGTGGAGGTAGAAAGATCAGGAGTTCAAGGCCAGCGTGGATTCCATAAGCTTTTCTCTGCCCAGCCTGGTCCTTCAGCCACTTTTAAAATAATCACTCAGAGGCTTAATATTAATTACAAATGTTTGGCCAATGGCTCAGGCTTATTACTAACTAGCTCTTACAACTTAAATTCACCCATTTCAATTAATCTATATTTTGCCACATGACCATGGTGTTACTGGTCTGCTGGCATCTTGCTTCTTGGGTGGCTGCTGGCGGCTGCCTCGACTCCTCCCTTCTTTCTCCCTCTATTCAGTTTGGATTTCCTGCCTGACTCTATCCTGCCTAGTTAGAGGCCAAAGCAGAATTTATCGACCAATGAAAGCAAAGCATATTTATAGTGTACAGAAGGANATCCCACATCAAATCTCTCTCAAAAAACAAACGATGCTCATTACCTATGCCTTGGATCGGTCACGTCTATTTTTCTATTTCCTAAAATGTACCTGCTATATACTTGAGTTTGAAAAAAAATCCTCGTTAATATATACAAACTTGTCTGGGAGGTTGTAACATTGTTCCCAGCAATTCAATTTCAGTGAAGCGCTCTGTATCTACCAAGTTTAAGAGCTGCTCAGGGCCGGGCGGTGAGTTCGAGGCCAGCCTGCGCTACCGAGTGAGTTCCAGGAAAGGAGCAAAGCTACACAGAGAAACCCTGTCTCGAAAAACCAAANCTGCTAGATCCCCATGTGACCTTGGAGTCACAGAGAACCAAATGGATTAAGGGCGTGTGCTAAATTGCATGGCTATTGTTTACTACTGGTGGCTGGCGGCTGCATTTTTCCTCTGACCCTCAGATAATTTTTATTAGAAAACACAGATAAATTATTACCACAGCTTAAGATCTCTCGGGAGACTGCACTCAAGATGGCTGCCAGGCATCTAGCTGTCCATAGCTCTGCTACGGTTGGAAGACTCATCTCCATGATGGATCCTGGTCCTTGGGAGGAAGCTTCATCTTCTTTCTGGTCACCTCTCCACAGATTGTTTCAGTGTTTTTGACATGGTGACTGCCTTCCCCAAGAGCACAAAATCCAGAAAAAGCAAGTGAAAGGCCACTGTGGATTTTGTGGCCTGGTCTTGGAAGCCATTCCATATCATTTCCACTGTTTCCTATTAGTCGCCTAGGTCAGCTACAGTCAGTGAGAAAGATGACAGGGACGAGATGGCTGAGTGACTAGTTCAAAGGAGATACAACATTTGGGGGAGAGAACGACACAAGGATGCAGTATTAGTCCAAGAGCAGTTAGGAAAGTGCTAGTTTAGTTCCTGGATCTGAGGGTGGATTGAAACAACTCAACAGTCAGCAGTCCTTGGCATGGCTGCAGAAGATAAGTGAAAGCAGAGGGGACAATGACACCAGTTCCTCCTTTTTCTGTTACTCCTGCACAAACAACAGAAGCAGGCTGTCCGTGCTCAGTCATTTTCCATTTCTTGGCTGAACTACAACAAGAAGAATATTTCTCTTGAAATATTAATTGGTTTTCTGATGATAGAAAGATATTTCCAACTTCTAGCAAGAAATCAGGGTCACTAGAATGATATCCTCACCCAATAAGGATGCAGCCAGGAAGCTCACGTGTGCCAGTATCATTAAGAGGTAACTGTAGAACAATCGTGTCCAGGCTTCGTGCTGGGATGAAAGGAGATGATTTTCTAGTAAGCCCTAATTGAAAACTGAAGCAAAGTGGACTTTGTGATCAAAACAGGAAGGGAACACCAGGTTGCAGTCTGACAACAACCTTAGAGCTTTGTTCTTTCACAACGTGCAGAGAAGCAAAAGGCCTTAAAACTACTTTCATCTGGGCCCGAGCTTTTGGAAGGGTGCCCTCCCCATTCTGTCTCCACTTCCCTCTGGCCGGCTCTTCCCTGTCACCTCACCTAATCTGCTTTCATCATAGGCAGTAAGGACGTCTGTGTTGCCCAACCCCACGCATGTTTCTGTTTTCGAGTTTTCTTATCTAAGCAATGCCAATCAGTCGATCACCCACTGTTTCTGGAAATGTTCTCCTAGTACCAGGAATGTCCCTTTCTCACTGTTTGTCACATCTTTGGCTATCTGTGTACTGCCGCTATTCAGCCTTTGAATGTTGAGGAGATGGAGCACTTTGGGTCCTATCTGTGTTCTTCTGTGTGATCTTATCCAACTCAGTAGCTTTGATGGCATCAGACGCCACACACTGAGATTTATGTCCCTAGCCCTGATCTCTCCCTGCCGCTTGAGATAACTGTATCCAAACTGTGTTGTTGATGTTTTCTTTAGGGAATCCACAGCCATCCATATGTGCTACCTGCTGCTCTTGTTCCTTACTATCCAAACCTGTTGCTCCATCCTAAGCCTTACCTGTC
>LZPO01044460.1:275484-317045 GCA_001675575.1 Neotoma lepida | reverse complement strand
GTCTTTTATTTTGGAGTAGATGAATAGATTTGGATTTTCCTACTTTCAGAGCTGGAGAGATGGCTCAGTGGTGAAGAGCACTGACTGCTCTTCCAGAGGCTCTGGGTTTGATTCCCAGCACCTGCATGGCTGCTCACAAGTGTCTGTAACTCTAGTTCTCGGGGATCCAACACCCTCTTCTGGTCTCCAGGGGAACCAGGCACACATGTGGTACATAGATATACATATAGGTAAAACACTCATGCACATAAAATAATAGTTTTTTAAGGAAAAGATTTTACTTTAAAAGAATTTTCCTACGTTTTAAAATGACTTAGAAAACAATCACCATTTTTTTTTTTTTTTAGAATGGGTCTCATGTAGCCCAGGCTAACCTCAAAGTGGCTGTGTAGCCAGGGATGACCTGGTCTCCCTGATTCCACTTTCAGAGTGTTGGGCTTACATTTGTGGATGACCACGGCTGGTTTATGTGTTGGTGTGGATCGAATCCAGGGCCCCAGGNTTGCTAGGCAAGCACTCTACCCACTGAGTTACATCCCTAGTCTTCCATGTGTATTTTTTAGGCAGGAAATCTGAAAGAAAAGAGCTTTCCCTCTACAGCACACCTGATAGTTATGTCATCCCAAACCAGAAAGAAACCCTGGGGATGCCACTGTCAGAAGCCACTGTTCATCAGTAGGACAGACGTTAGTCCATCTCAACTTTTACTGTGGTGACACTTGGACAAGTTCCACTTCCTTATTCTTTTGACACGGACACAGTGTCAAAACACTTCCCTCTTGCTTCNCTTGGCTCATTAGCTTCAATAGAAACAAAAACAAAGGAGGAGATGGGCACGATGGTGAGTATCTGTGATACCACACTAAAGAGATAGATCCAGGAAGATCAGAAGTTCAAGGTGATCTCTGGCTACACAGCAAGCTAGCCTTGGCTACATGAGACCCTATAATCCTCCCCCACTCCCCTCACAGATGTGAGTGGTACACATCTGTCATCCCAGCACATGGAAGCTGAGGCATAAGATCATGAGTTTGAGGCCAGTCTGAGCTAAATAGTAGGTTTAAGCCTAGTCTAGCCTACATAGAGAGACTCTGTCTGAAATTTTTTTTTTACAATGCTATTTCTGGTCTCCCCTGTCTGGTTGGTTTGTTTTCCACCTTGTGGTCCTGCACCTAGACCCTGCCAATTCTTTCCTCTCCATCAGAGTAAACTCAAAACCCCTGTCTGGTGCTGGAGAGATGGCTCAGCAGTTAGGAGCTGAACTGCCCTTGCACAGGACCCAAGTCCAGTTCCCAACACCCATATCAGACTGATCACAATTGCCTGTAACATCAGCTCAGCTCCAGGGGGGTCCAATACNTTTGGCTTCCACAGGTACTCACATGTACACAGCCACAAACAGACACCGGTGTGAATAACAATATTAAAATCTTTTTAAAAGTTATAGATTGAACCCCAGACCTTGTCCAAAGACCTTGGTCTTGAGTTCTGGTCCATTTCTCCCTGAGCAGCACGTCCTGCTGTCTGACCTGGAGCAGCACTTTACAGTTCTTTCCAGAAAGTTCTTGCCTATGTCTTGACGTATTTTCTCCATTTTCCTGTAGTAGTTTCAGCATCTCAGATTTTAGATTAAAGTCTTTGCTCCATGTTTTTTTCTCGTTAAAGAAAGATTCACTTCTTTTTGGTTGTGTGTGTGTGGTTGTTGGGCCAGGAAAGGGTGTTGCCTCTGCAAAAGCAGTGGACGCTCTTGACCATTGAACATCTCTTTAGCCAGCTGAATTTACTTTTGTGCAGGGTAAAAGATATGGCTCTGGAAATAACCCCAGAGAGTGACAGATGGGGTACACGATGTTAAAGAGATTCTATACAACAAAGATTCTGTACAAATAAAAAATTCTGTACATCATCAGAGGGGACACAGCCTGCACACAGAGTGGGGAGAAACTCTCCGAGGGTTGTACTTATGACCCACGTTCGTGTCTTCTGCAGGCAGGGGTCCAGCTTTACCAGTTCCTTTGTTGGATAGAGTGGGGTTTGTTTTTAGTATATGTTTTTAACACCTTCCTCAAAAACTAGGTGTCTGGAGCTGAATATGCTTATTTCTGGGCCCTCTATTATGTCCTGTTAGTCTATGTGTCTGTTTCTGTGCCAGTAGCATGCTAACTGTCATTATGGCTCTCTAGTATAACTTGAGGTCAGAAATTACAATCAGCCTAGATGTACATAAATAGGTAATCTAAGCATGATTGCATATACACAATGGAACTTTAGTCAGCCATAAAGGAAAAGTGAATTTTGCAAGAAAATGTATGGGTCTGGATATATTATATATTATATATATTTGAAAGACAAATACTTCAAATTCTCTCTATGTGGATCCTAGCATCTAATTTTTGTATATGTGGGAGTGAATGTGGGTACAGAATATGACCCCCACCCCCAAAAAAGGAAGTCACGAGAGGAGAAGACGAGGCTGTAAGGAAAGGTGATGGGGAGGGTAACAGGACACATTTGGAAAGGAGAGTACTGGGAGTGGAAAGGAACAGTGAGGGAGGGGCTGGAGAGACCAGGAGGCTCAACCCAAACTAGGCAGGTATGACAAGCCATAGCCACACCTGTGACTCTGTGTGCTCAGCAAAAACCTTTAAACTGCAAATACACATAAAGACACTGGGTCTGGTAGCTGCCTGTGCTCTGGGGAAATGGCAGAAGGATCTGGTCCAGCCTTGGCTACATGAGACCCTGTCTTAAATCTCCTTCCCCTATACAAAAACACCAGACAACTTTCAGCACAGTCTGAATCTAAATATAAAAGGAGGAAGTAAAATGTTTTCCAAACACACCCTGTAATTTTCGAAGTTGCCTTTTTCCAAAGAATATAAAATTTCACCTTTTTACATAAGCAGCATTGTCTCCTTTCCGTGATCCGCCTCGCCCTTCCCGGATCAGCTTGTAATTCTCAGGCCTCAGGAATATGAAAGGCGTCTGTGACTAAACCGCCGTTTCTCCACAACTGCTCTCAGCAGCACAAAAGAGACCCAGCTGAAGCTGCTCGCCAAATGGCACGATACAGGCTGCTCTAGGTGACTGTGAGAAACCACAATCCATGCAGTGTGTGTGTGTGTGTGTGTGTGAAGACCACATATCCTGTATACATTCTGTTTCCTGCTTTCTGGAAACAAAGAATCTTGTGACTCGAAGCTGCTTTCAAGGTGTCTAGTAATTCAGAGTAAATGGAGAGCTATCAAATTCTGTGTGAGCTACACAGCACTCTTGAAATTCGCCAGACAGGTTCTCCAGTAATTCGATAGTGATAATGATGGTGCTAACTATACAGGCTTCTTAGGAGTCTCCAGTGAATTCACACTTGACACAAGCACACACATACCCTATAAGTAAAACATTACCATGGTACCCAGCACACAGGAAGCTTTGATTATTAGAATGTAACTGTCTGCAGGTGTTGTTTTCCTTTCTGTTGCTGTGATAAAACATTCTGACCAAAAGCAACTTAGGGTGTGTGTGGGGGGAGCCCAGGGGTTGGGCCTGGTGGTAAAGGGTTTATTTGGTCACAGTCCACTACTGAGGGAAATCAGGCAGGGACTCAAGAAGGACCTTGAAGCAGAAACCGTGGAGGAACATTGCCTGCTGACTTTACACACAGGCTCATTCGTAACTAGCTTTCTGATATAGCTCAGGACCACTTGCCCAGGGAATGTGACTGCTTACAGTGGGCTCATCTGCATCAATTAACAATCAAGACAGACCCCCACAGGCATGCTTACAGCCCAATCTGATCTGGGCCATCCTTCAGCTGAGGCTCCCATCCCAGGTGAGTCTAGACTGTGTCAAGTTGATATTTAAATGCTAACTAGGACAATTGATTATACATTTCCATTTTTAAAAAAACCCCAAAGGGCCAGTGAGATAGCTCGGTGGATAATGGTGTTTGCCACCAAGCCCGAAGACCTGAATTCAGTTCCTGAGACCCACATAGTGGAAGGAGAGAACTGACTCCTGAAAATTGTCCTCAGATCTCTATACATGTTGGCCCTAGCACCCACACACCTACACATACACCCCCTAATAAATATATATAAATAAAAATACTGCAGCTTTGCCAGGCAGTGGTGGTGCACGCCTTTAATCCCAGCACTCTGTGAGTTCCAGGCCAGCCTGGTCTACAGATCGAGTTCCAGGATAGGCTCCAAGGGGAAACCCTGTCTCAAAAAACAAAAACAAACAAACAAAAATATTGCAACTTTGATGTTTTCAGCTCTAGACCAAACTTCAAAGGCCTAGTTATGGTGCACAAAGAACTCTTGTACATTTAAGGAGGCCATGGTTAAAGGAAATATAGTCTTGTGTATATTAGCCACAAAAACATGAGAAACATAATAAGTAACATTTGAGAACATGCTTTCTTTCTTTGAGTCAGGGTCTCATATAGTCCAGACTAGCCTCAAATTCTCTATGAAGCCCAAGCTGGCCTTAAATTCATGATCCTCCTGCCTCTGTCTCCTCATTGCTGGAATAACAGGCATGCTTTCCCAGTCCTAGCTATTGAGAACAGTTCTTGCAATGCAGCTCAGGCTGGTCTTGAACTCAGAATCCCCCTGACTTTAGCTCTGGAGTGCTAGGACTGTGGTCCTGGGCTACCACAGCCAGCTTCATGCAGCATTTTCCGTCTGTTAGAGGCCCAGACAATGTATTTCACTAGGACATTTGAATTTGCCTGAGACCCTGAAGTGAAACCATTGGCTTACAAGTGGAGAAATGCCAAGGAAGGCTGGCTTCAGAGGGGGCTGGGCAAGTAGAATTTGAGCCAGTAGGTCAAGTTTCATGACTGTTGCCTCTGCTCTGCCATGTTATCTAATAAGCTTTTCCCATGGTCTTCTCACAATATGTGAGTAACTCAGAGGTCATAGCACGTTCTTCGTTCATATCTAGTGACAGAAAANGTCTTCTGCTTAACCTTTCGGGGTATTAGGAAAGCCTTTCTCATGTTTCCTGGCCCTAACTCAACGAGCATGGTTAGAACTAGAGGAGGAGATTTTTCCTAGTGTCTTAAGCGGAAGGTTAAATATGGGAAAAAATTCATCCTGAAAATGAATTGTAAAAATAGAGAAGATACCTCCCCTGGGAGATGCAGATTTGTATCCTGGGAAGTTGGTTCTGAGATAGTCTTTGAAGTACAAATTTATTGGAGAGAGCCCTGGGGACCAGTGCCGGGAGAAGGAAGGGAAGAAATGGGGCTGAGTAGAAGCTGAACTGTGAGGCAGTCTCTCCAAGGGCTCCAGCNGCCTGGGTGGCCTTTCAGAGGTGTCTTGATATGAGTGGAGTATTAGGGAGTATGAGAGAGATCAGGGACTGGATCTCTATCCCGCTATCCCCGCATCCTGGTGGCACGGGTGTAGTCTATGTGGTGGGAAAGAAGTAAGGAAGAAAAGAAGGAAGGAAGGAAGGAAGGAGGGAAGAGGGAGAGAAGGAGAAAGGGAAGGAGGATAACCGCGAGGGATGACTCTTTTCAGATAAGCCTTCCACTGTCCACTGATAACATTTCCAGTAACTGGGAGAAAAAGTCCTTCCAGCCTGAAGAGGAATCTGGGTAGTGTATTAGGAACCAGGAAGCAGCTACAGAAAAAAAGAAAGAAAGAAAGAAAGAAAGAAAGAAAGAAAGAAAGAAAGAAAGAAAGAAAGAAAGAAAGAAAGAAAGAAAAGTCACCCAGGTTTTTCCCTTCCTATACTTGAGCTGAAACTCTGCATGATTAAATACTAAGACGAGGGACCAGGTGAGACCTTGAGATGTGATCAAGTATCTGCCTTCAAACTGAGTATGGTGGTGCACACCTGTGATCCCAGCACCTGGGAGGCAGAGGAAGGACCATCTCAAATTTAAGGCCAGCCTGGGCTAAATAGTGAGTTTAAGGACAGTATAGGTTATGTGAGACCCTTTCTTTAAAAATGGGGGAAAGAAAGAAGTCTGTTTCTCATGAGTACACTGCCTCACTCTGTGAGTAGTAGATGATTGGCCAAAGGGTTTCCTCTCTCCCTCCTTCCCTTTCTTCTTCCTTGTTTTCTTCACACTAGTCCAGGTTAGCCTTGAATTACCAACCCTTCCTACCAGTGCTAGGGCAGGCAGGATTTTCTGAGGAGTAGCTCTCCTCTAGCGCCAGTGAGGCTAGGTCCCCAGCATGCCCTCCCTCACCACATCAAACCCTGTGCCACCTATGACCTCTTCTAGTAAGAAAGTCACCATAGATCCATGGACAAAAATAACTCTCTTTTCTTCATAACTTACTGAGTCTCTAGCAACAGCAAACAGTCCAAACAAACCCCAAATCTGAGCTCAGATCTTTGAGAGGCCATTGCTCTGGCTTCTACGGTGTTGCTCACTATTCCTGTTCCCACACACTTGTTGCTGGAGGGCATTTCTGGAAAGAAAAACAGACACAATCTCTAAGTAGCATCTGCCCATCCATGTGAGATGGCTGAAGGCAGGGAGGAAGCCATGATACACCTCATTGGGCAGCTAAGGAGACAAGACATCTCCCTAGAGTCTCACCAGGGAACTGTCCACTTTGAACAAATGAGACTATGAAGAACTTGGAAAGGTTACAGAGAAGTCACCCCTGTGATGAATGTTTTTGTAAACAGAACAGACAAGGAGGAGAACAGGCTGTGAACCAGAAGGTTGTGAGGCCAGGTGTGTGGGGTCTTTAACCCCAGCATTCCAGAGGCAAAGAGGAGCTCTGTGAGTTTGAGACCACCTTGGTTTATCTGGCAAGTTCCTGGCCAGCCAGGGTTACACAGCGAGGCGCTGGAGGGGAGCAGGCAGCACAACACTGGCTGTAGCTCGATGCAGAAGTCAGAGGACACATGCGAGCCATTGGTGGTTATAGCCTCCTTCCAGCCAGTATGCCAACATATGGACAAAACAAATAAAATCCTACAAATACCAGGCTCGTTTTTTTCTCATGAGAACAGAAGCATCAGGAGTTGAGGATGTAGTACACTTGGTAGAGTGCTTGCTTAGTGTGCATGAGGCCCTGGGTTCAATTCACAGCATTGGATAAACTGAGCATAGTGGTGCCCACCTACAATCCCAGAACTCGGAAGGGAGACAGGAGGATAAGACGTTCAAGATTATCCTCATCTATATGGTTATTTAAGGCCAACCTGGGTTATGTGAGACTGCCTCAAAGAAACAAAAGAATTTTAAATAAAAATAAACACAAGCACCAGAAGAAAATATCCTAATGCTGGCAAGATGACTCTGAAGGTAAAAGTACTTGCCACCAAGCCAGACTCCTGGAATTTGATCCCTGGGACTCATATGGTAGGTAGAAGGTGAGAAATGATAGGTTGTCTTTGGACTTCCATTTTGGTGCACGTGCACACACGCACACACACACACATAAACACACACACATACACACACACGTAAATAAATGAATAAAAAATTTTAAAGAAGCAATCCTCCTACAGCTTTTAAACACCTGAAGTCAAAGAATGACTCCAACTTAACCTTAGAAGGTCAGTCCACCGAAGCTGAATCCAATAAACTATTTAATCACATCTGGCTCCCATAGCAACGCCCCCCCCCACACACACAAAAAAAACTTTGCTGGATCAGACTGAATATGATCGGCTGCCAGTGTGAAATACAAATTTTGCTCTGTTCTTGGCTCATCCGAATCTCCTTCTTGAACGTGAGGTACACAGGGCACAACACTCTGCATTTTTCTCCTTGGTGATCACCTGATTTCATAGGGAATCTCCTTGTTTTCGGTGCAGAGCTCAGGAGTGTGGAAGGAGACACACTCTAAAAGGAAGGCAAATCATTTCAGACACTTCTTTATCCACTCATGTCATTCACTATGAGCCATGGGTTTTCTCCCAGGCAGTAAAGTTTTTTTTCTGTTGGATTCGGATCAGTGCATGTTTGTGTTAAGAGCAAGGCAGATTTCCTAAGCACCAGGCTATTTTTAGAGGATCTTGGGAGAGGGAAGAGCTTGGGATTCTACCTAAACTTAGATTTGGTTTTCAGTTCACAGTGTCTCTTAGGGATACAGTTTGCACGTGCACAAACATGTCACGCTATAGATTCCAGACTTCCTCTAAGCTGAGACCTCAAAGATGAGAAAGGGCACTATCTAGCACATACTGAGGAGAGGGGATGAGATGGGAGCTGCTGCCTGGATCAGTGTTCTGGGAAGTTACGGGGCACAAGCCGAAAGGTGAAAGGGAATTCCTTGGCCCCAAAGAAAAAGTTCAGTTGGATTGCTTCAACAGGTGGCAAGGTGAGAAGCTGAACAGTGGAGTAGGTGGTGATTCTGCAGTGACAGTCTGGGCATTCTCCCAAAAGCAACAGGAAATGGGTGACNAAGGGAGTCATACAACTGGACTCACAGTGTAGAAAACTTACTTTCAACCTTAATGGCTCCGAGACAGTCCTCAACCAGAGCTCTTCCTTCAGGTCTTCTCTTCCTGTGCCACACATCCCATCTTCCTTCCTCTGCCTCAGGAATGACAGCTTCTATAGTGGTGACTAGGGAGCTCTGTGCTGAGACCAGAGAGGGACTGCTTACTCTTTGCTGTGGACTGCAGAGGTCTCAAAATCTAAGGCTGAAGCCCGATCGCCGGTGACTATATTTGGAGATAGGGCTTTTAGCTGGTAAAGTATGAGGTCACAAAAGAGGAGTCTTCATCTGGTAGCATTGCTGGCCTTAAGGAGGGAGCTAGGGCTGTCTCTATTCATATGAACACATTGAGGAAAAGCCATGTAAACACACAGTAGGAATGTGGCCATCTAAAAGCCAGATCATGTAAGCTTACATGATCTTAGACTTGCAAATTTTAGAATCCTTTATTCATAACCTCGTGATACTTTGTTATGACTATCCTAGCGGGCTATATTGATTTTTCTAGTTACATTATTTGTGTGTATGTGTGTGTGTGTGTGTGTGTGTGTGTGTGTGTGCACCCCAGCATGCATGTGGAGGTCAGAGAACAGCATGAAGGAGTTGGTGCTCAACTTTTATCATGTGGATCCCAGGGACTGAATTCCAGTTAAACACCTAGCAGCAGGTGCCCCCACCAAACCTCCCCCACCNATCTCTCCAGCCCTGTATTAGTTTCCTATAAGTCTCTGTGACTAGAATATCTAACCAAACAACCGAAGGAGGAAAGAATCATCTGGGCTCATAGGTTCGGGACCTCAGCCCATCATGGTGGGGAAAGCATGGTGAGTGGAACCTTGGGACAGCAGCTCCCACATGTGTCCAGCCAGCAAGCTGAGAAAGCAAGCAGGAATCAGAAATGGAGATGGCCCTTGAATGCCCACTCTTAGTGACATACTTCCTTCACCCAGACCCATCTGCTACAACACCACAGCCTTCAAAATATGTTGCAAGAGCTAGGGTAAAACATTCAGAATGGCACATTCAAACTGGAAGTCACTGTCCTTCCAGACAATCTGGAGCTAGGAGAAAGAAGATATTTCAAAGACTTTTAACCCACTGACCTTGTGACTTTGACTGATCATTAAGATCTAAGATTGTTAACATTATGATCACATTAGTAGAGTAAAAGCTACACATTTATATAGTAGTCCTCATCCACAGCTTGTTACCAGTTCATAGAGAATCTGAAAACATTAAATGGAAAATTTCAGTAATATATTTGTACATTTGGGTTGGCAAGATGGCTGAGTGGGTAAAAGCACTTGCCACCAAGCCTAGTGTCTTAGTAAGGGTTTTACTGCTGTGAAGATACACCATGACCATGGCAACTCTTATCAAAGAAACATTTAATTGGGGCTAGCTTATAGTTCTGAGGTCTAGTTCATTACTGTCATGGCGGGAAGCATGGTGGCATGCAGGCAGACATGGTGCTGGAGAGGTAGCTGAGAGTTCTACATCTGGATCTGCAGGCAGCAGGAAGTAACTGAGACACAACTCTTCCAACAAGGCCACAACTCTTCCAACAAGGCCACACCCCCTAATAGTGCCACTCCCTATGGGCCTATGGGGGCCATTTTTATTCAAACCATCACACCTGGTGACCTCTGATGAAGTCTGAGAGCTGCACTAATCTATGGGTAGAGAGATGTGAATTTAAATGGCAGTTGAATACAATGTTTATTTAGCAAACAACAGTAGTAGGTTCTCCTCTGAGGCTAGTTAGCCTAACCATGGGTCCTTGGTTAAATTTACAGTACCAGGCATGTGTTTCCTCCTGTGGAGTAGGACTTAAATTTAACCAAAAAGTGATTAGTTATCCCCAAAACATTCATGCCACTTTTCNACTGTGGGCATATCTTGCTATGCTNGTCATTATTGCAATTCATAGGATTCACAGTTGGGTAAGACTGGTGATGACTTTTGATGTTCCACCCCACCCAACCCAGAAGCCTGCTGCATAGCACCTCCAAGTACTATGAGAGTTAGCCAGCAGGGGAGGAAACTTCCTGGTTGGTACCATCTTGACTTCTCTATGTCCTGTGACCAAGGTTTGTAGAATCTTCAACAATAGTACCTTAAATCCAGCTCACACCAAGAGCAATGGCAATAGCCTGTATTGTTTTGGGGGTTTCTGGGGTATCTTTGACCACAGTTCAAGAGGAGGTATCCCACACTTGGCACTGAGNTTTTTATTTGGCAGCCTATGGCTTCTGGGGTGAGTGCTCTGTGTAGGGTAATTCCAATTAAACTTTCATGTTAATATACACATATGGATATACATGGAGTTTCTAAAATAGCAGATTTCCATATGACTTTTCCAAACATCCTTAGTGTTATTTACTAAGCAGAGCAATGTTATTCATTAAGTGGCACTGTTTACCATGCAAGAAAAGCCATGAGGTACAACAAAGCCCACTATAGAGTTTATTAAGGGGAGGAAATAGAAGAGGATGCTTATGTTGGAATTCCTGGCCACTCCCCCAGCTAAATGACCACACATGCGCGGTTCAGTAGCCATGCAAGGGGCCATACNTCCTATGTAATCCATGTGCTGCGTGATCTTGCAATTTGCGCACAGCGTGATCACGCAATGTATGCACATGCTTGGTGTAGCTCTGTAAGCCCATATGCCCATGTGCAGGGGAATCCTTAAGACACAAGTCACAGACTCCTCCTCTTCCTCTTTCTCTCCTCTTCCTTCCTCTCTCTCTCCTCATGCGTCTTCCACAGGCCTGAGCACCCCCTTCTGTCTTCTTCTCCTAATAAGCTCTTAATAATGGGTTCTGTCATACCTCATGGCTTTTCTCGAATGTTCAACAGTGCCACTAACATTGTGCCACTGACACCGCATTAAAACCAACAGCTTAGGCCTGTGGAAAGATTGTGCAGGAAGAGAGAGGAGAGGTANTAAGTGAAATCTGATTTTATAGGTCCCCCCACATGCGCATATGGGCTTATGAAGATACGCTACGCATGTGCATAGATTACATGATCACGCTGCTTGCAAGTTACGTAAGACATAAGACCCTGGCATGATTAAGCATCTTGCCAGTGCATGTGTAGTCATGGGGGAGTGGCTAGGAGGTGTGGCTTTGTTCCAGTGGGTATGGCCTGGTTGGAGGAAATGTGTGGGGGCAGGCTTTGAAGTTTCCTATGCTCAGGATACAACCCAGTGTGTCAGTCGACGTCTTGTGGTCTGAATATCAAGATGTAGCACTCTCAGCTCCAGCACCACATCTGCTTGCACACCACCATGCTCCCCATCGTGATGATAATGAACTGAACCTCTGAAACTGTAAGCGGGCCACCCCAATTAAGTGTTTTTTTTTTTTTTTATAAGAGTTGCTGTGGTCATGGTGTCTCTGCACAGCAATGGAAACTCTAACTAAGACAGTGGGGAAACACTTATAATCCCAGCTCTCAGGAGGCAAAGTCAGGCAACATAGGGAGTTCTACCCCTACCTGGGCTGCAGCTGAGACCCCATGCCATACACTCACACACTAATGCAGAAGCAGGTGGTGATGGAGCATGGCATCCTTCTGCACTCTTATGATAACGACTTCACAGAAGTCTGACTTGAGAGTGAAACTACGCCTCTACAGCGCATTCTTTCCCCGCTACATATGCCTCCATCTTTAGTCTTAGTGGGACAAATCACACAGTTTTCTAACAAACTCAAGAGTTCAGTTGTTGTGGCATCCTCTTTGAAAACATCAGAAAGTTTGCTCTCAGTTCTTCAGTGCCTGTGTCAAGACAGCAAATGAGACCCATGAGGATTAGGGCCTCAGGCAAAGTTCCACATGACATTTGCTGCTGCTACGCCTAGATGAGTCCTGTGCAACCTGGAGGCTTGAAGCCCAGGGGTGTGGCCATGTATTTTCATCACAAGGGGTGGCCAAAGCTGTCTAGGGTAGAGGATCCTAGTGTGAGCAGAGACTTCTCACTGCAAAGGGATGCCTTGTACTTCTTTGGGAGTCATCCAATTATCATCTTGATATCAGAGGCAGGTGCTACCAACCTCTACATTTCTCTAGACAGCCTGCTAAGGACCTTGTGCTTCCTGGAGACACAACAATGATCTTGTGCTCTTGAGTGTCTTGAACAGTTCAGCTTGTTCTTCAAGGATAATCTGATCGGGGGTGTGGCTGTAGATCAGTAGTAGAACATTTGTTTACCATGTGAAAAGGGCTTGGGTTCAATCTCTGACACCAAAGGGAAAAAAGTTGGCATAGCAGTATGTATTTGTAATATCTATATGTCTCAGCACTCAGAAGTTTGAAGCAGGAGACAGCTGGGACTACATAATGAGACTATATCTAAATTTTTTTTAAATAAAAAAGAGATAGCTATGTATCAGAGGCTGTGGTAGGACACTTGCCTAGCATGTATGAATATAAAAGGGCCATTCAATCTCAAGTACACACATACATATATTACACATTGCACATATGTATTACAAATTATACCTATTTATATGTGAACTATATCTGTTCTTAGTTTAAAGTATTGATAGAAATACCAAAAATATCAGCAATTTGGATGTTCTTTCCTTTTTCTTCTGTTAATGTGTGTGTGCTATATGTACATTTGTGTATGCATTTGCATGTATGTGGGCACAGATGTGTGTGTATGTACACTTGAAAGCCCAAAGCTAATGTCAAGAATCTCTTTCTTTACTCTTTTGAGGCATGACTTTTCAGTCAGCTCAGAGCTCCCAATTTTGGCTAATCTTGATAACCAGCTTGCTCCAAGGTCCCCTGTCTCTGTCTTCCAAGACTGGAATTACAGGCAAGTTGTCACTCCCACCTGGCATTTAGGTAGACTCTAGAGATCTGAACTCTGGTCCTCTTGCCTGTATGCTGATGCCTTAACCACTGAGCTATCTCCTCAACCCAAGTTAAAAAAACAAAACAGGTTCTAGATAAGTCTTGACCAACCTAGAATTATCTGTATCGACTAGACTGGCCTCAAACTTGGGAGACTCCTCTCCACTGTGCTAGGTGACACCACATCCAGGTTAGAAAGTGTCCTCCTCCTTACTTCATGTTGGTTTTGAACTCAGTACAGCTAAGGATGACCTTGAACTTTGACCCTTCTACCTCCACAGCTCTGGATTCCAGGCATCTGCCACCATGCCCAATAAATGCAGTGCTGGGAATTGAACCAAGGGCTTCATGAATCCTGGGCAAGTGCTCTACCAACTGTGCTACATCTCCAGCCCTGCGTCTCATTTGCCTTTGTCAGTACTGCTAAATTTTCTACAATAGAATTGTAGTATTTTTTCTTTACCAGAAATGAGTATATTTTTCCGAAAAATAGAAACAAGATTCAGTTCAGAAGCCAAAGAGAAAACTGACAAATTTAGTTTTGTAAAAATTAAACATGTCCTGAATCAAAAGACACCAAAAAATGAGTTAGCTGGATGTGGTGGTGCACACTTTTAATCCCAACACCAGAGAGGTGGAGACAGGGGTGGGGATGGGGTGGGAGAATTTCTGAGTTCCAGGCCAACCTGGTCTACATAGTTCTAGGCCACCCAGAGCTACACAGTGAGACTGTCTCAAAAAATAAAAATGGATAAGTTTATTTTGTTTCCTTTGTTTGTTTGTTTGTTTTTTTAAGACAGGGTTTCTCTGTCTTAATAGCNCTGGCTATCCTGGAACTCAATGTGTAGATAAGGCTAATCTCAAACTCACAGAGATCTGCCAGCCTCTTCCTCCCAAGTCCTGGGATTAAAGGCAAGTGCCACCACCCCCCAGCCGATAAGGGGCTTTAAAAAGGAGTAGACTTAAAGATGGAGATTTATTGTTATTATTACTTTATTTTTTGAGACAAGATCTTTCTATGTAGCCCTGGCTGTCCTGGAGCTCTCTACATAGACCAGGATAGGCTCAGACTCAGAGATCCACTTACCTCTGCCTCCTGAGTACTCGAATTAAAACCATGTGCCTCCATGCCCATCCCAAAGTAGATATTTACATGTACACCAGAAAAAGGAATTTTAGTCATTATATACATAGATATAAGACAATAAGAAAAGCAATCAAGTATGAGGGCATAGGCCAATAGTACCAACACTCTGGCCTTGACTCACTATGCAGCCTTTGCTGGCCTCAAACTCATAGGGATCCTCCTGCCTCAGTCTCCTGAGTTCTAGGCTTACGGGCATCAGCCCCTGTGCTTTGTGCTTGGGGTAGGGATGTTTTTAGACAGCATCTTTCCCTGCAGCCCAGATTTGAACTTAGAGCAATCCTTTTGCTTCTGTCTTCTCAAATGCTGGAATTATAGGCATAGTCTACCACTCCCAGTTTATGACAATGCTTTAAAAGTTGGTAATATCCAGAGTTGGTAAGGAAGTGTACTTTCTTAAAAACTTTCAAAGGACTGATGGCCTATAAGGATATATACTGTCGGTGGAGCTGAAAACTGGCAGGGCCTTTGACAAGAGAGTTTAGAGGTATATGTCAGTACTTTTAAGTACATGACACAGCACTTTAAATTTCAGTGATCTAGTCCAAAGAAATTGTTACTCATATACACCAAGGGCCAAATACAAGAGAAGGCATGAGTCACAGGCTACAGACAGCACAACGCCTTGCATGAGAGAGTGCCTATGTGAGCTATGATTCATACATTTTATTGACAACATGTAACACCTCCAAAGAAGATTTGAGCAGACCCAGAGGCAGTAACAAGACAAAATCTGGCACAAGGGTAACCGATGAGGACTGCCAGTGCTCAGAATGTCCTGATTATTAGGTTCTGGTGAAAATGTGTAAGAATCTATGCTTTGCCAGGCATAATGGCTCACACCTTTAGTACCAGCACTTAGGACATAGAGGCAAGCAGATGCCTATGAGTTGGACTACATAGTGAGGCCCTGCCTCAACAATAAATAAATAAATACAGTTCATTAAAAAGTAAGTTGTCAGTGGGACATAGGAGGGTGTATTAGTGAGGGTTCTCTAGAGTCACAGAGCTTATGGAATGAATCTCTCTCTCTCTCTCTCTCTACACACACACACACACACACACACACACACAGAGGAATTTATTAGCATGACTTACAGGCTGCTGCCCAATAATGGCTAGTTGTGAATGGAAAGTCCAAGAATCGAGGCTGGGTATCCCAGCTGGTCTTCTGTGTATGCTGGACTCCTCAGGAGGTAGGCTCCAGTGCCAGTGAAGGAATGGATGGGCTGACGAGGTGAGGGCAGCAGGCAAAGAAGGAACACACACCATTCCTTCTTCCATTGTCCTTATATAGGCTTCCAGAGAAGGTGTGGCCCAGATAAAAGGTGTGCCTTCTCACCACAAAGTCTGGATTAAAGAAATGTGCCATCCAGCCTCAAGATCTGACTGTTGTCTTCTTGCCTCAAGATCCGGATCATAAGTGTGCCCTCCATTTCTGGATTATAGTTCATTTTAGATTTAGTCAGGTTGACAACCAAGGATAGCCATTACAGAGGGTCGGGTGTTCAAAGCCATCCTTGGCTTTATTGTAACTTCTAGACCAACTTGACCCATACAAAATCCTGTTTCAAAGAAAAAAAAAGAAAAAGAAAAACAAATTTTTGGAGACTAAGCATAGAGGCAAGGCTTTAATAATATTAAAAGTATTGTTATCTAGGGTTGGGGAGATGAGTTAGTGGATAAAGCATTTGCCATGCAAGTGTGAAGACTCGAATTGGAATCCTCAGAACCTATGTTAAGTTGGAGTCTGTCTGTTTTCTCAGTGGTCCTGTGGCAGAATGGGCAGTGGAGACAGAAGAATTCTTGGAAGCTCCTGGGCCAGCTAGTCTGATGGACACGTCAGTGAACGGGAGACCCTGTCTCAATCATGGTGGAAGGTGAGGACCAACATCTAAGACTGTCCTCTGATCTGCACAATTGCACCATGGCACACACACGCCCCTGGACTCATACACGTGACTATGCACACGTACACCATACATACATATTCATATACACATATACAGAAATGTGTCTATATGCATGTATCTATACAGGCATAAAATATACTTTGTTAATAACAGTGTTATGGTTTTGTTTTGTTTTACATTTGTTTGTTGTATGAACCCAGGCCAGCCAGGTGGCTTCACATGACGATCCTTCTGCCTCAGTCTCCCAAATGGTAGGATTATACTATCTAGTTCCAGCAGTGTTCATGTTGGAGGANGGGAGGTTACGATGAGGGGACAGCAGATTCTACAGCTGTTATTTACTTGTGTAGAGCAATAAATGTAACTTTCATAAATATAGTAGAAAGCAATAGACCCCTGCCTTGTTTTGGAGACGAGCTCATCNTCTGTAGTTGGTCTAGAATTCACTATGTAGTTTAGCACTTACAGAAATCCTTCGGCCTTAGCATCTCAAGTGCTAGGATTATAGATGAATACCGCCATACCTGGCTGCAATGAGACTATTTTAAAACCTTAGCATTATATGCCTACACATGTATGTACACCCACATACTCTCACACTCACATAGGCACACCTTCACAGCCATACCTTAGGCAAGGCGATACAGGATTGATTCTAGGCCCTAAGCTATAGAATAGCTACCATTCAAGAAATTTGAAAAATCATGCAATTTTGTACATGTTTTGTGTCTATTTTTTGCCTACATAGGCAACTTCCTCAGCAACGCAGAAACAAGTGAGTTTGGGTCTTAGTTCACAACGACGATGTGTAAGACCTGGTCTTGGTTGTATACAACTGTAATCTCAGTCCTGGGGAGGAAGGAGTAGGCAAATGGGTNTTGAGTTCCAGGCCAGCTTGGGCTACATACTGACACTCTATCTCAAAAACTCAGAGCTGGAGTACAGTTTAGAGATAGAGCATTTGCCCAGAGTGCACAAGGCCCTGAATGTGCTCTCCAGCACCTCCAATAACAATGATGATGACAGCATTCTGCTTAGCACTCACCTTCTAGCCTGATGGGGTCCAGCTTCTCCTGCTTCCATCTCACTCCTACTCACTGTAGTTGTGACTCTCCACTGTCTCCAGGCACAGAGGACAGACCCACCTCACTCCTGTAGAATTTGTGTCTTTGGGGGTGGTCCTGGTGAAGTGTCCATCCAACGGCAACGTATCCAGGGAGAGGAAGAATTGTCTATCCTGTGCAATTTCCCTTGGGTCTCATTTGCTACTCTTGTCCTAGATTTAACAGATTTAAACAGTTTTAACACAACTGCTTCTGATGTGATTGATTGATTTAGTTTTTTTTTTCGAGATAGGGTTTCTCTCTGTGTAGTCCTGGCTGTCCTGGAACTTGCTCTGTAGACCAGGCTGGCCTTGAACTCAGAGATCCACCTGCTTCCCAAGTGCTGGGATTAAAGGTGTGCACCACCTTTGCCCAACACGATTTATTTAGTTTTTTAACTTAAGAAGTAAATAAAACTGTAAAAACAGCTAACAACACTGTCTCTCCCCTGGCAGATTTTCTCTTCTACTTCTGTTTATAGACATTTTGACCTCCTGAGAACAGTATGGTCCTAGCTCTGTCCACATTCATTTGTGCATTAGCCAGGTCCTGGCAGGCCACAGACAATAGGAGGAGAAGTCTGTTCAATAAAGGTTCAATAAACATGAAGGTTCAAGAAGGGGACACAGCGAGGGCTTTGATGTCTTCGTGTTGGCAACAAGCAGCCATACAGAACCCAGAAAGGCCTGCCTGCCACTATACAGAGTCATGTGACAGTAGCTGTGACCTTCACANAATTGGCACAGCTTCTGCCCACAAAGCCTGGCACAGTGACAGGAGGAAGAGACCAGAGCCCACCAGTCTCCCCCTTCTGCCTCTAGACTCCTTCCTACCTGTGTGTTCCATTGGATGAAACAAACTAAAGGCAGAAGAAGCAGCCAGGCATGGTGGCACACACCTGCAATCCCAGCTACTCAGGAAACAGAGGCAGGGGGATTGAAGCAAACCAGGAGCATGGGGCCGTCCTGAACAATGTAGTGTGATCTCATTTCAAAAATCAAATAAAAAAAATAGAGCTATGCAGGAGCGCTCATAATCCTAGCAATCAAGAGGTGGAGGCAGGAGGATCATAAGTTTGAGGTCAGCTTGGGCTACGATTCTGGTCTCAAAAATCAAAATCAAAAGAAATAATTTAAATAAATAAAAATAAAGGTAGAAGGAAGGTGGTGCTGATGATTTCTGTAATGCTTCCAAGGCCAGAGATAGATAGAGGTAATGGGGAAATTTGTGTTCACAACACAAGGCATTGTGTTTGTGTTTTACAAATTGACATGAATCACCTTTACTCCTGGCCTTTCAGTTTGCTGTCTTCGTTCACTGGTGTTACTGTTTGTTTGTTTGTTTGTAGTGCTGAGATTTGAACCTAGGACCTCATGCAGTGGCAGAAGCAAATGTTCCACCACCAAGCTACTTCTCCAGGCTTCTTTCTACTCTTTATTTTGAGACCAGGTCTCACTAAAGTGCCCAGGAGAGCCCTGAACTCCGTGGCCCAGGCTGGCTTTGATCTTATAAACCGACCTTGTAGGCCTGCCAAGTGGCTGGGATTACAGCCTGTGCCACCACACCCGGCATTTTATTTTTGATATTTATCCAGCTGAAAACTACAACACTAATTCACACAGTCATTTGAACTCCTCCCTAGTGTGTCATCATTTCACTCTCCTACACTGAGCAGGCTTATGTGCATGGGCCCANTTTATATGTGCAAGAATCTTATTTGAGTACACATGTGTATACATGCATTTATGCACAAACATACTCACATATCCAAGCCTGCATATGCATATGTACANGTATGTGTATGTTTCCACTGAACTTTTCCTTCTGTACAATTGCTCCCTATTGTAATAATTCCAGCCTTCCCTTCCACAGTTAGGTCTGAAAGTCATTTCTGATTCTCCAGTTTCACCACGGTTGTTACTATCTGATTGGCAAACTTTGCCAATCCAATGGTTCTGAAACTTTGTATCTTCTTTAAATGTGTTTCCCTGCTTAAGCGTGCTCTTTACATTCCCCTGGCTCACAAGCTCCAACAACAGGTGTGAAACCCTGGCAAAGGCTGATCAGGAAATGCTTGGGAAAGCTGTTGGAGCAGCACGCGCCTCTGGTGAAACACAGGCACTTTTGGAATGAGCTCTACATTTTTTTCCACGTGAGAAAAGCAAGACTTTGAAGAGTCGCTGTTAGAAAGTCTGTGTTTGAAGTATTAGAAGGTATAAAATGCCTCTCTGTGCATGGGGTCATTAGGGAAATGATGGCGATAATGATGAGTTTCTAGGGAGGAGAATGAGAAGTCCAGGCCTGAGGTGTCATGGGTAGGAAGCAGACTTACTGTCCTTTATAGATTGAAGTTATTTTTCATTTTGCCATCGCCAAACAGAGGACATGATCTGATGAAAATGCAACTTATGAGCTTCCATCATCCTAGAACATTCTGTTTTAAACTTGCCAGTTGAGTTTTATTGAATATTCTCTTAGCAAGTTTAGGCTGCTGTAACAGGATGGTTTGTCAGCAACAGAAATGCACTTCTCACAGTTCTTGAAGCTCAGAAGTCCACAAGTTCACAGAGATCTGCCTCTGCCTCCCAAATTCTGGGAGGTGTGCCACTTCACTACCCACCCCAGTTGAAATGTTTAATTTTTAACAAATATAGCACTGTACAAAAGAAAAATCACCTCTCTAAAATTACAAAATAAAAAATGCCAGCACAATGGGGCTAGAGAGATGGCTCAGCAGTCAACACTGGCTGCTCTTTTAGAGAACACAGGTTCCATTCCTAGCACCCACATGGCAACTCACAATCAGCTGTAACTCCAGTCCTAGGGTCTGTGTGGGCACCAGGCACACAAGTTGGTGCAGACAAAACACCTATATATATATATACATATGTGATGCATGCAGACATACATGCAGACAAAACATCCACATATATATTTATATATATATACATATATATATGATGGCTAACATTATGTTTTAANTTTAAATTACTGTGCTTAAGAGATGTATAAAACAAAAATGCTTCTAACCTGTACGTCCTACTAACCCAAGGACAGATAACTTCCTGGAATGCTGGGGGCTGTGTTAATGTAAGATAGCAAGCTGCATATTTTTGCTTCTGTAAACAAGCTTGGTTGCCCCAACTGCACAGGATGTGCAGGAAGTTGGTAGTCAGGAAGTATGTCAGGATGTATGCTTGCTCCTGATTGAATGAAAGCAGGAAGTATATAGCCTTGTGGGTTTTGCCTTTATAAGCCCCCGACTAACGTAATTTGGCCCACACTCTGAGCATGAGTCTTGGATGTGAACCTGGCCAGTTTCCATAGTCCTGGCCAGTATTTAATAAAGTCTCTTATTTGTTGAAATTTATTCACGGTCAGACTGGTAAATCTCTGAGTGATCCTAGACCCATAACACATAAAATTAATAATCAACTTTTTTAAATGCTAGCACTGACATTTCTTTCTTTTGTCCAGCAGAGTTTCTATGCAAAAAAAAAATTATTCACTTATTTTTGAAACAGAATTTCACTCTGTTGCCCTGAGTGGCCTAGAACGCTCAGCTATTCTCCTGCCTCAGCCAGATCTGAGAGCTGGGCTCCAGGCATGTGCCACCTGACCTGGCTGAGATTTTTTTTAATTTAATTTTAATTTTTTTTTTGAGATGGGGTCTCACTATGTAGCCCTGGCTGTCCTAGAACTCACTATATAGATCAAGATGGCATCAAACTCAGAGATCTGCCTGCCTCTGCTGTGATTAAAGGTGTGTACCACCACACCTGGCCAAGAATTTTTTTTTTACTACAAACAATTTCTACTATTCTTTCAGTTGGAAAAGAAGAACAGTCAGCTATGTGTAGAAATTTTTAGGGGGAGCTGGGAACATGAATCATTGGTAGAGTGCTTTCCTAGGCAATCTGAGACTCTGGGTTCGAGTCCCAGCACCACAAGAACTGGTTGTGGTGATGCACATTTACAATAGTAGCACTAGAAAGGTGTAGGCAGGAGGGCCAGAAGTTCAAGGTCATCCTCTGCTATATAATGAGTTTGAGGCTAGCCTGGGCCATGTGAGACCTTGTTTCAAAACAAAGAAAAGAAAAACCTTTAGGGATGGGCCATATAGGAGACCCTGTCATAAAACAAAGTAAAACAAAATTCTACCAACAAGCAAAACACAAAATACTTTAGGCCAATCATGGCAACACCAACACAGGTGACNATTGTGCTTTTGGTACCTTCACCCTCTGGACCTTCATCAGAAGCATTTCTACCTGTTGTTATGTTATCCTCTGCCTACTGACTATCTTGCCCTCCACCTTGAATCACAACCAGACCAAGATCTCTGGAATCTTGTATATTTGAGAGGATAGCTATTTATGGCTGATGAAGTCCCAGTAGGTGATTATTCCATTCGAAGCTCTGCCTCAGCCTCCTTCCTCCGTTTCCAAACCCTGCCCCTCAGAAAGCCCACCAAGGAAAGACTCCTCCCCTGGAGCTGCTGAGGCCCGCCCCTACAGGGTATTTAAGCTCCAGTCCATAGACCAGCCATGTGATTTCTCCTCCTTCCTTCCCCTGAGATCACCCAGGAGTGCTTTGCTCATATTAAACCTGGTCTTATTAATTCAGCTTGATTTGGCTTATTGCATTGGCAGAGAAACCCATTACTGGGGATTCAAAATACTTATCAGTGATCACAATGGTGGCCTTGAACAGAGGCACTAGCCTGCGAGTGCTTCTGGGGTGGACAGAAAAGGCCCACTGGGTGCTCATGTCGTGGGGTATCCAGCAGAGAAGACTACTCAGACATGGGTTTAAGCCAATAGAAAGTCTTTATTAGCCAGCCAGTGACTACACTGGGTATTGAAGATCCCAGTGTAGCCCCAAGGCTTTCTCAGGGTGAGCTTTTAAGCACAAAAACATATCCTGGGTTGACATACTTCAGTTAACAGAAACAGCTAGCCAGAAGTGGAACCACAGAAGCCAAAGCAAAGTTAGTACATTTAGAGACTCCCAGAACTATGGACTTTGATGGATTAGGTCTTTGTTTTGGTTGGTGGTGCTGTCTACGTGCTGAGTTTTCTGGCTGGAATGGTACTTCCATCATGAAAGTCAGTTGTGGTAAAGTCTGGGGGCCTGTTACACTCTCCACCTCATATAAAGGGCATGTCCCTCTATGCTCATCTTTTAAAATTGTGTGCTTGCTCATATGCATCATATATATGCAGGTTCCTGTAGAGGCTAGAAGAGGGAATAGATCCCTTGTGAATTGAGAACTGAATTTGGGTCCTCTATAAGTTGCTCTTAACCACTGAGCCATCCCTCTAAGCCAAAATACATTAATTGTACTACTGTGGCACTTGATACCAGACTGATGGGTGGCCATATGTTCAGCAGTACTTGTAGCCTCCAGAAATCCCTGNAGATAATTATCCTCCTTTTCATGGTAGCTCATTTGTTCACATACTTTGATTAACAGTTTTCCCTCCCTTCTTTCATTGCCCCCTACTACTGATGTTTCCTGGATTGCCTCCTTACAGCACAGAGTCTACATTACTTACTGGTGGGAGTACACTCTGGGAACAGCATTCCTAACTATCTTTGCCATTGAGTAAACATCATAGACTGTCACTCTGTAACTGGCTGCAGTTGTCAGCCAGCAGCTCATACATCTCATGGGGCCATTATCACCACTAAAGCATCTTTCTGTATTACCTGACAGTGTCTGTCTCAGAGTCAGCTTCTGGAAGCTTCTACTTTAAAACAGGACCTATTCATAAACTCATCTGGGAGACCTTAGCTCCAAAGGGACAGATAGAGGCGGAGGGAAAGCTGTCCAAAAAGGGTTTATGTGGGGTTTTTGTTTTGTTTTCTTTTGCGGGGGATATTTAGGTAGGTTAGTTTGTCAGTGATCTGTGATTTTTGTTGTTTTGAGACACTCACTATTGTGAGAAATATTTTTCTTTTTCCTATCAAAAGTAGCCAGCCCACCAAGGGTCAAGATTCCATAAATCTCTTCCACTTTAATCTCCCCAACTTTATAAAACTTTTATGCAAATCTTTTAATCTTCTTGACCTGGTAAAACTTTTGCTTATGTAAAGGCCCCTCGATACATTCCCAGAACATGGTCACCTGTAGCAACAGAGTCCTCTCTCCCTTCTTCCATTTCCTCTACTCAGATTCTGAAGTTAGTCGATCAGGAAAGATGGAGAGGTCAGACCCCAGCCCTGGTGGGTATGTAGGGGGGTGGTGGGAGGGAGTGAAGGGGTAGGGTTGGGGAATACAGTCACTACCTGGGTTACAATAAAAAACAAGTGAACTTCCTGACCCAGTGGGTTCACTGGGCCTGTGTGTGTCCTGGTGCACCCTTTTTACAGGAAGAACTTGCCAGGTGTTGCTGTCTACATGCTCAGTTTTATGGCCTGAATGGTACTTTCATCATGGAGTCAGTTGTACTAAGGTCTGGCACTCTGTTACAATAAGGCTAAACCTTTGTTTACAGTGAAGACATATTAACTTCCCCTGCAACCCCAGCTCTGACCTATCCAGGGGTTCTTTTGGGGAGGAGGGAGGAATGAGGAAGTATTAGAAAGACAGAGGAGATAATAAGAAAGACAGAGACACAGGATAGCTTTGGGATGGCCCTGGGTCAACACCCAGTTGCCTCGAGGTTTATTCCAAAGGGCTTTTTGTATGCCAAGGGATGAGGCAAAAGACCTCCCCCTTTCAAGATCAAAGCACAATGTACAGCCAAGTGTAGACCCTTCAAAACACCTGGTAACCACGCCTGTGGCCAAATCATCCCATTATGTAGCCCTGCTAGGTAAAGCAAGCTCAGGTTCTCTGACCCTGAGTAATTTGGGCCCCTACACCTGAGACTCCCTGGTAAAGAAGAAATGGAGAGCTCAAACCCACAGGTTGATGGAGGACACTAGAGGGAAAGAGTCTCCCAGAAACATCTGGCAGGACTCTGGTAACTGAACTTCACCAGGCTACTCATCTGGAGTCTACAAAACTTTGAGTAGCTCAGACCAAGGTATGTTATATCTAGACTGGACAGCCTGGCACGGGATGTCTCAGCTAAATGCCAGATTTGTGCTCAAGTGCATCCAAAACAGAGCCCTTACCGAGGAAAGGTCCAAATAAGAGACCAACACCACCACAAACTCTGGGAAACTGACTTCACTGAGATCCCGCCTTCCAGGGGAGGAGACCAGTACCGGCTCGTTCTTAAAGACACTTTCTCCAGGTGGGCAGAAACGTTCCCACTGGACTGAGACTGGCCAAATAGTAACTAAAAAATGAGGAACTAGTCCCCTCATTTGGCTGCCCCATAGCAATGAGGTCCAACAATGGCCTGGCTTTCATAGCCAAAACCTCTCAANTAATAGCTAAAGCTTTAGACATAGATTGAAAACTTCATTGTGTTAAAATACACAAACCTCAGAGTTCTGGGCAGGTAAAAATAATAATAAAAAAAATAGGAAATTAAAAGAAACTCTAACAAAACTCTCATTAGAGTTCATCAAAGGATGAACAGACCTCCTACCTTTGCTTTGCCTCAGGCCCACTGCTAAACCCCATATTGGAAGGGATTTATCCCCTATGAGATAATGTTTGGATGACCTCTCCCACTGTTTCCAAAGCTCAGGGACCAGCAGTTGGCAAAACTCTCTAGCTATTCCTTTCTCCAATAACTACAGGCCCTCCAGATCTCCTTGAAGGCTATTCAATGGACTCTCCAAGAGACCCAGCCTACCTCTGAATCCACCACCAGTTTCCTCTTATTCCAGCCTTGTGATGCTCTCTGGGTCAATCAGGTAAGCTGGAACCAACTTGGAAAGGAACCTACATGGTGACTTTCTCCACTCCTCTGGCTGTGAAGGTATTATACCCTGGGTCCACCACTACCCAGGTCAAGAAAGCTAAAGCCACAGATGTCACTGCCAAATGGATTGTCTCCTGGACCGTGGGCCCATTAAAATTAAGGTTTCATCAGTCCCTAGGCCCTTCAACTCCCTGCCCTTCTACCTCCTCCTGAGTCGGATGTTTTGTCCTGTGGGTATGAGTACAGGGGTCATGATCTAACCCCTATAGCCCTCGGGCCTTGTACTGCCTGGTTTTGTGTGTCAACTTGACATAAGCTAGAGTCATCAGAGAGGAAGGAGCCTGGGTTGAGGAAATGCCTCCATGAGATCCAGGTGTAAGGCATTTTCTCAATTAGTGATCAATGGGAGAGGGCCCAGGCCACCACCCCTGGCTAGTGGTCCTGGGTTCTATAAGAAAGCAGGCTGAGCAAGCCATCTGAAGCAAACCAGTTAGCAGCACCCCTCCATGGCCTCTGCATCAGCTCCTGACTCCAGGATCCTGCCCTGTTTGAGCTCCTGTCCTGATTTCCTTCAGTGATGAACAGCAACATGGAAGTATAAGCTGAATAAACCCTTTCCTCCCCATGGTGGTCATGGTGTTTCATCACAGCAATAGAAACCTTAACCTAACTAAGACAGGCCTGGACCTGGGAACCGAGGAAGACAGATATAGGGGAGGTGATAGCTAATATGACTACAGACCAGCAACCTATACTTCATCTTGATCTTTGCTTACTGATGCCTGCTTTAAGTGTCTGGTGGTACTGAAAAAAGAAGAAAGGTGGGAATTTATCTTTTGAGAGTTTACAATTCTATGCATGCCCTGAAGTTGCCAGGAACAAGGGAGTTTCCACTGCAAAAAAAATGGGGTTGTAAAACAAAGGCTTCCTGAAACACAGGAATGGATAGACAGAAAGAAAGCCCCCTCCCAAGAAATGCACAGTAGGAAAATATAATCTAATGGCCATAAAATTAAAGATCTGGAAATTCCTTTTAAAAATATCCTCACCTTTGGGAAACAAGGAAAACCTGGGGAATCAGATGCTATGCCAAAGGAAGGGATCTTGGGGATAGAATTAATCATTCCCAGTCAGATCAGCCAGATTTGCTGGTTATGCTTAGACACCCAACCCCTGAACTGTATAGGGATAGAAACTAACCAGACTGCTAGCCATTAACTGACAAAACTCACTGTGATTGGGGGCATCTCAAATTAATGTTAGAGGGCCTACAAGGGCTGAAGCTTGTCTAATATCCAAAACCTTTAACCTAGGCACTTCCTCTTATTTTGATGTTTTCCATTCTGCCTTACTGGTTAACGCATCTGGACAATAGCAATATTACTGAGCCCCTGAGACTACTTGGTGGGCATATACTTAATGGTTTGACTAAATTTGCCTCTTCTGATGCTTTCCAAACTAAGTAGACAGGTTGATCAGGACCTAGAGGTATTAAAACTTTCCGTTTCTGAGTTAAAACAACATTTAGATTACCTTGCAGAAGTGGTCCTACAAAATTGGAGAGGCTTAGATTTAACTTCTCATGAGATAAAGGAAACTATGTATAGCTTCATGAGAAACTCGTTGTTTCTATGTTACTTGATCAGCTCGACTATGGGGCTACATTTCCAGCCCTTGGAATTTTTTGTCATTGTCACCCTGGCTGCTATGTAGCCAGGACCTCCAAGTTTTCATCCACCTGGTTCCACCTCTCGAGTGTTAGGACTCTAGACATGATCTACCTCACCAGGCACCAAAGGCATTTATTGGAACCTGTATTACCTGGATTGTTCCAATTAGATCATATGATCCCTTATAGGCAGAGAGTTTTCTCCACTGACAGAAGCCAAAAGCAGAGATCTGAAGCTGTGACAACGATGTGACCTGCTTTTCAGAGGCCATGTGGAAAGTTTTAAGAGGCCTACAGGAAGCCTCCGACAGCCAAGACTGGCCCTTGGTTCAGAATGAGCAAGGAAACTGGAATGGTAGACTGGAATTTGGCTTCCAATCTCAGAAGTGTATTGCATCTCCAGAACTCCCCGGAGGGATCAAGCCCGGATGGCACTTTTCAGAACCAATGCAGACAACCCAGCTATGACACCTTGTACTTGTGAACTCTGACCCGTGGAATTGGGAATTAGAAGGTGGGTGCTGCTTTAAGCCAGGATATTTGAAGTTATTTATTATAGCTGTAACTGAAAGCCTACACCCTGGTGTGTAAACTAGCCACTGAAAGGCAATTTGAACAGCCTCCCTTCAAGGGGTGTGCCCCAAGCAGAGAAGGGCAGAGTTGATGCTTCTGATAGAAAGGAATCCCAGCTCTAGTCTCCCAGAGAAGGCATGTCAGATCCCTCCAGAAGCAAACCCTGAGCTAGGTGCCAGTGCAAGGAGTTGTCGTGATGATTCCAGGAAACTTCAGTAGAAGATGGGAGAGTGACGGGAAATGACAGAACCCCAAAGAGTGAATTACAAAGCAAGTCGTTGCAGGCACCTGCAGGGCAGTCCTTCTTGGGGATGCTAGGAAACAGGGCAGGCTGTGCCTCAGTGCTACCTTACCCAAGAGACATGGGCGTGGGGGATTTATACATCAACTGCCAGCATCATTGGTTAAAGCTGTCTTGGGGGCATTAACCTCCCGATACTGCAGCCTGCTGTGTGTGTGTGTTTGCAGAGCAGGCACCAAGAGTTTAGGAAGGTTCTCAGGGTGGGGTGGGAGAATAGCAGTGGAAGTGTTGCAGGTGTGAACTGAACTGATGAGGCCAGAAGATATGAGTGGGACATCAGAGCACTTATGGTAAGGGATAATAAAGGTACTTCAGGTGGAGAGAAACAGGCACGCTCACAGACGCACTGGAACGTACAAAGGTCTGTTGAGAGAAGCTCGGGGGACTCATCTGGAGTCAGTCTGACTTACTCCACCACCTCCTCACTTGGCGCCTTGGGGTAAGTTACTTTATTGCTCTCAATATTATCTCTTATTGTACTATCTATGATTCAAATGGTAGATAGTTGCAGCCTCCTTGGATTCGATTAGATAATGGTTTTAAATGAGGGCTGGCACAGTGTCAGCCCTCAGTAAACAGAAAGAAATATAACTGGTGGGTTTATGTCTCCTGTGGGTATTCGGTGATTAGCCAAGACAGTCACAGGCAGAGTCAGGGGAAGTGGTCTGGGAGGATGGGGCTAGAAAGGTGGGGAGCAGGTCTTATATATATTATGCATTCTATAATGTGGACTTGGGGTATTGTCAGCAGCAGAAGACATGCTTAGCATGTACAAGGCTTTTCATGTCTAATCATCAGCACAAATTTTTTCCAGGTTTAATTTGAATTTTTAAAGTTAATTTAGGCTTACTTTTAGGAAATGTGGAATGGTAATCCAGGACTTCTGACCCTGAAGGTCAGGGGATGTCAAGAGTTCTGTGGGTAGAGGTCAGGTGGTCCAGAAGCTCGGGTGGGAAAAGAATCATTCCTATTTTCCCCTTCTGACAAAGGGGCCTTTTCCTTCAGTGATGAATGTAAGAAGCCACAGTGCAAAAACTATGGCTTTGTCACTAGTGAAAAAGTAAGCAAGCAAACGATACCCAGGGATACTTCCAAGTTAGACAGCTTTTCAAAAAATTGTATCTCTCTGTGTGTGTGTGTGTGTGTGTGTGTGTGTGAGAGAGAGAGAGAGAGAGAGAGAGAGAGAGAGAGAGAGAGAGAGAGAGAGAGAATGTACATGCACACGCCAGAACACCCAAATGGAGGTCAGAGAGAAACCTGCAGGAGTCAGTTCTCTCCTTCACCATTCGGGTTCCAGGGACTGAACTCATGTCATCAGGCAATTACCTCTCTTTACCAGCTCAACCATCCAGCCAGCCCCAGATGTATTACGATTTATATTCATCACTAATTCAAAATCATGGCATTTTAAAATTAGATTGTTGATTTTCTTTTATGTGTGGTTGTTTTGCCTGCATGTATGTCTGTGTAGCACGTCTATGCTTGGTGTCCTCAGAAGTCAGAAAAGTGATCTGATTCTCTGGAATTGGAGTTGTAGATGCTGGGAATTGAACCAGGTCATCTGCAAGAGCAGCCAGTGTCCTTAACATCTGTGCCATCTCTCCAGGTCCTCTAGATTTTATATTTAATGCATCAATAAAACAGCATATTTATAGCCATATTGGACATATTTAAGTGAATTTCAATATAAATGTCTCCCTTTGCATTCCTTAGTATTTTGGCTTATGCTTTAAAAACACGTTTTCTAAGAAAGTATCCAGAAGCTTCACTGGACAAGAAAAACAGTAACGAGTACAACCTAATATTCTCTGGCTTTGCTGATGTGGCTACTTCTGGAGCTCATGCCCCCCACCAGTGGTATACACCCATTTATCTAATAATAAATCCCAACTACATGGGCTCTGAGAAGACGGTTCACATGACCAGACTTGCATGCTGGGGTGAACTACACCAGTGTTCCTCAGTCCTTCCACACTGTCTACCCTGTTAACAGCTATGGTTCAAACTTGTCCTGGGCCACAATATACACAAGTCAGGGCTTCCCTGGAGACAGATTTTCATTGTCTGTGAGGGAATATTTATGAATGGAAAAAGTCCCTTAGATGAGCAGTCTCTCTCTTTCTCATCCTTGCTCCCCTTTAAAAAAATTTATTTATGTGTGTGTGTGTGTGTGAGAGAGAGAGAGAGAGAGACAGAGACAGAGACAGAGACAGAGACACACACACACAGAGAGAGAGAGAGAGAGAGACAGAGACAGAGGGACAGAGGGACAGAGAGACAGAGAATGCACCCTAAAGCCTAAACATAGAGGTCAAAGGACAATTTGTGGCAGTCATCTCTCCTTCCACCATGGTGGTTGTGGAGATGGAACTCAGGTGGTTAGTCTTGGGAGCAAATACCTTTACCCTTGAGCCATCTTGCTAGCCCCTGGCTTTCTGGGTTTTGTTTTTGTTTTTGTTTTGTTTGTTTTTGTTTTTGTTTTTGTTTTTTTGCTTGTGACAGGGTTTCACATAGCACACACTGGCCTCAAACTCACTATATAGCTAAGGCTGGTCTTGAACTCCTGATTCCACATCCATATCTCTAGTTCGAACATTACAGGTACTATTGTAATACCACACCCACGCTGTCCCTGGGGCTCTGGATGTGCTGTTGCCACCCTCACACAATGGTCTGAGAGTTCTGGGGGGGTCTGATCATGGTGGGCTCTCTAAGGAAAGCAGAATTTGAGCAGATCTGTTTTAAAGAAATGATTGGGTCTGAAGAGAATCTGCTGGCATGGATATAAAATTGCAGTTCTCACAAAGGGAAGGGCTCCACGGCCAAACTCATGAGGCATAGACTGCTTCCTTATTCATAGAACTTTTTGCTTTTCCTACAGGGACAGGGAGAAGTGACAGGCTACATCTCCCAGTCTCCCTTAGCAGAGTCCTGGGACTGTGTTTCCTAGTGCATCACCTCAGTCTCCCTTTCCACTTCTAAGCCCCTCGTTGTTGTGGTATATTTGTACACTGTGTGAAGATGTATCGCTGTGGTTGGTGTAATCAAAAGCTGAACAGCCAATAGCTAGGCAGGGGGTATAGGCGGGACTTCTGGGGAGAGAGAGAACTCTGAGAAGAGGAAATACNGAGTAGCCAGCCGGACTCGGAAGAGACCACAGGAAAGCAAGACATGCAGTATGGACGAGAGGTACAAGCCACGGGCAGAACATAGATTAAAAATATAGGTTAATTAAGTTGTAAGAGTGAGTTGGAAAAAAGCCTAAGGCCAAGCTTTCCTAATTAATAACAAGTCTCCGTGTTATTATTTGTGAGCTGGCAGCCCAAAGAAAAATCCGATTACACCTNGTGGTTTTTTTAGGCAAGATGGATAATCTCGGATAATCTCCCATCTCCAAGGCAGCTGATTAACAACCTAATTCCCCTCTGTCGTGTAATCTAATGTCGTAACAGAGTCTAAGGATTGTGACATGGATATCTCTGAGGGGCTACTGTAGATGACAGTGAAATAGAAAAGCAGAGCTTGCCAAAGGAAAGTTGGTGTATGAAAGGCGGGTGTCCCCGTCTTGATGCACTTTATAGTTTTGTTTTGTTTGGGTGTTTTTAGACAGAGTACTACCAGATAGCCTGGTTAGCCTGGAACTTGCCACATGGACCAGACAGGTTTGCACCCTCAATCCTCCCACTTCTGCTTCCTGAGTGCTAGGATTACAAGTGTGCACCACACCCAGCTTCCACTTACATTTTTATTAGACACCAGTAGCAGATGTTTGCGGGGGTGTTTTGGCACATCGTATCACCCACCTGCTTCAGGGTGCCTTGGATAGACAGTTCCACAAACTTGGCCAGCCTCCATTATCAGGCCAACATGGAAACACCTCTGCTTTCTCTAAGACAGTATAAGGCCACTGAGCCAGATTCAGGTACAGTGTGAAACTACACGGGAGTTAATACGCCCAAGGACAATGCTCACTTGGTGGAGAATGGGACCTGTGATTAGGCATGGCAGCTTCTAGCAGAGCTTCTGATGGTCCCCATGGTTTCCTATGAGGTCCCAGCAGTACTGAGTCTCAGTTGCCCTCAGTGGTAACTGGTTTTTGAATGTACCTTACCTTACATTTTCTCATTTCTGCTTCATTGTCCCTGCTTCTTATTTCAGCTTCCTAGGATTACCTACCCAACAAACTACCCACATCCATACCCATAAAACAATCCCTTGGGATTGCTTTAGAGGAAATCCTATTACACTTACCATATCTTGTTCATTTGTATACATCTCTGCTAACCTGCTATGGTCCTCTGGGTTGGTTGATGGCCCTGCCACAAAATTTACCTCCTTTTAATCATGTCTTCTGACACAATTACGTGAAAGACTGCTCCTATATATACTTCTTGGCTCATCAAGACATGTTTAAAGAGCATAAATATCTTGAACAGTCCTCCTGAGCCACGTGCTAAAAGGTCTGTGTACCTAAGGGGAGGAAAGGTTGTCTGAGGTTATCTTTCTCTTAGTTCAGGCTGAGGTTCTGTTTGTTTATTTGAGTTCCGGAAATAACCCTGGGAATTTACGTAGGTGCCAAGGGAAACATAAGGACAGTGGACTCTAAAAACATTTTGCTGTAAGCCCCAGAAGACAGCAGGCATATACCCAAAGAAAGACATTGGGGCCCTGCTTTAGACCCAACAAAGGCCTGTTGACTTTGGGGGAGAGGTTACATATTTTTTATTAGCTAATGGGGATGTCATTTTATCTATGTTCTAAAGAGGGGCAGAATCAATGGTGCAGTTTGGGAAGAATTTTAGTATCTCTCTGGGGTGGTACAGAGCTTGTCTTAGTTAGGGTTTCTATTGCTGTAATGAAACACTGTGACCAAAAAGCAGTGTTGGGGAGGAAAGAGTTTAGTCTGCTTCTACTTCCCTATCACTGTCCATCAGCCTCCCCTGGCTATAGGAGCTGTTTTTATTTTGCCACTGCTAAAGAATGGCAACATACAAAAAACAAAACAGCACATGGAAAAGAAAATCAAATTTGTATTTCAATAGATGATCCTGTCACAATATTTTACAGTCTTCAAGTCATGTTCAATCATGTGTTCCTATTTGATCCTCAGAATCTGGAAGTTTTATTTTGTTCTATGTGTATGAGTGTTTTGTCTGCATATATCTGTATACCACACGTGTACCCAGTGCCTGAGGAGGCCAGAAGAGGACATCAGATCTCAGGGAACTGGAGTTACAGAAGGTTGTGAGCTACTGTGTGGGTTCTGGGAACCAAACCTAGGTTTTTGGAAGAGCAGCCAGTGTTTATAACTACTGAGATGTCTCTCTAGTCCACTCAAACCCAAATATTAACATTTAGTGCTAACATTAAAACGTCTCAGTTTGATCCCCAGTACCACGAAACAGCAAACAAGAGAAGACAGCAAAACCCTTTAGGAAGGAAAAGAAAGACCAGGCATCTGTTTAGTAGATACATCTGTCCCTCTCTGACAGCAAGGAAAGGCTGAAATGGCCACCAAGAAGCACCAGCCTGCAGTACCCAGTGAAGGCTGAGTATCCATTTGTTGGGTGTTCCCTCCATGTCCCAGTCCTTTGTTCCCTGGATCCTTTTTTTTTTTAATATACAGAATGTGAAGGTTTATTTTTAAAAGATTGTATTTTTCTAAAAAACCAGAATATATAGAAATGCAAAGAACAATCTTAGTGTCTAAAAAATTAGACAATAGATGTCTGAAGCTCAAACAGCCTTGAAAATGGAGGCAGTGAATACTTATAAACTCTCACCAACATGAGAGCTGAANAAGGATGATGCCAAAGAAAGTGCCCAACCCTACACCAAGAACTGTAGGCAACTGAGGAATGCTGAAAACAGAAGAGGGGCTCTTCCCCAGGGAAGAGCACACCAATTAGTTGTCCAGTGTCAAATGGGTGGCATTATGTGAACCAAACAGATTATATTTAGGAATACATATGTATATACATATATACATGTTGGGGAATATTTGTACACTGTGTGAAGTTGTGTTGCTGTGATTGGTGCTATAAAAAGCTGAACAGCCAATAGCTAGGCAGGAGAGATAGGTGGGACTTCTGGGCAGAAAAGAAGAGGAGGAGGAATCAAGGATCCCAGGATGCCATGGAGATGCAGAATGAATCACANACAGAATGAGAGAGAGGTAAAAGCCATGTAGTAGAATGTAGATTAATAAAAAAAATGGGTTANTTTAAATTATAAGACCTAGTGGGACAAGCCTAAGCTAAGGCCAAGTTTTCATAATAAGTCTCAGTGTTATTTGTGAACTGGGGACCCAATGAAAAATCCAACTACATATACATGCAATAACAATTAGTAAAAACAGATGCCATGAATCTGTGGGGAGGGGTAAACAGGAGGGTTTGGAGGATGGAAAGGGAAGGAAGAAATACTATAATTAAATTGTAATCTCAAAAAGAAAAAAAAAACGGAGGCAGCAAACATTTAGTGATACCACAGAGCTACGTCACAAATGAAACCATTATCACATGACTGCAGACTAACCCCGTGTCCCCACAGCACTAAACAAAATGGCCTTGATCCCAATCCTTTCAAATGGGTCTTAATGTGGCAAGAAAAAAGCGGAACAATATACACAGAACTATGCAAAGTTTCTATAAAACTATTTATAAATCTGTAAAGTTGTTAAAAGCAATCATGTTTTAAGAAAAGAAAAAAGAACAACAAAAAAGAAAACCCCAGCTGACTAGACCTCTCAAGCAGTCAGAAGTCCTCTTTACCAGTGNCCAATTAAAGTTAACAGGAGATCTTAATAAATTAGCTTAATGCTGTGGCAGAAAGCTCATTTCAAACTCGATGCTTCCTCTTGGCATAGGTTTGCTACCAACCTGTACAATCCTATTAACTGGAGATGCATTACTTGGTTGGGTTATCATGCCTGCTCCTGCCTGCCTATCACTTACTCACCTTGTGTCTTGGTAGCCAGAGACATCAGGAAGGACGCTCCCTGGAACTTAGGGGACTCATAACTAGAGAAGCTGTACTTAACGAACTATTCAGGATTGAATCCTAGTTGGAAATCTGTAGGAGGACTTGGATCAAGACGTCTGCAGTTTCAGGGCCTCCTCTTGCTTCCTCTGGGGGCAGACTGGGATAGACAGAATCAGATGTTGGGAGACCTGGGAGAATGGAGAGTTCTTAGAAGGAATTAAGGGGGCAGGATGAAGAAATCACTGAATATATTATTTTTTTATGGTGTGTGCTAAACCCTTCATGATAAAATCACTAATCCAAAAACCTCTAAGAAACTGGGCATTGTGGTACACACCTGTAACCTCTGTGTTCTGGAGGCTGAAACCATTCTGGTCTACACTCTGCTTCTAACAAATACCAAACAAAACTAAGAATTTCATATATGAAGCTGGATGTGGTAGATACTATAATACTTAAATGGAGACAACAGGATTAGGAATTCAAAGCCATCCTCAGCTACAGAGTGAGTTCAAAGTCATTGTTTCTTCCTGACAGTGTTGAGAATCTGAGGCCCCCTTTTTGTTATTTTGTTTTTGTTTTTTTGAGACAGTAACTCTGTAGCCCAGGCTGGCCTTGAACTCATGACAACCCTGCCTAAGCTTCCTCAGTGTTGAGATTACAAGCATAAAACACCATGCCCAACTGTCTTTTTTCTTTTTTTGAGACAGGGTCTCTCAACATAACCCTGGCTATCTTGGAACTCACTATGTAGACCAGGCTGGCCTTGAACTCACAGAGATCTGCCTACCTTTGCCTCCCCAGTGCTGGGATTAAAGGCATGCACCACCATGACTAGCTCAGCTGTCTTGGCCTTAAAAACAAAACAAAACTTTATTTAACCTATTTATTTACTTAGCAGAGTTTCACTATGTAGCTCAGACTAGCCTTGAACTCCCTGAAATTCTTCTGCTTCAGTCAGATTATAGGCATGAGCCATTATGCTTGGTAGTCTTGACCTTTTAAAAACTTTATTAGTGCCAGTGTGTATGTGTATGAGGGAGTGTGTGTGTGTGTGTGTGTGTGTGTGTGTGTGTGTGTGTGTGTGTGAGAATGAATGCAGATATGCATGTGCCATGTGTGAAGCTCAGAGGACAACTTCAAGTTCCCTTCTTTCACCTCACCATATAGACCAGGCTGGCCTCCAACTCAGAGATTCATCGGCCTCTGGCTCCTGAGTACTAGGAGTAAAATAGGGATAAAAGCATGCATGATCATGTCTGGCTGAGTCTTTTTTTTTTTTTTATAAAGTTGTTATACTTTCTTTCTTGAATGAAGTGATAAGGCAATTGTCTTTTCCCCTTACATGTAGTATGCTTCCAAAGTAAAAGAAAACAAAGGTAGGGAGGGAAGGGACACACACACACACACACACACACACACACACACACACGAGAGAGAGAGAGACAGAGAGACAGAGAGAGACAGAGAGAGACAGAGACAGAGAGAGAGAGCGAGCTAGTATAAGACCACACTGACCTGCAAGTTAATTGAGAATCTTGGTCCAAATTTCAAGAATTTCCCACAGAACACAAAGACCTCTTGTATTCCTGGTGTTTATGTTCGCTCTAATACTGTCCCTGGCCTGGAGTCTGGAGTTGCTCTCTGCTGATACACAGCTGCTGAGAGAACTCCATGATGCAACAAGCCAAACCCCAGTCCTGCTCTCCCTACAGAGCTGGAGAAAATCACAGCAAGTCATGCCACTGGCCTTTCCATCACTCTCTGCAAATGTTACCTCTGGAATACACGNATGTAAAATTTCAGGNGCAGTTTCTACAGTGGAAANCCCACAGAGCCTTCCTTGGGATAATTAAATGGCTTTACTGAACTGGAGCGGACAGGATAAAAACAAAAAACATCCATTGTATTCAGCCAGACTTAGAGGGTTCAAGGTTAATTTTTATGCAATCTACTTCAAGTGAACTGCACCAGCCTTTGGTCTTTCATTGGCAGGGAGCGGAAGCTTTGACCAGCAAACATGATTTTCCAGAAGGCATTTGGCTATCTGCATAGAAAGACTGTAGTAGGAAAATTAATTTAAAAATTTTATTGTTAGCTACAGGACAGAAGTATGAAAGGTCATCCTTTTATACATCTGGAAAAATGAAGTAAGGGCNTGTAGCAAATACAGCAGCAGCTGGAAGAAGAGCCGATGGAGCAAGGGAGGGCTTAGTGCTGACTTACAGGAATACTGTTGTGTTAGCTGTTCCTTTTCTTAGTGTGCCCTCCAGTTAGTTTCCTGTGACTCCAGTGACAATTGGCCATAGGCTTGGTGGCCTTAAACAACTGAATTATTGTCTTGACAGTTCTGGGGNTCAGAGGTTTAAAGTCTGTCTTCAGGATTGTGTTCCCTTTGGAAGCTCTAGGGGAGAGCTCTGGAGTGTCTGAAGCCCTCTGCCTCCCTCAGCTCATGCTGCTCTCAGTCTCCCACCTTGCCTGCATTCCCATCCCATCACTAGGACCCATCTCTACCATCCCATCTTTTGTTCTGAATCTGACCCTCTGGTATCCCTGTCTGAGGACTCACTCTTACAATGACTTTGAGGCCACTTGGACAACCCAGAATAATCTTCTCTCTCAAATCCTTATGTTAATCACATCCTCGAATTGGCTTGGTCCTTGTAAGGAGTGGGGCACAGTCATCTGTGAGGGCCTCTTTATTCAGTTACCTTCTCCCAGCATCCCTGCTCTGCTGTGGCTGTGGTGATAAAAACCACAGTTGACTGGGTGGCTCCTGCATGGGCACAGGAGTTTTACTGATGACAGAGAAACAGCAGGCTGACCAGGTGCTTTCTCTGCGGTGTTCTCACACTATTTTTGGGATCCACAGCCAGATTTCCAACTCCCAGTTGTATAATCATTTGTCTGAGGATTTTCTCTGGCTGCCAGAGCCTATTCTGAAGCCAGAAGTAGAAAAGAATTAATGCCCCCTTGTTCTCCCAAGCCTCCCATGACCGATAGACCCAACTGCCCTGGCCTGTGGCTGGGAAACACTTTTTTTGTTTGTTTGTTTTTCGAGACAGGGTTTCTCTGTAGCTTTGGAGCCTGTCCCGGAACTCACTCTGTAGACCAGGCTAGCCTCAAACTCACAGAGATCCACCTGCCTCTGCCTCCCGAGTGCTGGGATTAAAGGCGTACACCACCATCGCCTGGTTGGGAACACTCTTAAGTGCCCATAATATATAGTTTTCCAGAATTCCCAATGGAATTAACTACAGTTGTCTACAGTGTGTCCTGCTTGGAAAATATCTTCTCCTTTTCTGCCTTCTCCTAATGGTCTTACTTCTCCCAACTCCCCTAATAATATTTTTTGGATCATCTGCAAGGTGAATTGCTTGTACTTATGTCTACTCAGAATCTATTTCCAGGGGAATTCAAAGTAGAATATTAGAGTAGTCAACTCAGTTGCCCTGGATTGCTTGGCTGGTAAGTCTGCTGCAAATTACTTATCTCTAACAACCCCCAGTTGCTTCTCTTAGCTGGCTTACTCCTTATTGTCCCTAGGGGATACCACTGACTCGGGATGTAATTAANCCAGAAGGTACTTCACTCCAAGTATCTCACTGAAAGATGAGAAGAATCCCAGAGGATGAGAGGTGACTGCAATTCAGCCATCTGAGACCCTGATGGGATGGGGATGATGATGCTGTGACTTTCAGGTTGCAGCAGTGTTAAGATCATCTCAGGGTACCACACACAGATTCATCAGTCAATGTAAGAGTGGTTGTGTGTGTGTGTCTGTCCTGCCAAATGAGTAAAAGAATTGCAGACATATGCCACCATGACTACAGGACCTGTGTCATTACCTTATTGACTTACAATTCTGCATCAGGACAAGGCAACAAAAAACTNGCTAAAAGTATGTCTATTGTGGTGGTTTGAATAAAAATGGCCCCCATAGGTTCATATATTTGAATGCTTAGTCATCAGGGAGTGGCACTATTTGAAAAGGTTATAGGAGGATTAGGAGTGTGGCCTTGGAGGAAGTGTGTCACTGGGGGCAGACTTTGAGGTTTCAGAAGCCCACACCAGGCCCAGGCTTACTCTTTCTTGGTCTACAGATCAGGATTTAGCTCTCAGCTGCTGCTCCAGTACCATGAGTGCCGCCATACTCTGAGCAATGATGATAATAGACTAAACCTCTGAAACTGTAAGCAAGCCCCCAATTAAATGCTTTCTCTTATAAGAGTTGCCGTGGTCATGGTGTCTCTTCACAGCAATAGAACAGTGACTAAGACNTCTATGTATACAGACTTTCTCAATACATATGTGTGCTTGGGATACTATAAATAAAACCTAGACTCAAAATCTAGGTTGTGGGAAACAATTTCTGCAGAATACTATTTTATCAACATGCNGCTCTTCTACAAGGTAAATTTTAGACCAAAAATTGTCTGCATTATTGAAAAAGAAGAAATAGTTGAATTATCCCAAAATAGGTTGTTTGCTTGTTTGTAATCCTTCTTACTATTTAGGGCTGATAGGAACATAATTTNTCATCTATTTTCCTAAGACAAAACCTCATGGGAGAGGCAACAGGTTCTGCTGTCCTTTCTACCTTTAAGAGAAGGCCTTCAGCAAAGCCCTTGCCTTGTGGGATTTGTGTGTTTAATTCTGAGTTCAAATNCTTCAGTCTCCTGAGAAGAAATTCATGGAAAAGGACATGTTCCATTAGCACTGGCATTCAGAATATGAGAAGAGCAAGGCCCTGTCCAGGCAGTTGCAGGGTTGCCAATCACAGAAGGCACACCTTGCACTTCCCTCTGAGTGTTGGGTGCCACTTGCTACAAATCCTGGTTTTGTTACTGACTCATGGTGTGATGCCTTGGGTGATCTTGTTACCCTTCTCTATCAGTGACCTTATCTTAAAACAGAGATGAAATTACAGTGTTGGCTGCATCCCTGCTGGACAGCTGCTCCATGCTGGGACCTTCTTAGTGGACTGGTCTACCTGGAGACGTGAAGCACCTCGGGAAGCCAAAACATGTAAAGGCTGGGGTTGCCTAGATGCGTGAGGCCTAAGGTCTNACTTGCCTACTGTGCTCCTGNCTTGCTCAGCACAGGAAAAAGAAAAACTGTAGAGGTTTGAGAAATTGACATTGTTCCCTGGCATCTTGTCATCCCTGAATTGGGCTTTTACAGTTGTGGGCTCCTGAACTACCACAGTGTTCTATAATTAAATTACATATTAGCTATTTTGATAACTANCGCAGTACCAATACNACACTTGCTTGTGCGGGGCTGTTTGCAGAACTGTGACTTGGGGAAAGTTTTATGCAGACTATGGTTGAATNGATGTGCTGTCACAGACAAGTTGGTTATTCCAGACCTAATTAGTAGTGACATAGATACAAAATCAGTACTGGGGAGGTGGAGGCAGGAGGACCAGGAGTTCAGGCCAGCCTTCAATACAGTAAGTTCTAGTCCAGGCAAAGGTATATGAGACCCTGTTTCAAAAACCAAACAGGGCTGCAGAGATGGCTCAGCAGTTAAGNGNACTTGCTGCTCTTCCAAAGGACCCAAAATTCNACNCTCACATCAAGAGGAACATAACCATCTGTAACTCCAGCTCCAGGCATCTGAGGCCTCTAAGTTACTTACACTCACATGCACATATGTGCATTATAGACACACNTATGAATAATTCAAAATAGTAAAAATAAAACTTTCAAACAATCAGTGCTACAGCCAAACTAAGGCCTTACTTTTTTAATCCCAAGGCACTTTGCATGCTGTAACTAAATCAATANATTTATTCTCCAAAAAGATGAACAAATCCAATTTTCTCCTAAACTAAGTTTTTTTTATTGTTGTTGTTTTCTTAATTTCAAACTAAAAAAAAAATGTTTTGAGCTTGGTGTGGTGGCGCAGGGCTTTAATCCACCACTTGGGAGGCAGAGGTTGGTGGGTCTCTATAAATTCATTGAAAAAGAATTGACTTAACCTTGATTTTTTTTTCAGTATAAAAAAAACATTTAAAGAACTTATATAGGAAAAGGAATCAAAATCTTGGGATGTAGCTCAGTGGTAGAATGCTTGAACATTACAAAAGAGAGGAAGGAAGGGAGGGAGCGGAGAGAAAAAGGAACTGAGCACAAGGTGTTGTGCAAACACAAGGCTTCTGGCCTCCTTGCAGGCTGTAGTTTCTTAGGGGCTCCTNAGGCTGTGTTAGAATTTATAAACAGAAAAACAGGTCGAGTAGNTGTTAGAAGANTGTAGGCAGTGCATCGCACCACATCAGCCTGCAAAAGGATGAGTTGGGGGTGGGGATGGAGGAGAGGCCAACTGCCCTAAAGGAGCTCTCTAGAGTCTAGCTGCTTCTTCTCCTTCCTCCTCCTCCTCTCCTTCTTCATCTCCTCCTCCTCCTCCTCCTTCTTCTTTTGTTGTTGTTTTTTTGTTTGTTTGTTTGTTTGTTAATTTTTCGAGACAGGTTTTCTCTGTGTAGCCCTGGCTGTCCTGGAACTTGATCTGTAGACCAGGCTGGCCTCGAATCACAGAGAGCCGCCTGCCTCTGCCTCCTGAGTGCTGGGATTAAAAGCCACCACCTGGCTAGAATTTAGCTTCCTGGCCCCTGTGGGGTTAGGTAACTGAATGTGGAAGAGGGACACACACAAAACATCTGGAAATAGTAAAAGGTCACTGAATCCCAAGAACCGAAAGTTAATTCAAAATCAAATACATCGTAAATCCAGATGTTGCTGGCAGCACTCACCT
>LZPO01044460.1:257852-271456 GCA_001675575.1 Neotoma lepida | reverse complement strand
AGAGAGAAAGAAAGAAAGAAAGAAAGAAAGAGGAGTTAAAGGCACAGTGGCACACACCTTTAAACCCAGAACTCAGGGGGCAGAAGCAAGAGGATGATGTCTCTGAGTTTGAGACCAGCCATGGCTACATAGTGAGATCTGGTCTCCGTGTGTGTGTGTGTGTGTGTGTGTGTGTGTGTAATCAAACATTGCATTCACATCTTTATTTTTAGACATAATAAACCCTACAGCTACAGGAATATTTCAACTTTGTTTAAAACAAAATCCTTCTCTGTTGCTATTGTTGTCGTCAGTTTTTGTTAGCTTGTTTGAGCTAAGAATCCCTTGTAAACTGGAACTCACATAGAAAATAAACACCCAAAGGTTGAACTCTGGCCTCCACATGCATGCTGTGTCAAGTGAGTACTCACACTCACATCACCTCATACATCTTACACACAAGCACACAAGCTGAGTGTGGCGGCTCACACTTGTGTTCCCTGTGGAGATTGATTTACAGTAGTTAGGCATGTGTTTTCAGATGAATGAGTTTATTAAGCATGTAGCAAGCAAAAGCAAAAGGATAAATAGTAGATGGGTGGAAGCAGCAGACAGATGGTAAAAGCACCATAAAATTGTGAACTTACAATGTTCAGCTGGAACAACCGGAGTAACCTGGCAAGCAAAAGCAACATCATCAAAATAGGCACTTGCAACATCTAGCAGAAATGACTAGGGAAGCCCTGCTGAAAGCATGCTGGAGCTCTGGACTAGGACAGCAGAGCACAGGTATCTCTCCATGGGTGAGTTTCTCCTACCTTACTGTTACCACTGAAGGCATTCTTATAGCCTTCGATAAACCATAGTAATTTCCAGGGGAAATAGTTTACCTTCCAGCCATTTGCAAAGCTGAAATAGTTCTAATATCCTTAGCCCCTGGCTATTGTCCTTTCTCCCTGTCCCAGAGTTAAGGAGCCAGCCTGTCCCAGGACAAGGAGATTTGGAAGACAATCAAGGACATACTCAAGTCTGAGAGAGGTGACCCATCTGTTATTGCCAGAGTCTGCTCTTGACAAGAACAAACAGCACATGAAGCTGAAAGTTAAAGTCCAGCTGAAGCTGTAGAGTGAGACCCTGTCTCACAAAAAACAAAACCAAAGTAAAAATAAACAAATAGCAAATGCTGACAAAGATGTGTGGTGGTAGTGGTGGTGGTGGTGGGATGAATCTCACACTCCTGAAAGTCACGTAAACTACTACAACCACTATGAAAACTAGGATGGAAGTTCCTCAAGAAACCAAAAAACCCACCAGAGCTGTAGAATGGCTAAGCAGTTAAGAACACAGGCTGTTCTTCTAGAGGCCCTGGATTCAATTCCCAGCACCCACACATGGCTCACAAGGGTCTCTATAACTCCAGTTCCAGGTAATGTGACACCCTTTTCTGGCCTCCTTGGGCGTCAGTGGTACATAGACATACATGCAGGCAAAATATCCACATCCCTAGATATGAGAAAAACAAAACAAAACCTATACCACTCCCAGGAATATACCAAAAGGGATATAGCACAGTGGAGTTTTATTTGGTCACAAAGAAAAATGAATTATGTCATTTCTAGGAAAATGGGTAGGCCTGGAGATGATCATAAGTAAACTAGAACCAGAAAGACAAATATCACATTTTATTTCATTATTGAGCCTACGTGTGTGTGTGTGTGTGTGTGTGTGTGTGTGTGTGTGTGGCATTAGTTGCTTTTCTGTTGCTGTGATAAAATACCATGACTAAAAGCAACTTATAGAAGATTGATTTTGACTTACGGTTCCAGGGGGTTGAGTCCAAAATGGCCAGGAAGGTGAGTCATGGTGGGANAGCCAGGAAGCCAATTGCTCACACTTACATCTGCACACAAGAAGCAGGTTGAGAGAACAGGAAGTGGGACAAGGCTATAAACCCTCAAAGCCCGCCCCCAGCAGCTTACTTCCTCTGCACACACACAGTTTATCTTGGTTGTCTACCTGATTGGATTAGAATCAACTAAGAGAGAAGCTGCTTGTCGAGTCCATCCTGTTCCTGTGGCTCCTCAGGGACCCCCAAGGCCTTCCATGCCATGACAGCTGCTGGGAGATCCCAACTGTGGACTGCTGAGCTCTTGATCTCTCTGGAATGAGACAACCACTGTTGGACTATTCTGATTGTATTACGTAAACCAATGTAATAAAATCTCTTTTTGACATATCTTCATTCTACACTCCTAGAAAACCCTTGACCAGTCCACGTCCTGCTTTCATCTCCCAAGTGTTAGGATCACAAGCACTGGGACAGTTTTATGTGGTACTAGAGAGCAAGCCAGGGCTTTGAGCATGGTAGGAAAGTGCTCTACAAACCAAGCTATGCCCTCAAGCCCCAAGTTTGCATTTTTTTAAGGCACACAACCTGTGGTGTTTTGTTTTGATAGATTAAGCATAATAATAATACACTCTTCACTTAACGGCTTCACTTAGCTCTCTTCCACATGTGCTATCAGGGCTCTGAATTTTGCTTTGTTTTTACTGTTTCTTGTCATGATATAAACCCTAAGATAGGATCTCACTATGTATCCCTGGTTGGCATGGAACCTCTATGTAGACCAGCCTGGCCTCAACCTCATACAGAGCCCACCTGCCTCTGCTTCCCCAGGGCTGAGATCAAAGGTGTGTGCCATCGTGCTAGGCTTTGTAAAATTTTTTGTTTTATTTTGTGTGTGTGTGTGTATGTCTTTAAACATAGAAAAAACAAATCTTATTTCTTATAATTGATAATTTATATCTCAAATATTTGTAGGTCTGCTTCTGTTGGGGTTGTTTCTTGTTCATGTCGCTTTTGTTTCTCTGTGTGCTGTTATATTTGTGTGTTAAACACTGAATTCATATGGGAATCATTTGAGACCTGGGATGAAGGCATCTTCCCCCATAGAAAATTTTTGTTCCCTTCCACCAGTCATCTGGAGGCAACACAAACCACTTTAATTCTAGTCCAAGTTAAAGCTTAAGCTTCCTCAGACTGTGTGGTTATGTGTAATCCCAGCATTCATGGGGCTAAAACAACATTGTAAGAGATAACTATGGGAACATAATGAGACTTTATATAAACTTAAAAAAAAAAGCATTGTGTTTCCTTAGATTATCAGGTGACAGGGACCAGCTTTAATCGGTCAGGAACTTGGCTTCACTCTCTGTTCACTCTGAAAAGGCAGTTTGGTCCCAGCCCAAACGGAAGAAGATCAGAATCATCAACCCGGCCAGGCTTTGATAACTGACATTTACTTTCATAAAAAAAAAAAAAACAGTTGACGCTGTGCCCCTTATTTCCTGAGACTACCAAAAACCACAGCTCAGTTCTACAGCTGTTACTTCCCAACTAACAAAAGTTCCAAGAGTTAAAAGGCTTGAGCACCTGTTCCCCTCAAGGGTCTGCCTCAGTCTAGATTTTGGGGAAGTATTTCTTTAGTCTGTTGGCAACTCATTCATGGTTTAAAGATACATTGACATTTCATCGGATTTTAAACCTTCCCTCAGCTGCAGGCTCGTGTTGCCCATCTGCTCAGCATACTAGAAGTGCAAGTAAGACAATTCTTACCACAGATTCTCAAACAATGTCAGACTCTAGGAACTAAAATGCTTTACAGGGTTAGCAGCTGTAGATTCGTGGGCAGGGTGCTTGGCCAGCACACACCAAGCCCTGGTTTAATCCCTAACACTGTGTAGAACCCAGTGTAATGGGACTTCCCTAAAATCCCCACATTCAGGAGGTGGCAACTGGAAGATTAGAAATTCAAGGTCATCCTTGGCTACACAGGGAGTTTGGGACCAATCTGAGTTACATGAGACTCAGTCTCAAAATAAATTCTTTTTTTATTGGAGACCTCATCTTATAACTCTGTCTATATATCATTCTTTGTCTGCAAGTCCTTACACCCATCTCTCTAAAATGTCCTGTAAACTTCCTTATGACCCCTCTCTAGTCCTCCTAGAGTAACCCCATGTCCAGTTTCTCTATAGGCACTGTGACAACAGATGATGTTCTTCAATTGTTTGACTATCACCATCTTCTTTTTCTGAAGATGAAAACAGTGTCTGTGATGGAGCCTAGTGAAATATCNGGACCTGGGTAGAGATAATACTACAGAACACCAAAACAGCACACACGGGCTTTCTTTTTTTGTGGCTTGGTTCTGGTTTTGCTCTGTTTCAGAAAGGGTTCCATTCTGTAGCCCACCCTATCTACCCTAGAACCCTGGCTCACTATAGGCCTAAATTGGCCTCCAACTCACCACCTTGTTTCAGTTTCCCAATGCTGGAATTATAGGAATGAGTCACCACACCTGTTCAACACAGCTTTTCTCAGTCTCTGATCCACTGTATTTGCTTCCTGCCCAGATCAGGCCAAACACGCCACAGCCCTGGAGGTTTCTTGTGTGTCCATGCTTCTGTTATGAAGCTCTGATGCATGAGCTGACATTGCCAAGGAGCCAGGACAACTTCCTTTCCCCCTTGCTTCATCTCCTATTACACAGGGGCAAAAGGGGTTTACACATGAGGAGACACTGGCCTGTCAGGCTGATGGGTTGATTTGTCTGATAAGGTGCCAGAAAGCAGGTGAAGTTGGCCTTGCTGTGGAGTGTAGATTCATATCAATCTATGAGAAAACAATTTGGTCACATCTAGCCCAATTTAAAATGCTTTAGCATTTACCTGAGCAAATCACAAAATGGCATCTAGAGGAGAATCATCAGGGCACTGGTGCATCTAAATTGAAGACTGGGAACAATGGCCCCCACAGACACTGTGAGGCCTTCCGTGTTTCTTTGATTCACCGGCAGCCAGGGAGGAAAGTTCTGAGGTGCTGACGAAACTTGCCATCTCAGGTTTCCACAGTGCCCTCAAGGGGAATCCTCAGCTGGTAAGAATGGAAGATGGTGCCTCTGTTAGGCTCCTCAGGCTGCTTTGGCCAAGTGCCATAGACTGTGTGTTATATAGTAAACTTATTTTCTCACACTTCTGAAATGTAGAAGTTCCAGGTCAAAGGTCTGACTGATTTGGTGTCTAGTGATAGTACATTCTTTCTGGCTCACAGTAATAACTGCTTCCTGACTATGTCTTCACATGCCCTTTCTTCAATGCTTGGAGAGAGGGAAGGGAGGGATAGGGAGAAAGGGGAGATGGAGAGGAAAGAAGGGGAAGAGGAAGGAGTTGGCAAGAGAGCAGAAGGGAAGAGAGAATAAACTCTATTATCTCTTATAAGGACACTAATCCTGCCTCCACCTTTATGACATACCTTAACCTAATTACTTCCTTTAAGGGCCACTCCAAACATAACCACATCGGGGATTAGGACTTTATAGGAATTGGGGACAGAGGGCACAAAAATTCACCTATACAGTGTATGAAAAGCCCAGCTTCTCCTGTCTTCAGTGTGATGATCCCAAGGCATGTTCCACCCAGCTGTTCAGAGGGTCCCTAGGGGAGCTGAACTCAGGCTACCTTCAGTTATGACTTATTTTGTGGTTGGAGTCTAAGTGTCCACTGAAGGCCCTAGTGTTTTTTTGCCAGCTGGTAGACTTTGGGGGAAGGATCCAGAGGGCTGTGAACTCACCAATGGATAAACCCATTGATGGATTTATGATGAGATGGTCTTATTCAGTGGGAAAGTGGGAGACAGGCCATATTGGAGGAAGCACGTCACTGGAGGCATGCTCTGGAAAGGCACACCTTGTCCTCTGCCTTTCCTCAGGTCTCCCTGTCTCTTGGCTGTCATAGGGCAGTAGCCTTCCATGCCACAGGTTCCTTCCTCCCAGATGTGCCTCACTACCTGCCCACAATGGAGCACCTAGCTATGGATGGCAACCTCTAAATCCCTCCTTTCAACTGTTGCTCAAGAATGCCTCATAGTTGCAGACATTCTTGCTTCCCCAGCCTTTCTCTCACTGACCAAGCATCCAGAGATCACCACCCTCAACACCTACACCTCAAACTTTCAGGGTCTGCTTCTAAGACAACTGAAACTGAAACCATGTTTCAAATAATTTGAACTAAAGTTAGGCTTATGCATGTNTTGGTGTCTTCCCCAGTTCCTGTGTNGAAACCCCACCAATGTGATAGCATTGTCAAACCAGGCTTTGGGGAGGCAGTGATGCTCAATGATGATGTCACTCTCACCAGTGGGATTAGTTTCCTCCTCAAAGAGGCCTCAGAGAGCTAGTGTGGGTTATCAGGAGAAGACACTGACAGTAGGTATTCTCTGTAAACCAGAGGGCAGGCCCTCATCAGACTCCATATCTTTCTGTGCCTTGATCTTGGACTTTATAGCTTCCAGAACTAGGTTTCTTCTGTGTGGGATTCTTGGTGTGTTCTTTCTGCATGGTACAATTCCCCAAGTAAGTGAAATTGCTTAGAGGGACTGTTTTAGTTAGGGTTTCTATTGCTGTGAAGAGACGCTATGACCATGACAACTCTTATAAAGGAAAAACATTTAGTTGGGGTGGCTTACATTTTCAGAGGTTTAGTCCATTATCATTGTGGTGTGACATGGTGGTGTGTAGGCAGACATGGTGCTGGAGAAGTAGCTGAGTGCCCTACATCTTGACTTGCAGGCAACAGGAAGTGAACTGAGACACTGGGCCTGGCTTAAGCATATATGAGACCTCAAAGCCTACCTCCACAGTGACATACTTCCTCCAACAAGACCACACTTACTCCAACAAGGCCACACCTCCTAATAGTGTCACTCCCTTTGGGGGCCATTTTCTTTCAAACTACCACAGGGACCTGTGTTTTGCTAGAGACTGGGACAGGAGTTTAGCACTATTATAGCATTATTAAATATTGTTAATGTTCACAATAAGCCTTTATTATAAACACTACTTTTAATTTTTTTATTTAAATAGGCTAGGATATTGGGGGCAAACATTATTTGACTAACTGACAGCTGTTTTTCCCTGGTGCCCTGGCTGCCTTAAACAAAAGACTATCAGCCAAAACATCCAGTTAAATGATGTCTGTGTGTTAGGGTCTTGGAGAATTCCCACAAAAGACCACCATCCATGTATGCAATCAGCAAGAGCATTTATTATCTCGAGAGCAAAGGTACCAGTGTGCTGGGGCCAGCTATCTGACACAAAGGCAAAATGGCAACCCCAAGAGATGCTCACAGGATCCTTTAAAGTGTAGTTATGGGGAGTTTCAGGGACAATTTGGTCATCTCAGATATGATTGGCTTACACGAGTGGAAATCATATTAGTATGTTCTAATTGGCTAGGGCTAGCAGGGGCTGGNTAAGGCTACAGTTTTTCCATTTTTCGGCAAGCCTGGACAAGTCCCANGCTCTGTCCTTATTTGGTTATTGCGTTGAGCTATGTGGAGGCTGGCTGGCCTAGTACATGTAGTTCTCCCCACCCTTGCTGTTGGGGTGTTGNTGATTGATTGTCCTTTGTTTGTGGCTTCCTCAGAAACTGNCTGCTTGGTTTCAAGAAGCAGGAGCTGAGGCCTAGTTCTTAACTGAGTTATTAGGAGCCTGTTATGATATTTGTCAGGCCTTCTCATGTGCCAGAACCAGCTATTTTGAATACTCCATAGACACCTTGAGGAAGCTACATAGCAACTNAAGCTGCTTGCTGCTGAGGTGCAACTCCAGCTCTAAAAGGCACTATTCTAGCCAAGACAGTCAGATTCTGTAGCCATTTTCATACAGGGCAGAGGAGGAGAACTTTCTCTGGTAGCCCAGCAAGAGGGCTGTGATTGGTATAAATAGNGTCCTTCATTTGTACAGACTGAGCTGTGATTGATTTAAGTGGGATCCTTCATTTGCTTGAGGGACTATGACATGATTAGTGCAAGCATAGTCTTTCATTTGCATCAAGTGCTGCTTTGATTAGTATAAATACCCTTGTCACATCCCTTTTATGACTACATAAGTAGGCTATGAAACTTCCTTTTTGAGCTTCTAAGGAGAAAGACCCATCCCATGTTNCCTGCCCTGGCCCCAATATTGCAACATTAGAGCTAATGAAAGACTTCTCTCCAATGATGTTTTTGGCCACTTTTTTTTNAATCATCTTCATTCTTGGTATGGCTGGTTGAACTGGTAACATGACCCAAGGAGNCCAGAATGGCAGCAGAGATATAACTGCAGTAACAGAAATAGTGATGAGAGAGTAGCCAACACAGAAAAAAGAGGCAAAAATAGCAATAGTGACTAAAAAGTAGTCAACACACAGAACAGCAGTGGTAATAGGAACAATAGTGATGAGAGAGTAGCCAACACACATAACAGCCTTGGCAACAGGAGCAATAGTGACAGAGAGTAGTTAACACAGAACAGCCTTGGCAACAGAAGCAATAGTGACAGAGACTGGCCATCATGGAAGTGATGAGGAGCAGACTAAAGTGCTTTAAGCACAAGGAACTGTTTGCTCTAGTTTCCTCCTTGAGTTCCACGGTACTTCCAAGTCTTAAAGTCCAAATTTTCAACTATGCCAGGTCCAAGAACTCTAAGGCTTGTTGTTGTTAAGGGATGGGAATCCCATTTTAGGCCTAAAACATGGGTCACTAGAAAGCAGAGAATCCCAAGACCTGAAACTAGTAACAAGAGCTACACTACACTAACTTGCTGAGTGTGGGGCACATACCTTTGATCTCAGTACTCAGGAAACAGAGGCAGGCAGGTCTCAGTGAGTTTGAGGCAAATTCAGGCCAGCCAAGGTTACATAGTGAGACCCTATCTAAAAAAAAAACAAAAAACAAAAAACAAGAGAGCAGTGGTGGTGCACACCTTTAATCCCAGCACTCCAGAGGCAGAGGNAGGTGGATCTCTGTGAGTTCAAGGCCAGTCTGGTCTACAGAGCAGATTCCAGGATAGCCAGGGCTACACAGAGAAACCCTGTCTCAAAACAACAAAAAATTAAAATTAAAAATTAAAAAAATAAAATAAACCCTTGCCAGGCATGGTGGTGTATGCCTTTAAAAGAAAGAAAGAGAGAAGGGGGAAGGAAGAAGACAGCATCTGTTTCTACTTCTTGTTGTCTGATGCTGTACACTGCTGCTCCTGGAAGCTGAGGATTACAAGAGCTACCAAGTGCCAGTGAGAGNACAGAGCAGACACTATAACAGGCTGCCTCAGTCTTCTCTCAGAGATCAAGCCTCAATTTCAATTTCCTGGGACTGAGCAAGCAGTTTCTGAGGAAGAGCCATGAACAAAGAACAATCAGTCTCCAACACCTCCAAAAGCAAGGACGAGGAGGTCTGGTACTGTANGTACCAGGCCTGAGCCAGCCCCCAGAGTCAGTGTGTACTAGGCCAGCTAGCCTCCACGGTCAATAGGCTCAAGGTAATAACCAAATAAGGACAAAGCCTGGGACTTGTCCAGGCCTGCCCCCAGATGGAAAAGCAGTCCCTGACTAGCCCTAGCCAATTAGAACATACTAATATGATTGTCACTTGCTTAAGCCAATTGTAGATAAAATGACCTTAGGAAATCCCCTTCAGCTGTGCTTAAAAGGAGCCTGTGAGCTCCTCTTGTCATTGTCACCATTTTGCCTTTGTGTAGGATGGTCAGCCCTAGCATGCTGGAATCTTTCTTGAGATAATAAACACTCTTGCTGATTGCATACGTGGATGGTGGTCTTTTGTGGTACTTCTCTAGGACCCTAACACCAGGTCTACTGGTGTAAACCCAGAGCAATAGCCTCCAACCTGAGTGCTGTCTTTCTAAAGTCTGGAGCAGGAGACCCCTAACTTTTAGAGTGGAGCTGTATGCCGATGGGTCTGCCTGTCCTTCTCCTAGGTCTTAGGCTTCTGAGGACCCAGGACTGCCAGCACTGGCAAAGCTTTTCTTTACCTACCCATTCTTATCCTGGTGGGGCAACAGGACTCCAGCCAGCTGAATTAGAGCCAGTGGGGGTTGAGGGGTGTTTATGAGCTAACTCTGGAAACCCCAGAGTATCCTTTCCCTGTACTCTTAGTAGCTATACAAGCCTAATGCCTAATACTTCATGGAGAGGGGATACAGAATATATCTTTTTATTAAGATTATTTTCATTTGTGTGTGTGTGTGTGTGTGTGTGTGTGTGTGAGAGAGAGAGAGAGAGAGAGAGAGAGAGAGAGAAAGAAAGAAAGAGAAAAAGAAAGAGAGACTGTAGGCCAGAGGCATCAGAGGACATCACCTGGAGTTATGGATAACTGTGAGTGCCTGATATAGGTGCTGGGAACTGAACTCAGGTCCTTCCCAAGAACTGAACACATTCTTAACTGCTGAGCCATCTCTCCAGCTCCAGAATCTCTCTCTTAATTTCAGTATTGCAGTATTCCAGAAGAGCATATTCTGTGATTTTTGGATAANATAAATTGTTATCCTGAAGAAACCAGTGGAAAATTGGAGATCCAGGTTTATATACAGTAGAGTTAAGGCATAAACTTGCTTTTGAGATTATATACCTTTGTGACTAGAGAGAAAGCTCAGCAGTTAAGAGCACTGGTTGCTCTTCCAGAGGTTCCCGGATCAATTCCTGGCACCCACACGATAGCTCATAACCATCTGTAACTCTAGTTCCAGGGGACCCAATGGCCTCTTCTGGCATATGTTGTCCCTGCATGTACAAGGTACACAGACATACATGCAGGCAGAATACCCATACACATAAAATAAAGGTTAACTTTTTAAAAGGTTAGATGTAGGCTTTGCTTTTAGTAGAAACAGTCTGATCTGGACACAAATCCACACATAACATGTCTAACCCTGACACAGTAAACGGGTTCCAGTGATCAAAATTTACACCTACATTTGCCATATTCTTGGGGGAAANTTTATTTATATACTTTTTTTCTTGTTTCCTCATCTGTAAAATGGAAGTATATCATTTCTTTTTCTTATGGGCAAAGGTAGTGACTTGTGTATCTCAGGCTAACCTTGAACTCACTATGTAATTGAAGATGATCTTGAACTTCTGATCATCCTGACTCCATCTCCTGTGTGCGGGATTATAGGTATATACCACCATACCCATTTTTTCAGATTGTTTNATGTGTATGAATGGTTTGCCTACATATGTATGTATGAGCACCATGTGCATGCCTGTGGAGGTTAGAAGAGGGTGTCGAATCTCCTGCAGCTGGAATTCAAAAGGTTGTGAGCCACCATGTGGGTTCTGGAAACTGAACTTGGGTCCTTTTCAAGAGCACTAAATGCTCTTCAACACTGACCCATCTCTCCATGACCTCCCCTTTCTCTGTTTTTTTTTTCAAGGCAGGGTTTTTCTATGTGGCCCTGACTGTCCAGGAGCTCACTCTGTAGACCAGGCTGGCCTCAAACTCACAGAGATCCTCTGTCTCTGAGTGCTGGGATTAAAGGAATGCACCACCACTGCCCAGCTCCTTCCCCCTTTTTAGTAGAATAACTTTTAACTTATTCTTTGACAATTTTCTACATGTAAACAATGCATCNTGATTATATGAACCTTATCTCCCCCTCCACTCTTCCTAGGAACCCAGACTCCCCCATCCTACTCTCTCAGGCACCTAGAATATTTCCCATCTCCATCACATCCTTTCTTTTTGTTGTTAGTAATCCACTGACTCTGATTAGTGCTGCCTACTGAAAGGTTGACTGATCTTGTCNACTTGATCTTGAGAAGGAAGTCAAAGCCTCAGTGAGTTCATGTAAGCACTGGCCATGTCATATCACCAAAACATCATTTCACAACACTTTTCATCCTCCAGTATTATGTTCTTTCTGTTTCTCTTCTGAGATGTTCCCTGAGGCTTGGTTGGAGGTGTTGATATAGACATCCCATTTGGTACCAAGCCTCAATAAATATTTATTTCTCAACATTTTGACCAGTTATAAGTCTGCATTAGTTGTTGACAACTGCAGAGAGAAGCTTCTTGGGCCAAGGTTGAGGGCAGCACTAACCTATGGGTATAAGCATGCATATTTAGAAAGAAGTTTGACAACATGTCACTTAGCAAAACAATAATAGTAGGTTCCTCCTTAGGGCCTGTAACCTCTTGACTCGTGGACTTTTGACCTGGTTATGGTACCAGGTTTGAATTTCTTCCTGTGGAGCAGACCTCAAATCCAATCCAAAACTATTTGGTTACACCTATAACCTTTATGCCACTATTGCACCTGTGAGCACATCTTACCTGGTAGGTCAGGATTTTGGCATGCAGAGTTGGCTGCAGATATACCACTGATGTCTTTCCTACTCCAAAAGACTTGCATAGCTCCTCTTGACACTATGAAACCTAATCATCACAGAGGAAGTTTTCATGTCATTTCCAGCTTGATTTCTGTCTTGCAACCAAAGCAAACAAACTGCAGATGATTCCAGTTGCCTTCTGTTAAGTCCCTTCAAGCTTCAAGTCTTCCTAGCTGAGGTCCAGACATCATGCAGGATAGACAAAGTATTCCCACTCTCTCCTGCCAGAAACCTTGATGAACAATATATTCCAGTAGATTTCAGTGGTTACCTTAGGCTATATATTTCAGTGTACCTTTTAATGCAACAGTGGTAACTGAAATAGTTCCCAAGAAAGGTCCAACACATAAATGTTAAAATTAGTTCTCCTTTCTCTTTGCTTTTTTCAAGAGCCCCAGACACCTTAAGATGCCATGGAAAGTGTGTGGTAAACTAGGGGTCTACAGGAGCAGCAAATCTGAAAGTTTCAAGTATTGTTATCTAAATGCCACAGAAAAAAGCCAAGGGGGCAGAGGCCAGATAGATAGTCACCCCTAGCCAAGCCATGGAAGATTTCATGCCAGGAGGCAGGGACCTAGAGGCAGATCTGGGAGAAAGGTCAGGAAAGGATAGGTCATCTAAGTTCACCATGTGGCAATTCAGCAGCAAAGAACTCATGGAGTTTGTCAGCCTTGGTAACATGATGTACTTGGAAGAGGAAAGAGCCAAGTGTCCTTTAATTCTGAAGCTTGACTTCTTGAGAGATGGTAGTTTCTAGTTTGGGAGGGAATTGGCATTATATGGTCCATTCAAAATTGTATAGCCTATAGATGACCCCTTATCAAAAGGTGCACAGTGCATTCTGACGGCAAAGGTTGCTGGAATCCTAGATGATCCAAACCAATGGTTGGGCACAAATATGAACGTCTTTTAGAGATGGCAGATTTTCCTTTAAATAATGTAAGTGCCAGTCAGTCTCCACAATTACAGGTAAAGAAAGTGATGACCTCTGTGTTGTTCTGCTCCCAACAGGACACAGCCAGGCTATAGAACTCTGTAGGGAGAACTTCAGAAGACCAATTCTATAGTCTTACTCTCCTCAGCCAGAACCATTCTTGACTGAATCTAAAAGGGAAGCCAAGTGGGTGAGGCCCATTGAAGCAGATCAGAGATCAGCATCTAGGACCCAGGATAGAATGGGGAAAGGCAAAGATTGGATCTGGAAAGACAAATTTCAGATACCTGGAACAAGCCCAGGTGTGTTGGCTCACATCTGTTATCTCAGGACTTTTGAGGCTAGCCTGGGCTACAGAGTAAGACTATGTGGTGATATCTTATTTGTCCTCCCTAATAAAATTTATCTGAGGGTCAGAGGAAAAACGGGGCTGCCAGCCACTAATAGAAAACAATAGCCA
>LZPO01044460.1:237099-254096 GCA_001675575.1 Neotoma lepida | reverse complement strand
CGGTAGCCCAGGCTGGCCTGGAACTCACAGAGATCCGCCTGCCTCTGCCTCCTGAGTGCTGGGATTAAAGACGTGCGCCACCACCGCCCGGCTGGGTACTACACTTTTTTTTAAAGACTGATTAACTCAACCATCTGTCCCACCCCAATATTCACCACATCCATCATGTCTTTATCCTCCCTTTTAAGAGGGCCCATACAAATATTTGCCAGAGCAAATAATAAATACTCTGCTCCATAGTAGTGATCTCACAAAACATTCATCAGGAAATCATTATTTCTAAGGTCTAAGATGACAGATTTTTGAAGTGTGAGCAAATGACTGAAGAAGGATTCGTTCATGCCAGGGCCAAGTGGTACAGATACTGAGGAGAAAGCAAGAAAGGATTGTGTGTACCAAACCAGGCTGGCTTCCACAGCAGGGTCCTGTCAGAAAAGGAAGAAGGGAGGGGGGAGGGGGGAAGAAGGGAGGAGGTGGAGAGAGCGATGCTAGCTGGCTAATAAACTTAGCATTTGAGAAACCGAGACACGAAGATTATGGTGAATTCAAGCCCAGATCTGGCTACCAAGGGAGACCCTACTTCAAACAAAACAAAAACAAAAACAAAAACCAACCAACCAAACCAAAAACACAAAGAAGGCAGGGAGAGAGGGAAATGACCCGTGTAGCAAAATAGAATGGAAAATTCCCTTAGAAAAGGTTCCATTGGATGGTATGTCACTGCTCTTCTGGATGGGGAAACACGGGAAAAGTGAAATAAGCTGTTTGTTCCCCTGCTCAGGTGTGTGTCCTTGTCTTTGAGATCAAACCCCAGGACATGCTGAGTACTGGTCTTCAAGCCCAGCTCTGCCAGGAAAGAACTTATACATTCTCTCTCAAGCTTTGTCATCTGGGTCTGTCCCCTCTTCCTTCTTGCTTTAACACATTTAAAGATAAAGGTCTGTGACAGTGGTTCTCAACCTTCCTAGTGCTGTGACCCTTTAATACAGTTCCTCATGTTGTGGTGACCCCCAACCATAAACTTATTTCGTTGCTACTTCATAACTGTACTTTTGCTACTGTTATGAATCGTAATGTAAATACCTGTGTTTTCCAGTGGTTTTAGGTGACCTCTGTGAAAGAGTCATTTGACCCCCCAAAGGGGTCACAACCTACAGGTTGAGAACCATTGTTCTAGGAGGTTCATAAATGTTATAGTATTGTATTCTGACCACAACAACTGCTTGGAAAAGACAGATTTCACTGGAGAAAAGAAAGAGAAAAGGCTGCCCTTCATTGGATTGCCAGGGTTGAAATACTTGGGAGGCTGGAGAGATGGCCCAGCAGTTGAGAGCACTTTCTGCTCTTTTAGAGAACCCAGGCTTAGTTACCAGCACCCACATGGCATTCTATAACCATCTGTAACTCCAGTTCTAGGGCATCTGATGCCCTCTTCCGGTCTCCAAAGAAAATTAGTTGAGGAGCAGCAAGTTAGGTCTGTGGGTAAAGGCGCTTGCCATCAATCCTGGGGACCTGGACTTATACAGTAGAAGGAAAAAACTGACTCCAGCAAATTGTCTTCTGACCTCCCCATGCATACCATGGCACACACAGGCCCACATAATAATAAACATCATAAAATTAAAGAAATAAACTGGATAAATGCTTTTTTTAATTAAATTTATTCATTTATTTTATATCCTGACTGATTTTCCCCCCTCCTCTCCTCCCATCCCCCCTATCCACTGCCCCCACCCCCAGAATCCACTCCTCCTGTTTCTGTTCAGAAAGGGGCAGGCCTCCCATGGATGTTAACAAAGCTGTCATATCAAGTTGAGATAGGACTAAGCTCCTCCCCTCAGATTAAGGCTTAGTAAGGCAACCCAGTATGAGAAATAGGTTCCCCAAAGCCTGCCAAAGCGTCAGGGACAGGCTCCACTCGCACTGCTAAGAGTCCCACAGGAAGACCAAGCTATATAACTGTCTCACCTATGTAGAGAGTCTAAGACGGTCCCATGAGGGCTCCTTAGCTGTCGGTCCAGTGTCTGTGAGTTCCTATGACCCCAGGATAGTTGTTTCTGTGGGTCCCCTTGTGATGACCTTGATCCCCCTTGCTTCTACAATCCTTGCTCCCTTTCTTCACCAGCGTTCCCAAAGCTCAGCCCAGTGCTTGGCTGTAGATCTCTGCATCTGCTTCTATTAGTTACTGGACAAAGGCTCTCTGATAATAATTAGGGCAGTCACCAATCCGATTACAGGAGATGGCCAGTTCAGACTACCCATCCACTGTAGCTAGGAGTCTTGTCTGGGGACATCCTTGTAGATTTGTAGGTGTTTCCCTTGCAACAGGTTTCTACCTGACCCCGAATTGCCACCCCATCAAGGCATCTCTTTCATTACTCTCCCCCTTTATCCTGCTTCCAACCCGATCCCCCATGTTCCCATCCCTACCTGCCCCTAGTTTACCCAGGAGATCTCTTCTATATCCCCTTCTCAGGGAAATCCATGCTTCCCTCTTTGGCCCCTCTTTGTTACCTAGCCTCTCTGGGCTGTGAATTGTAGTATAACCGGTTATCCTTTGCTTTACATCTAATATCCACTTAGGAGTGAGTACATACCATGTTTGTCTTTCTGGGTTGGGTTACCTCACTCATCATGATTTTTTTCTAGTTCCATCCATTTGCCTGCAAATTTCCTGATGTCATTGTCTTTAACACCTGAGAAATACCCCATTTTGTAAATGTACCACATTTTCTTTATCCATTCTTCAATTGAGGGGCATCTAGGTTGTTGCCAGGTTCTGGCTATTATGAATAATGCTGCTATGAACATAGCTGAGCAAGTGTCTGTGGTGATATATTGTGTACCCTAATAAACTTGCCTGAGGATTAGAGGACAGAGCCAGCCACCAGATTAGACACAGAGCTAGGCAGTGGTGGCACACACCTTCAATCCCAGCACTTGAGATCTCATGCCTTTGCTTGGGAAGCACACACACCTTTAATCCCAGGAAGTAATATGGCAGGGCAGAGAAAGGTATATAAGGTGAGAGGAAGCAGGAACTCTCTCTTTAGGCTGAGGATTTCATAGAGGTAAGAACTAGTGGCTGGCTGTTCTGCTTCTCTGATCTTTCAGCTTTCACCCTGATATCTGGCTCTTTTTATTAAAAGACCATTTAAGATTCGAACAACAAGTATCCTTGTGGTATGATTGAACATCCTTTAGGTATATGCCCCAAACTGATATAGCTGGGTCTTAAGGTAGATTGATTCCCAATTTTCTGAGAAACCGCCATATTGATTTCTCTCTTTGCAGTAAACAGGTGAATGNAGAGACTGTGGCTTTCCAACATGGTAAGTGATGGTTGAGGACTCAGCTCTAAACAGGATTTTTCTACCACTCCCTGTAAGGTTCAGTGAGCACCAAGAAAGAGGGAGTGGAAGAATGCAAGTGCCAGAAATTGCAGTCTGGGCATGGCAGCCATGGAAAACATGAACTCACATCAGCTGACATTATCTGTACCGGGCCTGCACAGGAGTCACCTGACAACAGTCAGCCACATCTGAGGGTGGAGCGCTGCACCTTACCCCTTACTGCTGAACTCTTGGCCATTGTAGGTTTTGGGAGAGGAGGAATCATGGTACTCAGCTCTGTACACACTGGTGAGCCTACTAAGCTCCAATGGATAGTTCCACAACCANGGTCACACAGATAGCCCAGGTCACATGACACAAAATGACGAGAATTTAGGAATGGGATTTGGATGGAGGAAGGGGTGGGGGAGATGGGGGGGAGGGAAAGGAAACTGTTGCAGAGAATAATTAGAGTGCATTATAGAAATGTATGAAATCATCAAAGAATAAATGTAATGAATAAGAAAAGAAATTAATAGGTTAGAAAAACTGGTATGATTCAGGCATCTTGCTGTGGCTGTTGTGCTTCCTGGTAAACATGTCTGCCAAAGCAAGACATAGTGGCATATGTCTATAATCCCAGCACTCAGGAGCTGGAAGCAGGATTCCAAGTTTAGGGCTAGCCTGGGCTAGTAAGGCTCTGTCCAAAATAATAAATAAAATAAAAAAGTCTTCTATGCAACCACTATTTTATTGTGATCATGCATCCCATTGGTCAGGAGATTGCAAGAGCACAGAAGGACAGTTTACCCCTACTGCATGGTGCCTGGGCCTCATCTGAGAAGCTTCAAACAGCGTCCACCGACAAATATCACCTGAGCATCCCGTCCTGTGATAGTAGTGCTTCCCCCTGTTGGCTAAGAACTCAGCTGGGCTGTTGGCCAGGACAGCAGCTTACAGCATCCTTGAGCTTCCTCACAAGGCATGAGAGGCTGGGGTAGGGAATGACTTTCTCCAGAGAACTTGAGGAAAGGAATGCTTACTTCTGTTCTGGCCTTGGAAGTCATATCATATCCCTTCCACCATAATCATAGACCACTCAGTTCAGGGAGGCAGAAGCCTTTGACACCTCTGGATGGGAGAAGTGTCAGTTACTTCTAAGATAAGGAAGAAGGCAGGTGTTACCACAGGGAACTACAAGGTGAGGAGCATCATTGGGTATAAAATACATGTTCATTTTTCTCAAGTACTGTAAGAATAAAAATGGCTCTAGCCTTTTGAATCTGTTTGTGTAGTTTGAATAAGTTTAAAACAGATCCTTTTTCTGTACATTGTGGAAGTACAAAGCAATCTTTTGTTAATATGGAACCAGCCCAGAAAAGCAAGAATTGTTGATAAAGAGCTATACCTCGATAACCACGTGTCCTCATTGGACCCCAAGAATGGTCAAATTCAAGGAAAATGGAGTTAAGACTTGAATGAGAGAGGAGGCTTGCTCAGGCTAACAGCAGTGAGGCTTAGGAGAAAGCCAAGTATCAACGAAGCAGAAGTGTGTGAAGAATCAGCTGGCAATAGCCACCCTGGATCTGATGTGGCCCTAATGCTCACATTCCTTCCCCTCCCAGAACCAAAGTTTCTGTTTGAAAGGATTATTTTACCCTTTTAGCCCCAGTCCAAAGACATTTCTCAGCCTATACTGTCCCCCTCTTTCTTCTGCTGTTGGCAGCACCCAATTCTGTGTATATCTAAGCACAGACTTAACTTCAAAAGACCGAGTATGCTGGTAAACTGTCCAAATGCTCTTCCTCCACACACCATGCCTCCTGCAAATGTCTATGATCAGAGGACTCAGTGTTCCTCAATGTAAAGTGTTGCTTCCTTCACTCCACCTGTGAGTGAGTACACCAAGAGAGGTCTTTCTTCATAGTTTGGAGTGTCGATGTTGTACCATCAGGACAATGACTCTAATAACAATCTGGCAGGCAGAAATGTGCCCTCGCAAACATACCCTATCCATATCTCTGGGACTTAGGTAATGCTGGGGCTCCAGCTCAGGGTACTGCTTTTATGAATTGACTTAGGAATTCTTTTCTGTAACACTGGGGAGTTTCGTGTTTTTATAACATTATTTATTTTGTACGCAAGTATGTATATGTATGTAAGTACACACACCCCAGCACGTTCTTCTTCCACCATGTGGGGCCTGGGGATCAAACTCAAGCCATTAAGCCACAGGCACCATTACCTGCTAAGCCATCTTGATGGCCTTAGATNTATGGTTTTTTTTTCAATCCTCTTTAAAGACACCTCCATCTTGGAGCTCAGTGGAGGTGCTGTGCCAAATAGAGCACACGTAGCTAAAGATTCAAAGCCAGAAAACACAAATGAGAGAAAATATGCAACATTGTCCTCTTGGGTCTGGGTTACCTCACTCAGGATTGGTTCCAGCTCCATTTGTTTACCTGCAAATTTTATAATCTCTCTTTTTTCTCCACAGCTGAATAACACTGCCTTGTGTAAATGCTCCACATTTTCAGTATCCATTCATCGGTTGACGGACATCTAGGTTGTTTCCATTTCCTGGCTTTTGTGAATCGAGCTGCTATAAACGCGAATGAACAAGTTTCTCTGCAGTAGGAGATAGAGTCCTGTGGGTATATNCCCCAGAGGGGCTTGGCTGAATCATGTGGCAGGTCCATTTATAGCTTTCTGAGGAACCTCCACACCAGTTTCCACAGTGGCTGNACTAGTTTGAGCTCCAATCAACAGTGAANAAGCTTTCCTCTTTCCCATATCCTCGCCAGCATTTGTCATCCTTTGTTTTTGTTTTTTTAATCTTAGCCAATCTGACTGNNGAAATCCCATTGTAGTTTAATTTGCATTTCCCTAATTGCTAAAGGTGTAGAACGTATTAAAACATGTTTCTCAGACATTTGTACTTCATCTTTTAAGAATTCTCTATTTAGTTCCCTGTCCCATTTTTAAANTGGGATGTTTGTTTTCTTGATGTTTAGANGGCTTTTTGCTTGTTTGTTTTTTGTTTTTTCCCTAGATATTTCAAAATACATTTTATAAAATTCTCAAATAATTAATACAAATATTTTAATGGAATGAATTGATTTTTCAATTTGNTGCTAATAATGTAAATAAGATTCCCTTTTCTTTCATTTAAAATGTATTTATTACAAATTTTGTTTTGTTTTTTAGACTAGGCTNNACTGGAACTCACAGAGATCCACCTGCCTCTGCCTCCTGAGTACTGGGATTAAAAGTGTACACCACCATGCCCAGCTTATTGCAAGATTTCTAATACTAATGTTCTTATGGAGTACTTAAAATAAGATTTATTTCTCCTAAATTTAGAAATAACTTCCAATAACATGTTGTACATAACATTCATGTGTCCATCAACATCATCTAGAAAAAAAAGTCAAATAATGGGTAATATTATTATATAGTTACTANNATTTTTATCTGTATGGGTGTTTTCCCAAATGTATGCCAGTATATCATATGCCTNCAGTGTCTATGAGGCCAGAAGAAGCCAATGGATACCCTGGACTAGAGTTACAGACAACTGTGATCCACCATGGTGGTGCTGGGAATAGAACCCAGGTCCTTTGGAAGAGTAGTCGGTGCTCCTAACTCTGAGCAATCTTTCCGGCCTCTATAGTTGATATTACAAGTTATACATTGTGCAATGTTTCATATGATATATTCTTGAAGAATCTCATTGTTGTTGAATATCGTCATTCCACTAAAGACATCCAAGTGTAGGAAAAGAATTATAAATTCAGCTAGGAAGCTTCATTGTGAGTTAACAACCTATACCTGAAAANCCAATAAAGATCTAGATTGAGCTAAGTAGACAGTTTCTTTCTTGAACAGTGTTTATCTGTGTGGGTGTGGGCATGCTTCCTTCATGTGAACCAGGAACAGACAAGTAGAGCATAGCTTTTCATGGTTCCTTATTTATTGTGCATGTGTGCATGCAAGAAGATGGGGCTGATGGGCAAGTTCACTGGTGCTTCTGAATACTTGCTATTTTTCTTTAGCTCTTTGATGTTATCCTTTTACTGGCCTTACNCCTGGGTTGCCAGAATATGAATTTCTGACTCTGACAAATACATTCTTATTTCATACTCCAAACCCCCAAATAAAGTCAGCCAAAACACAGATGTAAAAGGAAGGTAAAATATATCAGTATCTCTTAGACCATCTCACGCTGAAAATACAGTTGTGAAGTCTCCCTCACACCAAGAGCAATCCACGCAGGCACTTTCACTGGAGTGTTCTGGGCCAGGAACTGCTTGCCTTTTATTTCAATATACTCAGAGGCCAGAAGTTCAGCCTCAGCGTAGCTGGGCTGACCCAGTGTGTCAGCAAAGCAGCTCCCCTCTGGAGGTTCTGAGAGTGTNTCCATTTTGTTNCATTTTTCAGNTGCTGGTGGCTGTGCCTCCTTACTCTCATTATTGCTTCCTTCTACTCAAGATTCAAGAAGTGCCTTCCACTTGCCTTGATTCATTTGCTCCAGGGAGGCAGGCTAGAGAGGGCTGATACATCAGCCTTCCTTGCCTTTTGGGTGAGACTTGGCATATGAAGAGTCCCAACCAGTACTCCAGGGGAATGAAGATGGTAAGGCTGCATTGTGCATTGTTTTAGCGATTTGTCTCACTGCTGAGATAAAATGCCTGACAAAAGCAACTTACGCAAGACAGGGTTGATTTTGGCTCACAGTTGAAGGGTGCAGTCCATCATGGCAGGGAGCTGGTGCCAGGAGCAGGAGCAGGAGCAGGTGGCAAATGGTCACATTGCATCCAGGCAGGAAGCAGGGATACATGCTCCTGCTTATCTTCCCCATTTGATTCAGTCTGAGACCCCAACCCACATATAGAGTGGGTCTGCTCACCTCAGTTACCCTGATTTAGATAGTCTCTCAGACANGCTCAGAGATTTGTTTCCATGGTGCTTCTAAAGCCCATCAAGTTGACAACCAAGATTAACCATTACATGTTTCTTCCCAGATGAACAAGTATTCAAATCCCTNATTCAAATCTGCCCCTGGGGGAACCAGCCTAGACAGCACTGTATCTCTTGTTCCCTTCCCCTCAGGATGGACAAGCCTTGCTTGTCCTCAGAGCTGGCTCACCCAAGCTGCACACCTGACCTCAGCTGAGTTTTTCAGGTTCTCTCTGCCTAAAGTCTTGTGTCAGACAGAGGGGACACTGGGTGNTATCTGCCAGAGGGGCAGGGTCATAAGGACCATGTGGGCAAGAGCAGAGAAAGCCAATCTGCATGGAGACCGGCNGGCCAGAGACCTGTACTCGGCTCCCTCCATGCTGAAGCTGTCTACTAGTTCCTCTCTGTCTTACGTGCTAGCTCTGTCCTTTTTGTTTACTTTCTTTTCCAGCTTTATTTAGACAAACAAATCCAGGTTCAAGTGCTCCTTTTTTCCCACCCCAGCCGTAAATTAAATAACTTAGACACCGTGGGATGGGACAGAACAGAAGGAAGGAAGGAGAAGAACCCCCTACAGTCTCCTCAGTGCTGGCCTCCTGTCTGACGTTTTCTTGGCTGCTTCCTTATCTTGCTAGCCTGTGTGCTTCATCACCGTGGGATCTTTGGCTCCTCCTAATCTCCTGAGGTCATAGGGTCAGTGAAGGAGGCTACAACTGAGGCCATGCTGAGATCCCAGGTAGCTCAGCCCTCCAGCTGCTGGGAGCTGCTTGCATGCCAGATGGGCCACTGGCAGCCTACTCTTCATAGTTCTCCAAAAGCAGTGCCCTCCTTCTTGAGCACAGACTCTGGGTTAGGGTGCATCAGTAGGCACTTGGTCAGCAGCACGTGTCAATGCCCACCTCAGCTATCCAGTCCCTCTTGAACACGTTGGCACAGATCTCACTATTGGTGCCCACATTTGGGTGGAAGGTCTTAGAGAGTAGGCCTTGGGTGAGGAGGCAGGGAAGTCTTTGCCTAGTAGGAGCTTCATCCTGAACAGACCTCTGGCATAGGGATTCTCCTCAGGGCCCTGAATGATGGCCTGCAAGTCGGTGAGGACCTCCTCTTTGGGTAAGACCTTTATGCCACCAGGTGGGTCCGAAGTCANTGTTGTCTCCTCCTTGTACACCAGGTGGATAATGTGAGAAGGCAGATTCTCTAGCTGGAGTTCCTGCACTCCTCTGACCTCCAGCAAGGGTGGGGTTCCAACTGCTGGCTGCTGTGGCCCCAGTGAGGTCCCCCTTTCTATTCCTGCCACAAAATGCTCGAAAGGTTGCAGCTGCTTGGCTGCACTTGCTAACTCTGTCAGATTTTTCCCATCCCATCAGAGTCAATTAATCCAGGAAAANGCCATAAAAACACACCCACACTGTCAGTGAGCTGGAAAGTCCTACCCCATTATACTTCTTGTAAGAATCTCCTTTCTCACAGCCCTGAAAGTATGATGAGTGGTAATCTCCCCCACAGGTCAGTGAGCAAGTCNTCACCTACCCTCCGGCATCCATAAAATTTGGCCTGAAGACCTGGTTGGCACAAATGCAAGGTGCTTGTGTTTGATCCAGGACAGAAAGTAACAGTTTATTCTCTAACTATCTTAGATAGGACAGTGACGCCTCACCAAACTGCTCTAGATTTAGAGATACATGACAGTAGCCAGAAGCCCAGGCAAGAGCATCAATCGACTGTAGGGCAGTTCCGCAAACTCCCTGACTTTCTGTCATGGTCCTCCAATCCTTAGCTCCTGGCCTTTGCTATTGGGCCTCAGGTGCATGGCTGGAGANAGCAGCTGTCAGCATGATGCTGTTGATGGGGAAGCATCAGTCCTTGGCCAAAAATAGTTTTCTTTCTACAGTTCCCCAGTTTCTAAGATTCTCACCCTGCAGTGTTTTGGTTGTCTTGTTTGTAGAGTATGGTGGCAAGGGGACAGCTATGTCACTTTAGAGGCACAGAGAAGCCTAGAAGGAGAGGTACTGCCTGCATGCTTCTACAGTCTGGGTGGGCCACAAGCTCAGTGACCCAGGCTAGCTCATTGAGACCCTTACTGCCACTCAGTCTCCCCAGACTTTCCCAGAGCTCGTCCTGCCAGGGCCCCCAAGCATCTGAGGAGNCAGACGCTAGACCCATCTGTTCTTTTTCTCCTCGNTAGAGTGGTATGGGTGTGGCTTGGGTGAGGAATTCAACATCACCCCACACTCTTCCTTGGAAAAGTAGGACTTGTTTCTTTTTCCTGTGTGGGATCATTGATGTAACTCCCCACAGGGAACCAGCCCTTCTGAACAAAGACGGGAGGCTGATGTCGACAGTCTCTGTGTTCCTGGCCAGAGAAGGCTGGGAACCTGTCTTTCCTGGTGGTAGCAGGAAGATCCTTCTTATGCTTTATCATGACGAGACAAAACCCCCAAGAAAGGGATCGGAGAAAATCNTCAGAGGGCTTCAACTCCGTTAGATCCCTTATTCCCTAGCAGGTATCTGGTGGCCTACGCATGGCACTGTGGATATAGAAACAGGGCTTTGCTCTGATGGAGTGTGGAGGCTAAAGAGCATTGTTATTAAGTGCCTGTCTCACCGCAGTAGCTCTCAGTTAGGGAGACTGTCACTCCCCAGAAGACAGGTGGGGATATCTGAAAGGTCTTTGTCACTGCTGGCATCTAGTGAGCAGAGATGCTGCTACCCATCCTGTAGCACACAGGCCTGCTCCATGATAAACACGGCTCATTGACAACAGGGTTAAGGCCACGTGAGCCTGTGCTAAGGCTGAGATGCCCCAAGTGTGGTAAAACAGGCGACATCAGTGTTACCTGGGAGCTTGTCACAGATATATCCTTAAGCCCACAGAAACAGAGCCTCTGGGGATGGAAGCCATAGATAAGGGGGTGAGAGTTATTTTATATTNGGGTTTGGTTTTGTTCAGACAGGGCCTCATGTAGCNCACTGTTCTAGTTTGCTCTCTTTTTCGGTGATAAAACACCATGACCAAGAGCGACTTGGGGAGGAAAGGGTTTATTTCAGTTTACAACTCTCAGGTCCCACTCTGTCATTGAGGGAAGTCGGGGCAGGAACTCAAGGCAGGAACCTGGAGCAGGATCTGAAGCAGAGGCCGTGGGAGATTGNTGCTTACTGGCTTGCTCTCCTTGGCCCTCTCAGATTGCTTTTTTAAACAGCCCAGGACAACCTTCCCAGGGGTGGCACTCCCACACTAAGTGGGCTGGGCCCTCCCACATCAATTATTAATCAAGACAATGCCCCACAGAGGTGCCTGCAGACCGATCTGGTGGAGGCCTTTTCTCAACTGAAGTTTCCTCTGCCCAGATGACCCTAGTTTGGGTCAAGTTGACAAAACACCAAACAGAACTCCCAGGTTGGCCTTGAAGTTTCTGTGTTGCCAAGGTTGGCCTTGAATTACTGATTGTTCTGCTTTTACCCCCCCAAACGCTGAGATGACAAGCACTGGACATTTTCCTTGGCTGTAGAGCTATGTTTTAACAAGGTCTCCAGGGCCTCATCCACTAATGTTTATGAGCCACTTAATTAAGGAAGGGAAGGCAGCTGTCATCATAAACTAAGAAAAACACCGTCTACATAGAGTTCCAGGACCACCAGGACTACACAGAGAAACCCTGCTTCAGAAAACAAAACAAAACAGAACAAAACAAAGCAAACAAATAAATAAATAAAATAAAAATAAGCTAAGAAAAATAGAAAACTCTGTACTTANGGTTCTTAAAAGTAATTTGCCAATAATCAGTAGCCTCAGGAAGTTTATTATAAACACAATTTCTGGGGGCTTAGAGAGACGGCTCAGTGTTTTATAGTGCTCTTCCAGAGGACCTGAATTCAGTTCCCAGCAACCACATTAGACATTTCATAACTGTCTGTAACTCCAGCTCCAGGGGATCCTGTGTCAGTGTCTCTGGCCTCCAGGCACCTGTACTCACATACATATACCTTACCCCTCCCCTACAGTTAAAAATGAAATATTTTTAAAGAAACACGAGTTTTTAAACTTGTAAGTCCACAGCTTGGAATGTTAGTGTATTATTTATAAATACCATGACTAGGAGCACAATTGTGCTACTAAGAAGATGAGAAGCAGTCACTGCCTGAAGGGCTCTTCTATTTTGGGCNGGCCATGGACTAGCTCAGTGTACCTTCAGCTACATAGTGAGTTCAAGGTCAGCTTGGGCTACCCAAAACCCCGTCTCAAAAAACAATGCTAGCTAGGCATGGTGGCACTTGCCTTTAACCTCAGCACCCAGGAGGCTGAGTGTTGGACAAAANTATTCTGTGAGCCAAACCNCCACCATTGTCAGGANTGCATCTGGGCCTGCTCACCAAAGATCATCATGTCCCCCTCCTGGGCAGCTGTATGTAATTCTGCCTTAGTACGTGTGGCTTCAGGGTCTCTGGGAGAGGCTAGGGTATATGAGTGGGGAAGAATGAGGAGAAGAGGTTCCAACTATGTAGGCATGGGGAAGTCATAATTCCTATTGACACCATCACTTTGTAATAAGCCTAATAAACTCAGTAATTCCTCCCCTGCCCCCATGAACTTTGGTGGAATCGTACCTCAGTTTGCCAGTGGGACCTTCAGAGGAGGAGTAGACATTGTTTACATNTCTCCCCAAGGAAAGGAATTTTAGCAATTCAGAGGCAGGTGGATCTGTGAGTTCAAGGCCAGCTCGGTCTACACAGTGAGACCCTGTCTTAAAAACAGAAGAACAAAGATAAACAGAAAAACAAATANAGACATTGAGCTCCAGATGAACCAGCAGATGACTGTGCCACTGTAGTTGATGCCAGTGAGATCCGCTAGAGTCTTTGATCTACAGGTGGAGATTAGGGAGTTATTAGCAAATAGGGGAAATTTGAAGCTCTGAAAAAAGATAAGCTAATCCTGAAGCAATCTCATGAACACCAATGAACAACTAAAGACAACATGGGAAGGGTTAGCTACAGAGCTCATTAAAAAGCCCTAATAGGTTCAAAGCAGCCTTGGTTGGGGACGCAGNTCTTCATGCTTGGCAATGTGCATGCTGCATTGCTGAGGGAAGCTGTCTGAGACCCCTCAGCTCATGTTTGAGACTACTCTATGTTATGANCTGTAATGTGTTTACTATACATGTGCTACCAGGGACATGTGCAAGACCTGGGACATGANCAGATTCTGTTGAGTGTGAGCAACTGTGAAGACAAAATTGATAAAGAAGACATGGTACCCCATGAGCAGCTTTTTCCTGTCAATTCTCAAGGACTTGAGTTGTTTGGCTTTGGCATTTTATCATCTTCTCAGAAAAGGTGTCTCTCCTATTCAGCCATCNCTGTGAGTCCTTTTCTCCATAGATCTGGGAGGAGTGATAACTAAAGGGGTGGCCACTAAGAAACAGCTTAATGTGTATTAAAAATATTAGATTCATCTCATTAAAGTTATCAAGGAAAGCATGTCAGCAATGTCAGATGAAGAGAGCGAGAGAAGCCCAGACTCTGAGGGCAGTCAGGGAGGGAGTAGTAACACCAAGGACAAGCTTGTCTTGTCACATGGGATTAGNAAATGCCTCTCCCTTCTCCCTCTCTTTTCTCCCTCTCTCCTCCCTTCCTCTATCCCTTCTTCCATCCTTCCTTCCTTCCTGAAACATGCGCTTGTATAGCCCAAACTAGCTCCTAACTCACTAAGTAGGTGAGGATGACTTTGAACTTCTAATCCTCCTGCCTCAATATCCTAAGTACTAAGAGTAAAGGTGAGTACCACCACACCTGGCTTATGNNGTACTAGGGGAATCAAATGAAGAGCTTCCTGTGTGNCAGGCAAATACTCGGTCCATTGAGTTACATTTCCANCCCTAGGAGATGATTTTCCCTTCNTTTTATACCATNGTGGGGTGACTAAACNCGGAGTAGAGTCCTAATCTATTACTCTCTGGTTTCTAAAGGGATGAGCTGGGAGCTGTTTACCTCTGGGCAGTGGGCACAGTCTATCTGTGCATGCTTGCAGTTCAGCAGGTCTTGTTATCGCCCAACTATTTGCTTTCATTTGGTGCTGAGGATGGAACCTAGGGTCTCAAACACATGTTCTAAGCACATGTTCTACCACTAAACGATGCCACAGTCCTTTCCATCCTCAGATTAAATATGTGCTAGCAGTTTTGGGCTATAAACCAGATGAAGTGACACATGCCCGTAATCCCAGCACTCAGTAGGCTGAGGCAGGAGGATCATGACTTTGAGGCTAGCCTTGAAAAAACACCCTATTCTCCACAACAAAAACAGTTTTCTTTTATGAAAATCATTTTGAGTTCAAGGCTGGAGGGGATTGGAACTTAGAGGCTGTTATATTACATAGTGAGGAAGAATGTGGATATCTTTAGCTCTTTCTCTGAGGGGAAAGGTCATCAGGACCTCTTGCCTTTAGTCATAGCAGAATACTCACTTGTTCTCTATGAAAAAGATATAATTAAAAGGAAAAAATATACCACCCCCAACAACAAAAAACCAACAACCAGGGCCAGAGATGTATCCCAGTGGTAGAGTGCTGGCCTAGAATGCATAAGACCTTGAGTTTGAACCCTAGCCTCTCCTCCTACTAAAACAACAACAAATAAAAGGAAGCAAGCAAGGAAAGAACTTGGGCATAGAGGTACAGTACACACCTACATTCTTAGCTTTTGGGAGGCTGAGATAGGATTGGGAATTGTAGGTTAGCCTGGGCTATATAGTGAGAGCCTATTTCAAAATCATAAACAAACAAAAAGACAGTTCTTGAGGGTAAAGATATAAGAAGTCTCGGTTCCTTCTGAGAAAGCTGAGGCGTTGTGAGCCTCTAGGGCCTCTAGTTCAGGTGAGAAGTGATGCTNGAGAGTCCCCAAATCCCTTGATTGGTAGCTTTTGTCTTCTGGGAAACTCCTGTTTGGGGATGGGAGAAAGTATCTTTGAAGTTAGAAAGCAGAATCTCAGCCTGGCTCTTTTTGTTTGAGATACAGGATCAAGATGTCTGTCAGTGCTTAGAGTATTGTGGTCTATTCACCTGAGAAGACTGCTCAGACATGGGTTTAAGCCAATAAAAAGCCAGCCAACAACTACACTGGGTGTTGGGAATCCCAGTGTAGCTCTGAGCCTTTCTTGGGTTGACACACCTCATTTAACAAGAACAGTTAGCCAGAAGTAGAACTACAGAAGCCACAAAGCAAGGTTAGTACATTTAGAGACTGTGGAGGCCCACAGAGGCTATCTAGTGAGACCTTACTCAGGGTCAGAGAATCTGAGTTTGCTTTACCCAGCAGGGCTGCATAATGGATAATTGATTTGGCCAGGGGTGTGTTTACCAGATGTTTGGAAGGGTCTACACTTGGCTGTATGATGTGCTTTGATATGCAAGGGGGAGATCTTTTGCCACCCCCCTTGGCATATTATAAAAAGCCCTTTTGAATAAAGCTTAGGGTGACTGGGTATTGATCCAGGGCCCTCCTAAAGCTATCCTGTGTCTCTTTCTCCTCATTGTCTAAGTCTATCTTTCTACCTAATATTTCCTCATTTCTCTCTCCTCTACCTAAGAACCCTTTGAAAGGTGGGGGCAGGTTGGAGCTGGACTCCCACAGACTCCCACAAGAGACTTTCCCAGAACTATGGACTTTGATGGATTAGGCCTTTGTTTTAATTTTATCAGGCGGTACTGTCTACGTGCTGAGTTTTACAGCCTGAATGGTACTTTCATTATGGCGTCAGTTGTGCTAAGGTCTGGGGCCCTGTTACAAGAGTCATGGAGCTTATCCTGGGATAGATGGCTCTCTGGACCTCTTTATTNGTTCCTTTTCCTAGAGTGNCCACACTGAATAAATCTCCTTTCTCTGATTTTCATTTACTTGTCTCTTCAAGAGCTGTTGAAGACAGGTGGCCAAGCGAGCTCTAACGGCTGTTAGGGCCAGGGCTCTGACCCTAACAACCAGGTGACACCGTGGTAACAAGTAGGGGTAGGGTCCAGATGTTTGTGTAAGACATCTTGGGTTGGGATCCAAATGGTCAGGTCTGGTGGTTAAAGCATAGGACTTCTGCTTTTCCTTTTTTTTTTAGTGTTAATTCCTAACTTGTCTTTAATTGTTATTAATAATAGGATCTCAGGCAAGTGTTTGAATTGTTTGGTTTTGTTTCATTGTGAAGGACTGTACAGGATTCAATACAATATATTTCTTTATTTTTTCCTTTTCAGTATTTTGAGAAGAGGTCTGTGTAGGCCAATCTCACCTGAAACTGGCTATGTAGCCCAGATTGGCCTCAAATTTGTGATCCTCCTGCCTCAGTCTCCTGAATTCTNGGCTNATAGGTATGCACCTCCACACATGGCAAAGGAATACATTTCTAAGAGTAGCACTTCAATGTGTGTGGTGATGAGGGTACTGTGACTCAGGANGTCCCACCTGGGCCTATTCAAGTCACCTGATGGATGGGTAGCACTCCTTATCAAGGGATGAAATTCCAACAATTTGCTTTAAAGGTGTTAAAGAGCTAGCTTCATTCCATAAAGTAGAGCTGTGGCTCTCAACCTTCCTAATGCTGTGACCTTTTAATACAGTTCCTCATGTTGTGGTGACCCCCAGCTATAAAATTATTTTTGTGGCTACTTCATAACTGTAATTTTGCTACTGTTATGAATCATAAATATCTGATATGCAGGATATC
>LZPO01044460.1:218624-233090 GCA_001675575.1 Neotoma lepida | reverse complement strand
GGGCTATATAGAGAGACCCCCAAAAGAAAAAGAAAAGAAAAAAGATGAAATCCTGATACTACAGAAAATGAACACCACTGGAAATCATATTAAATCAAATAATAAGATTCAGAAAGANAAATGCTGCCTCCCCCATTTCTCTGAGGTAGGGTCTCACTATGTATCCCTGGCTGGGATTAAAGATGTATACCACCATGCTCAGCCTCACATATTTTCTCTTACATTCAGAACCAAGATTTAAACTTATATATATGATCCAGGCATGGTGGCACATTCTTTAATCCCATCTTTCAGGAGGTAGAGGCAGNTGGGACTCTGTAAATTATAGGCCAGCTTGTTCTACAGAGTGAATTCCAGGACAGGCANTCCTACACAATGAGACCCCTTCTCAGTGCAAAAATTATATATATGCACATGTGNGTGTGTAAATATACACACCCTGCTCCCCANCTCCCACATTTTAAGGGCTGAAGATGTGGATCAGTAGTAGTCTGCCTAGGATGTGCAAGGGCCGCAGCAGCAGCAGAAGAAAAAGAAAGTCTGTACAAGGCAAGTGCTTATCAGAGAAAGAACCAGAGGCAGTGACTCATATCTAAAAGTACAGCTCTTGGGAAGCTGAGACCAAAGGTTTGCTATGGGTGGGAGGTCAGCCTGGGCTACACAGTGAGTTCCAACCCACACTAGAGAGAGACCCTGTCTCTGAAGAACAAATTACCTTTCGACTGAGACATATTTCTATACTATATATAGTTTTAATTGATAAATAAAATGATATGTATATCACAATGTTTTTAAGTATATATACACAGTGGGATGACTCAATCTAGCTAAGTTATGTACGTACTCCCTCACACAGGTACCATTTGTGGTGNGGACATTTTATACCTGCCTCAGCATCTCCTAAGGATACAACATATCATTAGCTATAGTCAGCATGCTGTATGATAAACCCTTCCTTGACTGATTCTTCTTATCTAACTGAAATGTTTTTACTGTCAACTTTGATTGCCACNACCATTCCTAGCCCCTGCTAACCACNATACTGTCTTCCCTATCATAANTATGTGGGTTGCACATATGAGATCATGTGGTATTTGTCTTTGTATGCTTGACTTATTTGTCTTAATGTAATATCTTCCAGCTATATCAATGCAGTTGCAAATGATAGAATTCTATTGTTTTTAATGGCCATATGTACCTTTTAAAAAACCCATTCTTCCATTGGTGGACACTTAAGTTGTTCCCATTTCTTGGCTATTGTGAAGAGGGCTAGGATAAACATGGGAATACAGATGTCTTTTTGAGATAGACATTGATTTCATTTCCTTGAGTAAATAACTGTAGTACAATTGCTGGATCTTATGGCTGTTNTTGAATTTTTGTGGAATCCCAGCACAGTTTTCTGTACTGGTTGGATTAATTTATATTCTCACCAATGCTGTGATGTTCAAGGATTACATTTTTTCCCCACAACCTTGTCAAGAAGTCACACATCTGTTGTGTGACTTCCTGGAGAGACTATTGTATGATATTTTGATCATATTCTGACACTCCCAAGACTGACAATAAAGTTTTCTTTGAATCAGAGGGCAGAGCTAGCTACTAGCTGACCAAAATTAACCATAGAGGTTTTGGAGGACTGAGGTCAGATAGAGACATAGGAAGTAGTAGGGTGGGGCTTAGAGAGGGTCTCAGCCCTTTTGGATCAAGGAATGACAGCTGTGAAGGGACATTAGATAGTAGAAAAAACCTGCCGAATTAAATAAGCCTGCATACTTCAAAGATGTGTTCACCTCAGAATGGAAACCAGGATATGTGTTATGTTGGGAAAGTTTTTTTTTCTTTTTGGTTTTTTGAGACAGAGTTTCTCTTTGTAACAGCCCTAGCTGTCCTGGAACTAGCTCTGTAGACCAAGCTGGCCTTGAACTCACAGAGATCTGCCTGCCTCTCCCTCCCGAGTGCTGGGATTAAAGGCCTGTGCCACCACCACCTAGCTTGGGGAAGAGGTTTTGCTTTTTGTTCCACAGGAGAAGAAAAGCTATGGATACCATCAAAATTGATAAAGATTAGATTTGAACAGGCGAGACCTCTTGATTAGAAGAGCCATAGTTCATCACACAGAGTGGCCATTCAATCTAAACTAACTTATTTAAGGTATTGTGCCTATGCAGGTCATTTAACAATGTAATGTAAATTNCTAGTCTTTGAAAATAAAACTGTTTAAGATAATTAAGAAATGTAGGTTAGTAGTTAGTTATATATAACAACCAAATTTGTGTCCATGTTATGTATGTTTTCCACATCAAACAGATATTTTAAGTAGATGGATGGTCTTCAAACACTTCAGATATCTACAGAATATGGNACTTAAGATGTTTTAATAACATAAGGCTTTTTATGACAATGACACACATCTGCTCCTGGCAGCACCAATCTACTTCAGTGAAGATGGTGGACATCAAAGAACCTCCATATGGAGTTTGCTTTCTTTGTGGCAAAAGTTAGCNACTTGGCAAGAAAATACCCTTTCCTTGACTGCTGACAGTATGCTGTCCAAATTGGACAACAGGACACCAAAGAAAGAGATTGCCAAACTTTGCCAAGACAGAGTAGGACAGTCCTTCAAAAATTCCTGTTTCACTGAAAAGTCTGTCAGATATTCTAGGCCAGTAGACCAAAGATGCATGCCCCAATGTTACAGAGGAACTGGGGGGTGACTGTCTAAGCAGCCAGATGTCTCTGTCATTCCTATAGTTTTGAAAGTTGTTTGCTCTGCAGTTCCTGTTTACTCAAGTAAATTTTATCCTTCTCAGGTCTCTGATGGAATTGAAGACAAGATAGTTGTAGTTACAGTTTTCTCTGTTACCAAATTTAAAAAAAAACTTACATAAGAGATATGAAGTTTATAAGGTTGAGAAACATAAAAGCTTAAATTGTTTATCAAAAAAGATGTTTTAAGGTCTAACAAGATATTTTTAAGATGGTAATACAAGTAATGACAAAAAATGTTTTAGGTATAAAACTTTGGACTAAGATGGGATAGATGATGCAGTACTTTCTCCATATTTACCAAATACAAATGGACTGGATATTGTGAATGTAATTCTTATCTGATATTTGTTCTTATTGTATATAGTTTTACTGGGTTAGAGTTAAAACCTTTCCTTTTTATTTAGACAAAAAGTGGGAAATGTTGTGGAATAATCATTTTATACACTGTGAAGATGTGTCACTCTGACTGGTTTAATAAAAAGCTGAACAGCCAATAGCTAGATANGATTCCCAGGCACAGAGGATGCTGGAAAGAAGGGTGGAGATGCCAGGAGACATAGAAGAANCAGGAAAGCAGGATGGACAGTATGTAGATGAGGTNAGTGAGCCTTGGGGCAGGACATAGANTAATAGAAANNGGNTACATTATAAGAGCTAGCTAAAAACAAGCTTAAGGTATTGGCTGAGCTTTCATAATTAATAAGAAGTCTCTGTGTCATTATTGGGGAGTCGACAGTCTGACAAAAATGTCTGACTACAGACTTTAATGTACACCAGATAGAGAGGACAANGCCAGACCAAGGAAACTATTACATCCAAGTCCAGATTGGATGACCAGTGTTTTTATGGGGGCTGTGTTACTTACAGGAGCATGGGTNACTTGAGTACAGTGCTGAAAAGCCCACCCTAGTGTAGGTGATGGNTCATGAGAGCTGCCAGTGGAGTCTCCCACACAGCCTGCAGGCAGCTGCATCACAGACAAGTTTTCTGTCCCCAATATTGGGGAAAGTCCCTCAAAAGCCTTGTAAGTTAGGAACCACAAGGTGGGTTCATGGACTTTCTGAGCCTCCATTCTCCCTCCAAGCATAAGGAACTGTTTCAGTCCAGAGGAAACAGCCTCACAGTAGTGCATGTTAGCTTCTGCTTTGTTTGCTTACTTAGGTGCTTGGGATCCGACCAGGGCATCGTGCACATTAGGCAAGTGCTCTGCCACTGAACTACATCGCCAATCCTCAGATTTTTTTTTTAAAATCTAGCTTCATAAAATGTCAGTCTAATGGCTATTTATTCCTATATAGAGATTTCAACAAATGTAAAATGAAAATATTACAGGTCAGCAGTGAACNCATACAATTTAAAGAGGTTGAAGCCAAAGAAACTTCTGATGCTTCCACAAAACTAAATCTATGTGGGTCGGGACTCAGTACCCAGCAAGGGTCCTATGTGTGGAAGGTGTAGTCCCAGAAGTTAATTGTTCTTTTCTTTTAGATGATTAACTCAAGGCTCAGAGAAGTTCAGTAGCTACAGTCATANAATTGTCAGTAAGAGAACCAGAGTTCAGGCTGAAAGTCTCAACTCCATGTCCAAGNCACTTGCTTGCTTCTCTCTTCAACATAGACATCTGAGGGTAGTTCTGGGCCATGGATTAGATATCTCTGCCCCTAGCATCATCATATTAATTACTTTTTTTTAAGTGCAAAATATTTGACAAGAACCAAATTAAGGGAGGAAAGGTTTATTTTGACCGACAGTTCCCAAGAATACAGTCCAGCACAGCTGGGAAAACATGGCAGCAGGCGCAGGATGCAGCTACAGCCAGGGAGCAGAGAGTGATGGGTGCTAGCCCACTTTCTCCTCTGTGTTCAGTCTGTGAGTCCACATGGAATGGTGCACAGTTAAGGTGGATCTTCCTGCCCCAATTAACGAGCATAGGAAATTCCTCCCAGGCCTACCCAGAGACTTCTCACAGGTGATTCTAGATCCTGTTAAGTTGATAATCAGTTATTAGCCATCAGAATCTGCAATAGGCTAGCTACTTACTATGGCCTCACAACCTGGGGTGCCAGGAAATGAACTGTAGTTTCTGCCATTATGGAATATTTTCAGAGTATTTACCACTTGACTAGCATTGTGTTAGTATGACTAGCATTGTGTTAGTATGACTAGCAATGTGTTAGTATGACTAGCATTGTGTTAGTATGACTAGCAATGTGTTAGTATGACTAGCATTGTGTTAGTATGACTAGCATTGTGTTAGTATGACTAGCATTGTGTTAGTATGACTAGCATTGTGTTAGTATGACCAGCATTGTGTTAGTAATTCTTTTCACTTCCACAGACCAACCTTCTGTCACTTGTAAATATTTAAGGTGCTGCTGAGTAAGTGACTTAGATATTACATACTGAGAACCCACTGGAAAATAAAACTTGAACTACCCTCAGAGATCTAGGCATCTAGTCTCTTTCAGAGTAGTTTAAGTGTCGACTTATCATCTAATTATATCTTTACATTATCACACAATTGAAACAGCAATAATATGCTTTCAGATTCATTATTACTTGACCCTTGAACTTTTATTGNTGCATGAATCCTAATTGGTCTTAATAAGAACCCGGAGCTAGATATCAGGNTGAAAGTTGAAAGATCAGAGAAGCAGAGCTAGCCACCTCTTAACTCACCAACTCCTCAGCCTGCAAGAGTCTGAAAAGACCTGAGTTCCTNTCTTCTCCCACCTTATATTCCTTTCTCTGCCCAGCCATATCACTTCCTGTCTCAACCTTCCTAGTGCTGTGATTAAAGGTGTGTGATCCCAAGTGCTGGAGTTACAGGTGTGTGCCACCACTGCCTGGCTGTTTCTCCTTTAGACTGGATTAATCTCCTGTAGCTCAGCATGGTCTTGAACTCACAAAAATCCAGACAGATCTCTGCCTTTGCCTCCCAAGTGCTAGGATTAAAGGCATGTGCCACCACTGCCTGACCTCTATGGCTAACTCTGTGGTTGGTTCTGTCCTCTGATCTTCAGGCAAGCTTTTATTTCTTAGATTACAAGCAATATATCATCACATTTCCTTTCCCCTTTCTTAAGGCTAATTTCACAAATGAGAGTAATTAGGCAGGTCAAAGTTCAACATGACACAGAGATAAGATAGTTTCAAAGGACCTCACCCTGTTTTGAAAGAGCTATTTTGGTCTTTCAACTAAATGATTTTTTTTTCCCCGGCTGAAAGACATTTGGCTGAAGTAGGTGGCTTAGCTAATGGCAGATAATTAATTATCAAATACAAATATAGCAGCTTGAGAGATGACTCAGTGATCAAGAGCATGTACTGCTCTTTCAGAGGACCTAAGTCCATTTCCCAGCACCCACATCAGGCAGCTCACAACCGCCTGTAACTCCAGTTCCAGGGCATCTGACTCTGTCTTCTGACCTTCTCGGGCACTACATTCAAGTGCACAAACCCNTACTCATATACACACATAATAATTAAAAATAAAATCTTAAAAACATATAAGGATAAAATTGTGATGTAATTTCACTTATATAGCCTTTATATAAACACTGGTAAAAGAAGTGGGAATCAGGGGTAGAGAGATGGATCAGTGGTATAGAGCACTGGTTGCTCTGGCAGAGGACCCTCCTTTGATTCCCAGCACCCACATGGTGTCTCACAACCATCTGTAACTCTCACAATGTAGCCCAGGCTGGCTTGGAACTCACAGTCCTCCTGCTTCAGCCTTCTAAATGCTGGGATTATAGGCACACACCACCACACTTAACTAACATGCTCTATTTTGCTGATTTTTAAGATTAGTTGTTGTTTTCCCATTTCTGTTTGGAGACAGAATGCTCCAGGGTAGACTCAAGTCATTCTCCCACTTCAGCCTTTTGGGTGCTGGGATGTGCACTATACCCAACTTAAGGTTCGGCTTTGATGGCTACTTCAGTCAGTTTTCATTTCTGGTGCCCAGAAAGTGGTGGAAGAGGATGGTCAGAAGCAGGCTATAAACAACATTATCTAGACTTTAGAGCTTTGCTCCAGGAAGCACCATAGGAAAAGCAAGCCTCATCATGGAAAAATGACACCCAAACACTTGAGAGGTAAAGTAGACACATAAATTGTTTTTCAAACAAAGGTGGTAAGGGCAAAAGTCTCCATGTTTTTGCTTCACTGATAACAGGTGATGAAGTCATGTTTGAATGTAATTGTTGAGTCAGGTGTGGATGGGAAAAAAGGGACACCTGGGGAGGGATTACTCACCCATTCCTGACCACAGCTGCATGTCAACCTGAGTCACTGACCTGGGCCCTGGAAAGAAGTATGCAAAATATAGACCTGGTCCTTGCCCCTGAGACAGCTACTGTTCTGTGGGAAATGAAGAAAGAGCCAAAAAATTTAAAGGGCTAAGTAGAAGAAAATAAGGTCTCCTGGGAGGAACAGTTAACTCCCAACGGACAAGTCAGAGGAGGGAGGCTCCTGGAGGGAGAACTCTCTAAAGCTGAGACCTGAAATATCACAAAGACCAGAGGGAGAGAAGAATGTTAATAAGGAATGAAGCTGTGATGAAGAAAAATTCAGGTTGAGAAAGAACAAGCATGAAGTATTTAAAAGAAACATATAATCGCTGTGTAGGTGGGGTTTTGGGGTGGTGGTGAGGAGGTCTTTACATTTGTACACATTTTCACAGTATGTAGTGTTTGAATGGCCAAACCTCAAGCACTATTTGCTTCTTCTTCTTTTGTTTCTTTTTCTTTTTCCTTTTGGAGACAGGGTCTCATTATCTATCCCTGGCTGGCCTGGAATAGATAATTAGACTCGGATAGCCTTGAATTCACACAGAACAGCCTGCTTCTGCCTCTTGAGTGATGGATTTTAAAAACATGCATCATCACAATGGGCTCAAGCACTATTTTTAAAGATTTTAAAAATTACTTTAAATGTCATATGTATGGGTGTTTTGCTTGCATATATGTCTGTGCACCATGTATGTGCCTTTGGAGACCAGAAGAGGGCATTGGATCCCCTGGACCTGGGCTTACAAAAGGTGGTTAGCTACAAAATGTGGATGCTGGGAACTGAACCCAGGTCCTCTGGAAGAGCAGCCAGTGCTCTTAACGGCCTAACCATCTCTCTAGACCTTTGAGCACACTATTTTTAAAGACATTTCTCTAAAGTGCAGGTCTTCTAATGTGTAGGGTCTAATCCAAGGGTAGGCATCCAAAGGAGGCTGTGAACATACAGGACTCCTTCAAGAACACGGTGGGGAGAAAATTGTCTTCAGTTTAGTCAACAGAATTGTTTTAGAATAGACTAGCCCAGTGGCCAGGACCAAATCGGAATGGAGTCTCTTGTGCTAAGTGCCACTTAGATNAGCTGGGAGACAAGCTTGCTTTCTCAACAGTTCCAGTCGACCACNGTGAGTGGAGAAATGCAATCTCCCTGTTTAAACCTATCAAGACTGTGCCCTAGAACGTGGGCTTTTCTTTCTGTCTCCCTGTAAGCAGACGCACACTGCTCTAGGACTCTTGTGCAGCCCTAGGCTGCGTTTGTTCTGATTGTGTCCTTTTTGAGAGGGGATGGAGGTATTAGAGATCGAATTTAGGACCTCACCTACCCAGACAAGAGTTCACATGCTCTGTGGCTAAGCCATAGCCTCAGCCCCTCGAATTTTATCTTTCAATAGTCAGCCCCCTTGTCTTTTTGTGTGGCTCTGAAATTCTAGCCCGAACAGAATCCATGCAACAATATTAAAATAGTTTCTTTCATGCTGTTTGACAGAATCTTGTTTGCCTTAGAGCTTACAATCGTCCTGCCTCACTCCACCTCCTTCCCAGGTCTGGGGTTCAGAGTGGACTTTAAAGGCCAGTGTTCTTCTTTTTTATGTTCTTTTAAAGACATTTTTCATGCTAACAGTTTTCCAGTTCCTTTGGTGCCCGCCAAGCCACTTACAGCAACTAGAAATTGCCCAGATGACCTGTATGCTGCAGCGACCAGACAAATGCCCTCAGTTAAGATGGCCGCAGCTGCCTGTTTTGCCCTTTTCTGACTTCAGCAGACCACTTCCTTTTAAACCTCGCTATTTCCACAACAAAGATGGAGCCGGCGCTTCCGGTTCCGGGCTCTTGCTGTCGTGGGTGAGTGACACGGGGCCTGGAGGAGGAATTTCTGCCGGTTTTCTCCTCCATTCTGGGGTGTCTTGGGAATGGATCAGGGAAGCGAGGAGGGAAGGGAGGAGCGATTCTCGCGACACTTTATTCCACGAGGTTTCCCTAGCACCTGCCTGGTCCCTCCGCCCAAGCCCCGCCCACTGCACCCTTCTTACCTGGCTCTGCAATTTAGGGGGGAAGGTGGGGGGGGGGAGAAACTAGTTCCAATTATTTTTCTATTTTAATATCTTAAGTTATTGTTGTCTTGTTAGTTTTGCGGCTTGAGACAGGGTCTCTGTCTACATAGCCCTGGCTGTCCTGAAACTCACTATGGAGATCAGGATGGCCTAGAATTAACAGATCTTTCTACCTCTGCTGGGATAAACAGGGCCAGGTCTATTATAATTTTGAACAGCCATATTGTAACTGGATGTTTTCATAAAATCTAAACTGTAAACTACAAATCATCACAACCTTGGACTGTTTTCATCACCCCAAAGAAAACTTCTGAGGAACATAGTTCTGAGCCCGGAGCATCACTCTGCTCCCCTCCTGCCCCCACCCCAGTCCTGGGCTGTGACCAGAGTACTGTGTCTATGGTTGTCTGATTTGCATGCTGTATAAACAGAATCAAACAGTATGTGTCTAGCGTCTTTGGCCAGGGATTTATAAGGCTTGTTTGGGACTTGAGAGAATTGCATTCCTTTAATGCCAAGAAAATGCACAACTGTTTGGAATTCTATTACGTATTTTTATTTTTCTGTTGATCAGGACCTTCATAACTATTTTCCGAAGTACTCCACCAACTGCCCATCAGTGTGATTTTACGTCGGGGCTAGCTATTCTCTTTCACTGTCTTTGTGCCACTACTGTGGTTCAGTACTATAGAGGTTTCTTTTGTTGGCCTTTTGAGACAGTGTCTTGCTACAACAGTACAGGCTGGCCCCGAATTCAAGGTTCTTCTGCTTGTGTGTCCCTAGACACTAGGATCATCATTTATTTTATTTTATTTTATTTTACTTCAGTACAGGGTCTTACTATGTAGCCATGACTGGACAGGAACTTGCTATGTAGGTCAGCTGGTTTCAGACTCACAGAGATGGGTCTGGCTTTCCTGGGACTAAAGGCATGTGCCATCACCCCTGGTGAATAGTACCATCTTAAGATACTGGCTTCTGATGCATGAACACAGAATGTTTTTCTTTTCTTTAGTGCACANCTTAAGCTTACTTAATACAGTCCTCTTTTATTTCTGTTCTAACTGGGTTCTAATTCACCTTTGAGGTTGTTGATTACTAGTGTGTGTAAATATAAGTGATTTTGTGTGTGTGTGTGTTGGTCTTGAATCTTGCAACCTTGTGTAAGTTGTTTATTTTTTAATTTATTTTGTGAATTCCTTAAGGTTTTCTCAATAAGATCATGTCTTTTGGGTTTGTTTGATTTTTGCCCTGAGGATTGAACCCAGAGCCTGGTTCTTGTTAGGCAAGTGCTTTACCATNAAGCGGCATCCCCTGCCCCTGTGTCCTGTTAATGGGGATAATTTTATGGCTCTCTTTCCAATCTGGACACTTTCATTTCATTTTCTTGTCTAATTGTGCTATCTAAAACTTCCAGCACAACACTGACTAGAAATGATAAGCGTAGACATCCCTATTTTGCTCCTGATTTCAAGAAGAAGGCATTTAGCTGGCCTTACTGACCATCCTTACCATGAATTTTCAAAACCACTTTTTATAAGGTTGAAGAAGATGCTTTCTTTTCCTAGCTTGTTGAGTAATGGTATTTGTCAAAAGTTTGCATGTAGCTGTTGTGGGTTTATCCTTTTTTCTATTCATAATGTGTTGGGATATACAGATGGATTGGCAGAGGTTAAAGTAACTGAGGGCTGAGTTTGTAGCTCCGTTAGTAGAATTAGTAGACTTGCTTGCTTATCATCAACAAAGCCTTGGATTTGCTCCCACACAAACCAGGCACACACCTGTAACCCCAACATGTCAGAGGTGGAAATAGGAGAGTCAGAAGTTCAACATCACCCTCAGCTACACAGCAAGTTCAAAGTCAGCCCCAGATACATGAAACTGTCTAAAAATAAACAAACCAAAAGAAAGAATAAAATGATTTTTAACATAAAATAATTTTGCATTTTGGAGGTTAGTTCCATTTAGTCCTGAAATTTAGTCATTCCCTTCCATTTTTGGTGTGTTTGTGGGTGGGGGGACGCCGACTGTGAGAAGGTTCACAGGCCCTCTGAGTATAACAGAGCTGCACCTCCAGTCTGGAGCCATATCCTGCGTGTACACTGTTGATGTTCTGTAGAGCACTCCTGTATGTGTGTTTGTGATNCAGGATTGTGCTTTTCTTGTGGTATTAATGTGGATGTTACTCTTGTGCTGTCTTTTTTCCCTGTCTTTCTTTTTTTCAGAAGAGGAACTATGTAAGTTCATTATATAGGGCTAGGAGTGTAGCTTAGTGGTAAGGCACATGTCTGCTGTGCTGAGGACCTAGTGGTAAGGCACATGTCTGCTGTGCTGAGGACCGGGGTTCAATCCCCGCTTTTCCTCTGACCCATTGCTTTCTCCTGTGCACAGTCCTTGACTCTNAGACAGTGTGCATATGCTTATTTTTTAACGCAAAGGGTTCTGCCTTAGCAGGGTTTTTTACTTTGTTTTGGCACAGTGCTCAGCTTGGAATTTTGTAATGCAGGTGATTCAAAACACAAAGCAAAAATATCACATCAGGGATTCCTTTCATTAGTGACATCAGTTTGATGTTCTTTGAAGGCAGGCAGAATTATACTGGTCTCATCAGTGACCTTTCACTTCTTCCACAAGCCTCCTGCACGGGGTTATGTAACTGAAGCAGAAGCCAGAGGTGCCATGCAGAGGTCCTGGCTGAAGCTCCAAGCTTGCTTAGCTGTTAGAACACCTGCAGAGAGACTGAGAAACAGGATGTTCTGTTTTGGGGGAGCCTTATCTTTCCACTCCTTTTAGGAATCATCAGCTGATACCTTGGCTGATCCTCTGCCTGAGCAAGTGTCTGAAGCCTGTGACTGGGTGTCCTTGCGAGTTGGCAGTGTTGGTTTGTTTATACACATGCTGTCTTTGCCTAATCAGCACTGGAGCTGCTCAGACTCNGGAGGCTGGGGGGCCTTCAAGCTGGGCTCATTCAGTGGGAGCAGCTTTTAATGTGTTTCTTTGGGCAGCTTTGTGTGCTTCCTGCCTTGTTTAACTAACTGTAAATGGGGGTAATGATAGGATTATCTGCTCCATGGGGGTTATCGGAGGTGAAGCACTTGGCACAGGGGTCAAATCTACTATACACTTGACAAAGGTGAACTGTCCTCGTTACATTGCTCATATTATTCTGAAATTGCCTCTTCCATTAAACATGTGTCTTTGAGATTTTTCAAGTTCTACCATTTTATTCTTTTTTTTGTTAGTTCTATCATTTTAATAGCTGTGTAGTATTCCTTGATTTGAAATAATGCTGTCTTCCAAAACTCTTNCTTGTCTTCTCTTAATTCCCTTGATAACACAGGTATGGCACACAAACTGTCTCTTCTAATTGGCTTCCAGGTCCTCCTTAACGCCTTTCTCTATTCATTCAGTTATTAAGTTCTGGTCTCCTTTTAGTTTTTTGTTTGTTTGTTTTGTTTTTCTTCCAGTTTTTCAGTTTTTTGAGACAGAGTTTCTGTGTGTAGCCCTGGCTGTCCTTGGAACTAACTCTGTAGACCAAGCTGGCCTTGAACTCACAGTGATCCATCTGCCTCTGCCTCCTGAGTGCTGGGATTAAAGGTGTGCACCAACTTCCAGCTTTAACTGTGTTCTTAATCTCTCCCTTTGACTCATAGGATCTTGACCTACCTCAAACAGCTGTCTCCCATTACTTAGACTACTGCAGGGTGTGAGTGTCTGTTGCTCATGGGATTGCTTGTGGCCAGTACTGAACACGCTCTGGTCCTGTCAGCCCATCTACTTTCCAGNTACTATGTGTGCAAGTACGACTGTGTATGTACAACCTCTGGATGGTGCATGGTGGCTTGTGACAACNTAGCTTTGGGTACTGGCTATTATAAAGCTGATTGCTGTGAGCAACTTATGAGAGANATGGACAGGAGTGGGTGTGCTGCAAGCGACTTCATGTGGAGAATCTGGTGCCCCACAGGTTCAAGAACCAGNAAGGGAACAATTGGGTTTTCTTGGTTTATTTGTTTTTTAATTTTATTATTACTAATTTTTTGTATATGGGTGTTTTAAATTTATTTTTATGTGTATCTGTGTACCACATTCACAAACTGCCCTCAGACCAGAGGTAGGTGTTGGATTCCCTGNAACTGGAGTTACAAATGGTTTCAATTTTGTGAGCCACCATTCGGGTGCTGGGAATCGAACCCAGGTCCTCTGGAAGTACAGCCAGTGCTCTTACCTGCTGACCCATCTCTTCAGCCCCAACCCCTCTTTTTAAACAAGAATTTTTNCAGTGCTTCATCCAGCAGGATACCTCTGAAGACTTCAAAGCTCACCTAGAGAGTTNCTGTATCCAAGATGCTGACAGAAGCCAGGCCCTTCCTGTCCTTCCTAGAGTTGATATCAGANTAAGGGGGCTCCATGGCCATCCAGTGAAGACCACAGAATTTGTTCCTCAGTGTACAAATTATCCTACATTGGTGGTGGTTTGTCTGTCTGAGTTTTGAGATAGGGTCTCAGATTATAGCTGAGACTGCCTCCAACTTGGAGCAGTCCTCAGCCTCCAGAGTGCTGGGATTACAGACATGAGCAACCACACTCAGCATCAGTATCCTTCATGCTCATTTTAAACTCCCAATGCCCCCTGATCCTTGTGGGTCTAACCCGATTATTCTTCTTCCCCCTCCTCCCCAGCCCTTGGTTTTATTTTATTTTATTTTTTTTTATTTTGAGGCAGGGTCTTCTCTAAATTGTCCAGGCTGGCAGTCTTGCTTTAGTCTCTCAAGTAGTTTGGATTATATGCCTGAGCCACCAGGCCTGGCTTGAACTGGTTATTTATTTACCTTTTTATTCTTTTCCTTAAACAAAACAAACAAACAAATTTTAAAAAATATTAGTATACAAAATAACAGACTTCATCAAAGCCTTTTCATGCCTGTCACTGCCCTGAGTTCTCCTTGCTGATCCCCATCAAACTGGCTCCCCTTGAGTCCATGCTTTGGACTTTGGCCATGGCGGTGCCTTCTCAGCAGCTCTGGGGTGAGGGGGTGTGGGTAATTCTTTCCAGAGCCCACCCTCCTTTTTAGTCTTCCTTGTCTAAACTTACAGAGTTGACATAAGGGNTTTGTGTTTGGACTGCCCCAGACTCTGACATCTGTGAAGGAAGTACTGGGTACANGCTCCAGAGGAGATACGTGTCACCTGGTTCTCACTACCAGATAAATAACCAGAGAATAACNTGGGATGGAACCTTGCTCCCTGCTGGTCTCTGTGTTTCAGACATATTTAGTATTTCATTTTATAAAATCTGGATCAAGTGCTTCCCTTATCTGAAGCTTGTTCACCTCTCCTGTGTCCTAGAC
>LZPO01044460.1:193714-210363 GCA_001675575.1 Neotoma lepida | reverse complement strand
TTACTATCTTTCCCAGCCCTGCTCTGTGGAGGAAGCACTACTCAGCCACCTGAAGACCAGCTGTGGAGAAGACATTTGCCTTCCCAGTTCAGTGTCTTAGGACAAAACCAGAAAAGAAATAGTCAGAAATTTTAGTTCTAGGTGTTGGCTGGAATGAGTGAAATGCTTATTTTACCCAGAAGACATTTTCTCACCTGCATCTAAGACTATTGGCTCTTGCTCTTTGATGCCTAGGTTCCAGCCNAGACCTTTGTGTTTTAGGCAAATGTCACCACTGAGCTGTTTGTCTAGTGTCCTTCCTGGAGTTTTTGAACACTGCTGCTGACATGCTATGGAATCCCAGCTTCCTGGAGCACAGCTTTTAAGGGTAAATGCTCACTTCTAGGTTCCCTATGCTTGACTGGCAGTCACCACACAGTGTGTGCAGCTGCTGTCTAGCAACTTAGGCCTTGACCTGTGAGTAGATTCTTGGGGCAGCACCTGGTATTTAGTAGGTTCTCAGTTAAGGTTGCTGGACTAAATAAATGCCTTTACATAGTTAAAGTAATATTCTACAACAAAGGCCAGNTTGGGCTATATAGTGAGATGTCCCCACAAGTAAAGGTGCTTGCAGTTAGGTCTGATGACTTGAATTTGATCCCAGGAACCCGCACAGTGTGAGGAGAGAACCAACTCCATAAAAAAATGTAATTAATATATAAACAAAATAAAATATCAAATCAGAAAGAGCATGATAGGAAACAGAACAGTTTTAAGGATATATCATGTTACAGAGTAGAATCTGATCCATATATGTTCCTAGGAGAGAGTTTATTTATTTTATTTACTTTGAGACAAGGTCTCACTGTGTATCCCTAGCTGTCTGGGAACTCACTATATAGACAGGGCTGGCCTCGAACACACAGAGATTTGTCTCTTAAGTGCTGGGATTAAAGACTCATGCCCTGCTGGGCTGTTTCTTTGAAACATCATCTCTGTGTTGCTTATGTTGGTCTTGAGTTCAAAATCCTCGTCCTCAGCCTCCCAAGTGCTGGGATTATAAACTTATGCCACCATGCCTTGAGGGGATTGTTTCATTCGTTTTATTTCTTTTTTTTTTAAGGTTTAATTTTTATTATTTTAAAAATATGTATATTTGTTTAAGTGTGGATATGTATATGTGAGTGTGTGCCTGTGGAGGACAAAGGTATCAGATTCCCCTGGATCTGAAGTAATAGACAGTTGTGAGCTGCCTAGAGTGGGTCCTCTGCNAGGGCCTCTACCCACTGAACCATCTTCCCACCCCAGGACCTCTACCCACTGAACTATCTTCCCACCTCAGGAATCGTTTCTTAATTCAGCAAATATTTCCTAATAAGAGTACATACAATTGTAGACTTAGGAATGTCTCTAAAGATTGCTTTGAAAGGTGTTTTGTTTTGTTTTGAGACAGGGTCTCAAACTGGAACTCACTCTGTAGACCAGGCTAGCTTCCTACTCAGAGATCCACCTGCCTCTACCTTCCAAATGCTGGGATTAAAGGTATGTGCCACCACTACCCAGCTTGCTTTTAAAGATGTTCCAGAATTTATTTATTGTGTAGTTTGTATATGGTGTGTGTGTGAGCATGGGCACACTTGCACAGTGGCATATGGAAGTCAGAAGACAACTTTCAAAAGTCACTTCTTACACACTGAAGAAGAAAAGCTACACATGGTGGCACACACTTGTAATCCTAGTGCTTAGGAGGTGGGAAACACACAGATTCCTGGGACTCATTGGCCTGCTAGCTCAGCCTACATGATAAGTTCTAGACTAGTAAGAGACCCAACTAAAAACTCAAAAATGGATGGCTTCTCAAGAGCAACACCCAAGGCTATCCTCTGGCACCCACAAACANACACCACAAGCTCTTGACTTCCTTGATGTCCTACAGACAGGCACATGCTTGCTTTCCCAACTCCTGTCCCCATAACTGTGCTCCCCGGCTTTTGGGGCCTTCGTAGATCTGCTGAAAACCCTTGGCCTAGCCATGTGTGAGCATGTGGGAGTCTGAGGCAGATGGATCCATGATTTCAAGGCCAGCCTGGTGTAAATCATTAGACCCTGTCTCAAAAATAAGTAAATAAATAAATAAAATTTAAAAGTCCTCACCTTCCTATGTGGGGTCCAAGGACCAGACTCACCCCGTCACCTCTTNAAGTCCGTGCTCATGCCGTGCTTAACTTCACTCTCTAATCATCACTTTCTGAAACAACCTTTGTTTTTCATGACAAGCACTTTCACTGCTGAGCGATCTCATCTGTTTTCCCAAGGATAACCATTTCTATCACATTCTAGCACTTTGGATCTTTTCCTGTTTATAAAATGATACAATTGAGTAGCAAATTTAAGGAAATGCTGAGAAAACAAATGCACCCCTTTCTTCCCAGCCTGTTATATAGTTGATTTTTCACGAACCCTCTTTCTCACCCTTTTCTAACATTTTATTTTTGAGATATGATCTTGCTGTGTAGCTCAAGCTGGCTTCAAACTCACGATCCCCCTGCCTCCTCCTCCCATGTGCTGGGATTACAAGTGTGAGCCACCAAGCTGGGATTTCACAGATTGTTTTTGGAAAGTGGTGATTAGAGAATTTAGGTAAAGCATGGTGTGGGTACAAAGTTGAAGAGTTATGTACTGAGCAAGGCCGCTGCCGCTTTAGGAGACCAGTTTGGGTGGAATTGGCTACAATTATTCCCGGTTTTTATTTAGTAATCCCTAAGCTGCTGCCCTGGACTTGGCACTGTGTGTGACTCTACTGCCCTCTTGTGGTTGCTGTCCACATAGTTCTGAGCCTTGGTGGTGGTGGGGGCAGCATTTAAGTGAGTTATTCTCTGCTCTGATTAAGCCTACTCCCCCGCCCTCCCCACCCCCTACACACACACAACCCTGGGGATTGAACTCAGGACCTGGCACATTCAAAGCAAGAGCTCTACCTTTAAGCCACACATCCGGCCCGTCTCTTGTATTCTTTGTAGAAGCTGTATACTAGAAGTAAAATTAAATATTTTTAGAGATTTGTTTTTTGAGATGCGAGTCTTGGGCTAAAACCTTAGAAGCTAGTTTGTCTTACAGTTGCCAGTGTCATTATGTATGTATGTGGAGTCCAGAAGAGGGTATCAGATCTCTGGAGCTAGAGTTACAGGAGGTTGTGAGCTGCCTGATGTGGGTGCTGGGAACTGGACTCAGATCCTCTTCAAGAGTAATATACACTCTTAACCACTGAGCCGTCTCTCCAGCCCCGATCTCAGAATTCTTAAAGTTACAACTTCCATTTCTTTTTGAATTCAAGGCTAGCCTGGGCTGCCCAGCAAGTCCCATCATAAAATACTGAAACAAACAACAAAGAATGGCCTGAGGAAGTGGCACCGTGGAGAGCAGAGCTTGACCCCAGTACCATGTAAAAAGCAGAGCATGGCCACAGTCATCAGTGACCCCAGAGTTGTGGGAGGCACAGATAGGAGGNCCCCTGNNCTTGCTGGCCTGCCACTCCNACCAAAACAGCAAGCTCCAGGGTCTGTCTCCAGGGAACAAGTCAGAGAGACAGAAAACACCCAGCATCTTCCTCTGGCCTCTGCAAGTGCAAGCACACCCTCACAAACTTCACACACACCAAGAGAGAAAAGAAAAAAAATTGGTCTCTCTGGAAGTGTGTATTTGTCTCTCTCTTCCCACACCATATCCCACATAGCCCANGCTGGCCTTGAATTCACTAAGTAGCCAAAGATGGCCTTGAACTTGAACTATTTTTTGACAGGGTTTCTCTCTTTTGTAGTTCTGGCTATCCTGTAATTTGCTATGCAGACCAGCCTGACCTCGAACTTACAGAGATTGTCTGCCTCTGCCTCCCAAGATTTGTGTTACCATGGCCCAGCTGGCCTTGCACTCCTGATTTTACTGCCTCCACTTCCCTTTTTTTTTTTAAGGTGGTTTCACAATATCACCCAGGCTGGCCTAGAACTTACTATATAGACCTGGCTGACTTCAAACTCCATCCCCCTGCCTCAGCCTCCTCAGTGTTGAGATTGCATGCATCACCATGCTTGCCTGTTAATATTTTTGGAAGGGTAAAAGAAAACTGGGGCAGACAAAATAGAAATATAAATGTTTGAACTTTCTGTCAAATTTGTAATCAGACAGAGGTGAGGTTAGTATGGCAGACTCGTGGCTGGGCCTGGTGACCTTCATTCCTCTCTGAGTGGGAGGAAGCGGTCTCTGAGGTTTTAAGGCAGTAGTTTTCAAACCTGTGAGTTGAGAACTATTTGGGGAAGGGTGGGGGTCAAATGACCCTTTTACAGGGGTCGCCTTAGACCATCCAAAAACACAGACATTTANATTATAGTTTATAACAGTAGCAAAATTACAGTTATGAAGCAGCAACAAAATAATTTTATGGTTGGGGGTCATCACAACATGAGGAACTGTATTAAAGGGTCGCAGCTTTAGGAAGGTTGAGAACCACTGCTGTAAGCGCTTTATCACTTTTACTGGTGTTCTTAGGCAAGTTCTTAACCTATTTAAGCCTCATTTCTGTGTGTGTGTTCTAAAATAACACTACATGGTGGCGTTGGACACAGTGGGTGAGAGATGACACTCTCAACTCCCACACCACGGAACTCTCACATGACAATCACTTGTTACAGTTTCNGTGTGAAATGTCACCCACAGGTTCCTATGTTTTAACACTTGATCCAACCCAGCTGGTGGCACTGTTTGGGAGGTTTGGAATCTTTGGGATGTAGAGTCTTCCTAAGACTTAGAGCCTACCCCACTTCACCCTGAGCTCTGTCTTCTTCCTAATATGCGAAGTCAGGAGCTGCCTCTGCAAGCTCCACCTCTGACTGACCCAGCTCAGCCAAAGTGTGGAGCCAGATTTTTCTTAGGGCTGCCAGCTCACAAAAAACAACATGGAGACTTATTGTTAATTATAAAAGCTCAGTCTGTAGCTTAGGCTTGTCCCACTAGCTCTTGTAACTTAAATTAACCCATTTCTATTCATCTACACATTACCATGTGACTGTGGCTTTTACCTCTCCTCTTGCATATTTTGTTCCCTCTATCTCCGGGTAGTGACTCCACCTTTCTTCTTCCCAGAATACTCTCTGTCCAGAAGTACCCCCCCCCCAATATCTCCTGCCTTGCTATTGGCCATTTAGCTTTTTATTAAACCAATTACAGTGACATATCTTTACATAGTGTAATCAGATATCTTGCAACAAAAGTGTCTTCCCCACCATGATGGACTGTACTGTCTAGAACAGGGAGACAAAATAAATTTGTCCTGCCTTAGGTTGCTTCTGCTGGGTATTTGGTCACGGTGGTGAGAACAGTAAACAGTGTGACGTTCAGTGGTTTGTCATACATGGATTCCTCTCTTGTGTTTCCTTCCTTCCTCCCTGTTGAACGTGTGCTCGACCCTCCCTTCTGTGTGTCCCATCCTCTGGGGTGGCTGGGAAGCAGTCATCATTTTCCTCCACAGATCTTCAGCTTAACCCATTGCTTAAGTTTTTCAGCTTTACAGTGGTGCAAATCTGGTGCACATTCAGTAGAAATCATACTTCAGATTTTGAATTTGGATCTTCCCAGTGTTGGTGGTGTGTAGTCTGCTGTGATGTTGGCCAGTGGCAATGAGTGGTGGGGCCTAGTCAGTCCTGCTGGGACACACCCACATTCCACAGCATAGCGTGCTGCTGATTCAGCATGTCTCGTGGGTTAGATACATTATGTGCACTTGGAATTTATGACCAAATTACAGTGGGTGTATTTGTTAGGGTATAGCCCCCCTGGAAGTTGAGAAGCATCATCTGTAATTTAATTTATGCTTTTGTGTCTATCCTAACTTTATTACTATTATTATTTATGTGTCTGGGTGTTTTTCCAGCATGAATGTCATTGTTCTGTGTGCATGCAATGTCTGGGAAGGCCAGAAGAGGGTGGTGGACTTGTTTGTGAATCTCTNTGGCTATTGGGAATCGAACCTGGGTCCTCTGGAGGAGCAGCCAGTACTGTTAACCACTGAGCCACCTCTCCAGCCTCCAACAGTGGACTTTTGATAGAAGTGGNGTAACAGTGTTGTTCCAGGGGCTTTTGGATTTTCCAGGGGCTTTGGAGACAAAGTCTCACTTCTATAGTACTACATGGGCTGTCTCTCACATTGTAGCTAAAGCTGGCCTTGAATTTGCTGTATTAATTGCTGTGAGACCCTGTCTTGAAAACCACCACCAACAACAACAAAATTAAATTCGGAAGTGTAATACACATTCCTGACTTCTGGAAATGGTATGCACCCCAGTTCTCATATGCTGTTTTTGTAGAATGCTCCTGACTGGCTAAGCCATGGTTCCAGGGATTATTTTAACAGCATTGGAAAGGTACCCCTCAAGTTCCCTTAGGGGAATGTAGCTCAAGCCTCAGACTACATGCTTCCAAGGATGCTGGGGGTGCAACTCAGTGGATCAGCACTGGCCTAGCTATTGTCCCTGGCTTTGATCCCCAGCACCACAAAAACAACAGAGAGGAAAAGGAAAAAAAGAAAGAGAACTTGTGCTTGGAAGGAAGGAGAGAGAGAGAAGACAGAATTTATGCTTCTTAAAAGGTGGAAGTGGGTTCAGACAAGCTGTCCGAGTTTTTCTAGTATAGAACTACTTCTGCTAGATTGGGGAGAGAGGCCTTTACTTGGGTGTGTGTATGCTAGTTAGAGCATTTGTGATGTTCGTCTGGTGTTGTTTGTGTGTGCTGTGTTGCTTGGAATCAAGTCCAAGGTCTTGTGTATGCTAGGCAAGCACTGTGCCACTGAGCTGTATCCCCAAGGTAGGTTTTTGTTTGTTTGTTTTTAAATACATTGATTCATTTCTGTGTGGGGGGTGAGGTGTGCACATGGAGGTCAGAGGCAACTTACAGAAGTCACTTCTCTCTTTCCAACATGTGGGTCTCCGGGATCCAGCACAGGTCACGAGGCTTTACTTATCTCAGCCCCCCTGCTTGTGTTTAGATGGGATCTCACTAGATAGTTCAGGCTGGCCTTAAATCCACAGCAGTCTTCCTGCTTCAGCCCCACAAGGATGCCTGGCAGTTTTGTGTATGTATGTGTTTTTAGGTTTATTTATTTTACTTTATGTGTATGAATGTTTCGTCTGCATGTATGTATGTATACTATGTGCATGCCTGGTGTCCTCAGAGGTCAGAAGAGGGCTTTGGATTCCCCAGAACTGGAGTTAAAGATTGTGAGTCACTATGTGGGTGCTGGACATCAAACCCAGTCCTCTGCAAGAGCAGACAGTGCTCTTAAGCAGTTAGCCGTCTCTCCAGCTGCACAGTGTTTGTTGTTTTGTTTGTTTGTTTGTTTTTGGAACTCTCTCTGTAGACCAGGCTGGCCTTGAACTCACAGAGATCTGATCACAGATGCCTCCTTCCCCCCACCTCCCCAAGTCTGAGATTAAAATCGTGAACCACCATCGCCTGGCCCCACAGCAATTTTTGTTGTTGTTGTTGTTTGAGACAGGGTTTCTCTGTGTAGCTTTGGAGCCTGTCCTGGAACTCGCTCTGTAGACCAGGCTGGTCTCGAACTCACAGAGATTCACCTGTCCCTGCTGGGATTAAAGGTGTGTGCCACCACCGCCTGGCCCCACAGCAGTTTTTAATAATGAAGTTTTACTTAAAAAAAAAGAAAGCACTTGAAAGGCTGAAGCAGGAGGATTGCCATAAGTTCTAGGTCAGCCTAGACTAATGAAAGTGTTCTCTCTAAAAGGGGAGGGAATGGCACTAGGGAGATGGCATACTCAGTAATGTGCCTGCTGTGCAAGGTGAGAGCCCAGGACCAGATTAAAGCCAGCTGTTGAACACGTTTGTCGTCCCAGTGCTGGGGTGAGGTCACAGGTGGACCCCTGGAGCTCATTAGTCAGCTAGCTTGGCTAGAGACCTTGTTTCAGAACATAGTATGGGAGGGGTGGCTTAGCAAATACAAAGACTTGCTGCTCTTGCAGAGGACTGGAATCAGTTCCAGTACCNCATGTCAGCAGTCAGAACCTAGATCTCCAGCTCCAGATCTAATGACCCTTCCGGCTCCATGGGTACCTGTACACATGGCCCCATNTCCCTAGACATAAACACACACACCTAGATAAAAATAATAAAGTAGGGTGGTGAACAATCAGAAGACAGCCAGCGTTGGTCTCTGGCCTTCACACCCATGCACATGTGTGTATATGTGCCCACATGTGCATACACCCACACAAACACATACATACCCCACATGTGTGTATGTGTGCCCACATGTGCATACACCCACACGAACACATACATACCCCACATGTGTGTGTGTTTAGAATTCAGTTTTGTTAGGAGCTAATTCTAGTGAAAACTTTGTTTTAGAACATCAAATTAACCTCCCACACAGGAACTTAAGGGTGGCTTTTTTGTTTTTGTTTTTGAGTTGCTGTGATGCAGGGACAGAGCTGTGGCACACTCAATGGCACTTGCAGAGGTGGAGTTCCAAAAGCAACTTCTCATAAGAGGAGGTGAGAAGTACTGGGGGAGGTCTTCTCTTTCCAAAATTGTATTTGTCAGTGATTAAATTGACAGCTTTTAAAGATTACTGCAGAACTAAACAATGTAGCTAAATAGAAAGGGTCTGGTCATACATGTGTGTACAAAAGTAGGCAACCTACGAAGTTCCACGAAATGAGTATGAATCACAGTTTAGAGCAGCAGTTCTCAACCTTGGGGTCATGACCCCTTGGGAGTTGCATATCAGATATCCTGCATATCAGATATTTACATTACGATTTATAACAGTAGCAAAATTAGAGTTATGAAATAGCAACAAGGTAATCTCCTGGTAAAAACCTGTATTAAATATGAAAAACTGTATTAAAGGGTCACAGCATTAGAAAGGTTGAGAGCCACTGGTTTCTAGTGACTCCTGAGAACATTCGTCTTTGTGGTGTCATTTAGAAAATCATTAGACAGCCAGGTATGGTGGTACCTGCTTTTAATCCCACCACTCAGGAGACAGAGGCAGGTGGATCTCTATGAGTTCGAGGCCAGCCTACAAAGGGAGTTCCAGGACAGTCAAGGCTGCACAAGAGAAACCCTATCTCAAAAAAACACACAAAAAGAAACAAAAAAAAAAAACAGAAAAAAAAAAGAATGAAAACCTTTAGAACTAAACTTCCCCTGAGCCCCTGAGCTCATAGCTAAGTTTCCTATTTTCCTTTATGTCACAGATCTACGGTTAGTTAGAAAGTAGTAGCATTGGGTAGGATATAACTGTCACATGGTCACGGTGGCCTTAGGTACCACAGTCCAGCCTGCTCCTGGGGAGCACTGCCACTCCCCCAGGAACTGCCCAGTGCANCTGACCCTCTGCACAACAGCTGCGTCCACCTCACAGGTCATGTAGATANAACTCAACCAGGGGCAGTCTCACTTCCTAGCAGGCACAGTTGGGACTCAATATTTTTGGTTGTTACAACCTTGAGTGTCCTGCTGGTATCTGGTGGGTAGAGGTTCTTCAGTGTTCACGATGGCTTTCCCACTNGACAAAGAGTTACTGCTATTCACATCGGTGCCAGACACTGAGGCCTCACTGTCACTCTGGTCTTTTTCTTTTTCCGTATCTTTGTACTGTACTTTTGTCAAAAGTGTATTATTTAATAAGAGGCTACCCCAGACCCCAAGCAGCGAAGGGAGCTGATGCTGTGGTGGAGCGATGCCGGCATTAAGGGAGGTGGCAGTTAGCAGATAGGTGTTCTAAGCTCAGTGTCACTTCAGTTAGCTGCAAGACCTTCAGGAGNTACGTAATTATTTCTGTGTGCATGTGAATGAGGGCATTCGCCTGCATCATCTACAGTGACTCTGTAAGTCTTAAACTGTCATCACTGCCATTACAAATGTGTTTTGGGGGCTGGGTGAAGGTGGGCAGGAGTGCATACAGATGCTCTGTCCAACTTGTGCTTTTGGAGTGCTGTATCAGCAGACACATGGGCCTATCATCAAATTCTTGTCTAGTCTGCAGATGTCCTGGCGTTTAAGATCATCTTATTCTTTGAATCTAGACATCCAACTCCAAGCAGTTCCAATGACCTAATGAGACATCACACACCGACATTTTCACTTCAGCAGTCGCTGGCAGGACCAGTTCATTTACACTTTAAATTGACACTTACCGAGCGCTGAGGAACACAAAAAGCCGGAAGAGGAGCAGGAAAGGGCTTATTCCCCTCTAATTAAGACATAGCGATCACAGCTTATGAAATGCCCCAGGTCATGGTCTCTGTGACAGTTTTGAGACAGAAGTCTTCATAGTTTCCCTTAACTCTCAGAGCGTCTTCCTCCTGTGATCTGAGTAGGTCACAGGACAGGGGAATCTGAGAGTGCAGGCCTGTCCTCACCACATAGAAATCTCGTGCCCTCTGTCCTAGTTAACTTCCCTGTTGCTGTGATAAACACCATGACTAAAACTAGCCTGTAGAGGAAAGGGTTTAGTCCATCTCACAACTTCTAGGTCACACTGAANCTCTGAGGGGAGTCAGGGCAGGAGCTGAAGCAGAGGCCATGGAGGAGTGCTGTACTGGCTTGCTCCTCATGCTTGCTTGGCCTGCTTTCTTTAGAAGTCTTTTGTAAGTCCTTCCAGGACCACTTGTCAAGGGATGGCAATGCACATAGTGGTCTGGGCCCTCCCACATCAGCTACTAATCAAGAAACCCCATATCAATCATTTATCAAGAAAATGCCCCACAGGTTTGCCTATAGGTCTATCTGGTGGTGAATTTCTCATTAAATTTCCTTCTTCTCAAATGACCCTGGCTTGTGTCAAGTTGACAAAAACTAAGGAGAACACCTCTAGAAAGGCTTCTTATCACAAACTGGACAAAAACTCAGCTGCTGCAGATTCCTCCTGCAAACAATCTTCTCTGACACTAAGGGTACTGATGCTGAGCAGATCTCTCTGACACTGAGGGTACTAGTGCTGAGTTGATATCTCTGACACTGAGGGTACTGATGCTGAGCTGGTATCTCTGACACTAAGGGTACTGATGCTAAGCAGATATCTCTGACACTAAGGGTACTGATGCTGAGCTGATATCTCACCAGCAACAGCATAACAGAGAAATGGATGTGTCTGGGAGCTGAAGACTTGTATTAAATTTGGTTGCTTCTCTCTGCCTGTGACCNATGGCCAGTAACTCTCACCCATACTTTTCTCATCTGTAGAATGAACATTTGTGATAGTTATATAGTTGCTATGAGGATTAAGTGAGACAATNNGTGTCTCACCTTTTCCCCATCTTTGTTNGCCTTTTAATGATATGTATAGATTGCTGTACCATTTTTATTTCCTAAGGAAAAAGCTTTAACATATCTGGACAAATCTGTCTGGTATTAGGAAAGTAAATTGAGGACCAGGGAGATGGCTCAGGCAGGCAAAGGTGTTTGCCACTAAGCCTCACGATTGGGATTCAGTCCCCAGAACCCACATTGCAGAAGAAAATTGACTTCACAACATTGTCCTCTGACCTCACACATAAAATAAATAAATGTTTAAAAAAACCCAAGAAAGTAAATGGGTGCATTTTCTTTTGCTTATCAAGTGGGTTCTGTGATTAAAATGCCAGTTTTCTGTGGCAAAAGGAGAAAGTACAAACATGGGTGAGGGTAAGAGGGCATTGGATCCCCTGGAACTGGAGTCACAGATGGTTGTGAACCACCATGTGGGTNCTGGGAACTGAACCTGGGTCCTCTGCTGGAGCACCAAGTGCTCATAACCACTNAGGCGTCTTCCAGCCCTGAGAATGCAGATTTTTTTTAAGACAAGGTTTCATGTAGCCAAGCCTTGAACTTGTTATATAGCCAAGGGCAATGTATTGTCTCATGTAATCTTCCCCATCTTCCAAAAGAAGACCCCATGTCAGTATTTACAGGTCAGGAGGCAAAGCTTTTTGTGCAGGGACCCAGCCAGCATACGGCAGAGCTTCCTTCTGAGCCAGGCTGCAGCAGAGCACAGCGGTGTGCCTACGTGCTGTGGCTTGCCCTTCATGTTGATTGCACTTGTTCTTGCTCATTTTTGCCAACTCGATCAACCTATGTTTTCCTCCCTTCCGCATCACTCCTCCCCTACAGACANACCATTGTTTTCCTCCAATTTTCAAGTCGATACACACTAATTTTAAAGTCAACATATTCTGATTATAGAAGAGTTTGTCAATGTCATAGGTGACCTGTTATTTCCAGCCTTAGCTTTGTTTAGCCACAGTGCCCATCTTTGGTGTCAGTCTGCCTCCACAGACTATGGCAAGCATTTGGTGAATCCTTCTTGACTTCAGATGCCAGGAACTACAAGGACTGTTTAAATCTTTGTGGTTATGCCTGCAAAACCACAGAAGGCAGTGGGTATGAGATGAGGGCCTGGGAGTGTCTGTGTAGCTGAAGACGCTCTCTGTAAAATGTTTGCACAGGTGTTGTGTTGATTTAAAAGAAATCAGAATTTAGGCCGGGTGTGGTGGCACACNCCTTTAATCCCAGCACTTGGGAGGCAGAGGCAAGTGGGTCTCTATAAGTCTGAGGACAGCCAGGTATACATAGTTCAACTCTGTCTCAAAAAGACAATTTTTTTCAACACAAATTTAATAAAACACGAGAAGCCACAAACCAAAAGGAGGGGAGAGGGGTGAAGTTGTTCTTGGTTTATTTTTCCTACTGAGGAATTAGTATTTTTCTCACCGAGGAGGAAGAGTTTTCTAGAAAAGCTGAAATTGAATGGATCGACGGCATTGCTTTTAAGGTATTTCTATTCCTGCTGCTGGTCTCTGTAGATGTGGCCTCTTTTGTAACCCGGCCAGGTCTCAGGCTGTGGGCTGGTCTGCCTGCCGAGCTCTGGCGCCCCCTCCTGTCCAGTCCGAGGCTGGCTGTGGTCAGCTCCAGAGGAAGTTTCCTAGGGTTCTGTTTCCTTCTCATTTTGTTGAGAAAAATGAAACAACTTCCTCCTTCCCTGCCACCTGGCCCTGTCTGCTCCAGCCGTCACAGTGAGTGGTCTCTGCTCTTGTCCAGTCCTCTTTCCTGGCTCCTTGTCACCAACGTCACACCTCACTCCCCTCCTGAGCCCCTATTGATTGACTCGGGTTTGTGATGGTTTTGTTTTGTTGGTGTTTGGAGTCAGAGTCTCCGTTATCCCTGCTGACCTCCAATCCTCCTCCTCCTTCTTTTTAAGGTATATTTTTATTTTCTGTATATGGATGTTTTACGTATATGTACATGCACCATGTGAGTACCTCATGCTCACAGAGGCCAGAAGAGGGTTGGATCCCTTGTGACTGAAGTTATAGACAACTGTAAGCCACCCTCTGTGGGTTTTGTAAACTTGGGTCCTCTGGAAGAGCAGCCAGCGCTCTTAACTGCTGAGCCATCTCTCCAGCCCTGGGTTTTTACATTTATTATGTCACCACATTTTGACTTCTTAAGAAAAACCTGCAATCTAATTTTCAAATTATCATAAATAATGATGTGTGTGTATTTCAGTAAGTGACTTTTCAAAAAAGTTTTATTTTAATACATTTTTCTTTAGTTGTGTTGTGCACACTGTATGTGTGTAGGAGGTCCAAAGACAAGTTGGGGAAGGCAATTCTCTCCTTCCATTGTGTGGGTTGCAGTATTGAACTCGGGTCACCAGGCTGGAAGCAAGTTCCTCAGCCGGCTTAACTATTTCATCAGCCCCTCAAAAAGTTTTAAAATAGGGAAGTTAATGCTCACTTGGTAGCACATATACTAAAATTAGAATGATAAAGAGAAAATTATCATGGCCCCTGCGCAAGCCATGCAAATTAATGAAGCATTCCATATTTTTTAAAAATAGAAAATTATTGCTTCACTTTAATGCTGTATTGATTTTTTTTAGCTTTTAAAATTTTTGTTTTGAAAATATCTTCTCTTATAAGACAATAAGCATTCTGCATTACAATTGTCAGCACAGGAACATTGTCAAGCATGGTTGTAGGTGAATGTTTTGTCTGGGTCTCGCCAGGCCCCACGCGGTCCAGCCCACCCAGCGGTCCCGCAGCCACTTATAAATTAATCACTCAAAAGCTTATATTAATTACAACTGCTTGGCCATTAGCTCAGGCATATTACTGACTAGCTCTTATACTTAAATTTAGCCCATTTCTGTTAATCTATGTTTTGCCACGTATTCTGTGGCTTTACCAGTCTGCAGGCATGTTGTTCCTTCTGCTGCGGCTGGTGTCTCCTGACTCAGCCTTCCTCTTCCCAGAATTCTCCTTGTTTGTTCATCCCACCTATACTCCTGCCTGGCTACTGGCCAATCAGCATTTTATTTATCAATCAATCAGAACAACACATATTCACAGCATACAGAACAATATCTCCATCATATGGTATCGCCACTGCATTCCACACCACTCGCTGGAGTTAGAGTGACTTCACCCCTCCACACATTTCCACACCAGGAGTGTCTTCACATACCCTGTTGCCACTGAACAGTGAAGTTATTTGGGCAGCATTTAAAGAAAATTTCTCTGAAATGCATACATACTAAATAGCCATAAGCATAATTATTCTGTTTTACTCCATATCAATCTGCACAGGGAGATCTCTAGTCTTGTGCAAGTAGGCACACTTCCACTGGGGTTCACTGCAGATTTGCTGTTTGGGCCAGAAGATGCTGAAGTACCAAGTGTTGCCTCTTTCCTGAATTTTAGAGATTGGAAATGTAGATGATATGCTGTAAGCCAGGTCTCAGAAATAGAATTTGGGTCATGCAGTTTCCATTCTGAGCTGGAGAACCATGAGGTTCTGGGGAAGTCTGTCCAGTANGGTACCTACCAGTTATATAAGGCCATTTAAATCTAAAATCCAAGGCTTTAGTCACAGTGGCTGTATTTCAAGTGCTCCAAGAGTATGTGGGCTAGTGGCCACCACATTGGGTGCCTCATGAAGAACATTCCCATCATGGAAAGGCCTGTTTTAAATAAAGGAAACAGAGATGAACTTTTCTAACAGCCTAATGGCTTTTTACAAGACTATTATTAATCTGTTATCTTTATTTGGTGAATTTAGAAAATAAAAATAAAAGCACTTCATTTTTAGAGCACTTTANGTTCATGACACAATTGGAAGCAGAGAGATTTCCCATATACATGCTCCCTCACACATGCACAGCGCTCCCCACCACAGTGGCATGCTTTTTACAGTCAGCAGAGTGCATAGGCCACAGGTGTGTTCACTAGGTGTGGTACAGCCTATGGGCTTGGACACGTGTAAAGTTGTTGATTTCCACCACTGTGTTATTATGTTAGTTAAGTTTCTCTTTCCTGTGACCAAATATTCATCAAAAATAACTTAAAAGGGGAAGAGTTTATCGTGCCTTATGATTTTCACTGTGGTGGAAGCTGTTCTTCACAGAGAATGAGGGGCTGGGTAGAGAGAGGAGAGGCAGAGGGCAAGGATAACCTTCAGAGGCCAGGGACTCCCCTGGTAACTGTTTCTCCCAGCTAGGTCTCTCCCTAAGTACCCACAACCATCCAGAACAGNGCTTGCTACCAGAGGAGCATCAGGCATTTAGACAAGGAGCCTGTAGGAGGTAGTTCACTTCAGACCACAGCCAGGNCACCCAGGGGAGCTTTATCATCCTGGAAATCTTTCCTCTGCCTGTATGCCCTTCCTGTCCTCTCCTTCAACTTCAGCCTCTAGCAACCGTTTCTTTTTACTGTTCCCACAGNCTTGTCTTTTTCTAGAATGTATATTCCGAGAAACCTGTTAGTAGATTTAAAAAAAAAAAATTTGTATGTGTGTATTCATGTATGTGGATGAGTATGTATACACCTGTGTGCTCATGTATGTGGGGGCCAGTAGACAGTCTTGGACAAGGTCCTTGGAAATACTATCCAAGTCCTTTGAGACAGGGTCTCTCATTGGCCTGAAGCTCACAATTTAGGCAAGATTGGCTGACCAGGGAGCCTCAGCAATCCTCTTGTCTCCACCTTCCCAGCACCGGGATTACAAGTGTGTACTCATGCCCAGCGTCTTTGAATGGGTTCTGGGGATTATAATCAGGTCCTCATGACTGCAAGGCGTGTACTGTGCCAGCTGAACTGTCTCCCAAACCCTGTTAGTAGATTTCTGGGCTCTCAACTGCATGCTTATTTACATGACATATTTTATTGTCCCTTGATAACCAGATGGTTTGAAGGAGAATGCCCCAGAGGCTCTTATGTTTGAAGGCTTGGTCCCCAGTCAGTGGAACTGTTGGGGGGATTAGGAGGTGGCCTTGTTGGAGGAGGTGTCACTGGGGGCTGGGTTTTAAGGCTTCAAACCCCATACCAGGCAGGCCCAGTCTCGCGCTGACTGTGCCTGCAATTAGTGGATCAGATGTGAGTTCTCAGCTACTCCTCCAGTGCCATGATTGCCTACCCNTCACCATGTTCCCTGGTTCCCTGCCNTGATGATCATGNACTCACACTCTGAAACTGTAACCANGCTCCCAGTTAATGCTTTCTTCTATAAGCTGCCTTGATCATGTTGTTTCTTCACAGCAATAGAACAGTATCTAAGACAGTAAATGTCCTAGGAATAGAGTTTAAATATCACATTTAATTTTTATTCATTTATTTTTATTT
>LZPO01044460.1:177329-187919 GCA_001675575.1 Neotoma lepida | reverse complement strand
GTTCCTTTCCAAGCACCCACATCAGGACTGGAGGCTCACAGCCACACGTAACCCCAACTCTAGAGACTCTGGTGACTTCTTCTGGCCTCTGTGGGTACCCACACACACATGTGGCATGCAAATACACACAAATAAATGAAAATAACAGTACTTTTTGAAAACACAAAGTGATGGAGGTGATGGGAGTCAGAGAGGTTGTAACTACTAAAAAGAGTATAAGTGGAGGGGTACACTACGACGGCCTGGGGTTCTGGAGTCCTTGACCTCTGANCTAATTATTCCAGATGTGTTCAGTTTGTGGAAACCAATAGGGATTGTGATGATCTTGTATATATATTATAGTTTAATGGAAGTTTAAAAAGTCAGTGTGACAATGTGGCAGTGCGGTCACTTAAAGGACTGTACTTGACTGCGGGTGCACTGTGCTGCTTCATGAGGTAAAGCCAGTCTCCGCAGCTCAGGAACCATTTAAAGCTTGCTTATGTAGACTTAAGGGGCTTGCACTGTCTCCAGATGCAACTTTATTCTCTGCCAAGGGTGAAAGAGGCCTTGCGACTCTTTCAGAATCCTGAGAACTTATCCGAGTCCTTATTTCATTTGACTAACTCCAGTCTTGGTTTAGTGTTTAAGCCAGGGTCTCACGTAGCTCAGGCTGTCCTCAAAGTTGTTCTATAGTCAGGGGGACTTTGAACTCCTGATCCTCCTGTCCGCCCTTCACCAAGTGCTGGGATTGCAGGCCTGTGTCCACACCCATCTTAGTTCTGTGAATTCTCCCTGGCACCTGTCTCCTGGGCTCCCCAGTCTGTGATTAGGGCCACTGTAAAAAGGACAAGGTTGAGCAGTCAACAGTGTGCTAGCTTTTTTCATTTCTTTTGGTTATTTTGTGACTGAGAGTTTGTTGAAGCCAATTGTCTCACCTATCATTTCTCCACCCAAGGTCAGGCACTGTGGGCATGCACTGAACATCTGACAAGTGATTGACTGTTGACTTTGAAGAAATAGGCATTGGTTCTATTGCTGCCCTTTNTCAGTCTCCATTTGATGAATCCCCTTGACACCTCTNTCNGTGAGGCAGTCAATCAGTCTCTCTCTTCCAAAGATTTCTGGTTTGCATATTCATTGTAAAAGACCAGATAANATGCAAAAGCCCAAAAGAGAAAGATAAACACCCATAATCTTTCTACACAGTGGGGAATTCCTGTTCTATTTTGTTGTTTTTTTCTTTTTTGCAATTCCTATTATACCATTGCTCTTGTGCCTCTGTCCTCTCCAGCTCCTCACCTTCTATCTTCATGTCTCTCATGNGTGCATGCATGNNTGTGNGTAGTTCCTAAGTAGCCCAGGCTAGCCTTAAACTCACAATCTTTTCACCGTTGCTTCCTGAGTTCTGGAATTACAAGCCTGTGCCCATCATGCCCAACTCTACCAACTCTCCTTTCTTTTTCCATCTTCGTCTTGGTCTTTGTCTTCGTCTTCGTCTTCCTCTTCCTNTTCTTCTTNTTCATAGGGATGCAGTTTGAGATAGGATTTCTTTGTATAGCCCTGGCTGTCCTGGAACTCACTCTGGACTTAAGCTCAGAGACTGGCCTGCCCCTCTCCCAAGTNCTGGGATTAAAGGTNTGAGCCACTACCTCCTGGCCCCAACTCTACTTTCTAAGGCTTCTTGAGGAGAGTGGACACTGAATGTTGCCAACTCCATTTTCCTTTCTCCATACACAAGGGTTCTCTGAGATTGTGATTCAAGCATTTGGACTCCTCAAAAGCCAATACAGTGTAATACAGAACTCTAGCTCCTAGCCACTTCTTACAGTCTTGAGATTACCCTGGCTAGTGTTCATAACATNCTCCAAATTAAAAAAAGAAAAAGACACAGGGCTGGCAAGATAGCTCAGTGGCCCTTGCTGTCAATCCTGAGGACCCGGGTCCAACCTCTGAAGCCCATGTGGAAGGAGAGAACCCCCACAAGTTGTACTCTGCATACACATGTGGGGCATGACATGTGCACACACATACACATGTGGGGCATGACATATGCACACACATACACATGTGGGATGTGACATGTGCACACACACATACACATGTGGGGCATGACATATGCACACACACATACACATGTGGGATGTGACATGTGCACACACACATACACATGTGGGATGTGACATGTGCACACACACATACACATGTGGGGCATGACATGTGCGCACACACATACACATGTGGGGCATGACATATGCACATACACATACACATGTGGGGCGTGACATGTGCACACATATACACATGTGGGGTGTGACATGTGCACACACATACACATGTGGGGCATGACGTGTACACACATACACATGTGGGACGTGACATGTGCACACACATACACATGTGGGGCATGACATGTGCACACACATACACATGTGGGGTGTGACATGTGCACACAAATACATACACATGTGGGACGTGACGTGCACACACATGCACATGTGTCTTCCTAAATAATAAATGTAAAAAACAAAAAGACTTATAATTCTTCAGAACAGAACCACACTGTTTGCTATTGTTTTTATTCTAAATCTCTTCTACCATCTCCTTGGATGCAGCCATGGAGCTGAGAGCTTTTTTCCCAGTCAGTGCTAGAAATGAAACCTATGCCTTGCCNGTGCCAGGCACACCACTGAGCTACAGACATCCAGCACCAATCCCGTATTGGTGTTTTGTTGTTTTAATATTGTTAGTGTACAGAATNGAGTTTCTCTGTGACATTTTCATCATTGTAACTTTCCTGTATATGCCTGACCCTTCCCCTACTCCCTCCTCCTTGTAGGACTACTTCCTCCCCCAAAATATCACCCTTCTGCTATTATGTTATACAGATAAATNTATATTATAGTTCAACTGAGCTTCCATATATGAGAGAAAACACGCACTATTTTATGTTTTCAGCATTACCTTCCCTTTCTTCTCTCCCTTCCTTCAGGCCCTTTCTTCCATCATTGTTAGGACCCCTTTGCTTTAGTGGAAGCGTGTGTGTGTGTGTGTGTGTGTGTGCGCGCGCGTTTAAAACCCCATGCTTCCTGGGTACTTGACCTTGAATCTTAAGATTTTTCTGTTTGGATTCTGCCTGGATTTCTAGATAGTTGCAGTGACCTCCATGTTTCTGGAATCACAGTAGCTGCTGGCATAGTATGACTAGTGTGGCCTCACTCTGTTGCCATGGAGTTCCCAGCCTGAATGCTTCTAGGCACACACAACCTACAATATTTACTCATTTTTGCTTCCTAAAATNGGCTCCTAAGACAGTTCTGATTCAGGCTCTTAGGTTTCTTTCCTTGACCTCCTTCAGGTTTTTCCTACCAGACTCCTGTGAGCTTCATCTTCCTCTTTAGGCTTCTGAAGTGTGCAGATAACCGTAAGGAGCCCACAGCACTGATGGCTGTCTTCTTGAACCTTATGAGTGCATTGTTCTGTTTGTTCTGCCCTGGTTTAGGGCAGTGTGATATTCTCATTGTCCCAGGGCCTCTGTTTAAATGTGTAGCTGTAAGTTACTGTCCATCTTGCCTGAACAGAGTCATCTAAATGAGTACCCTGCTGAGTGCTATGATGGAGTGTGTGCTGAGAGAGGGACAGCAAAGAGTTTCTTAAAAAATGCAAGGAGGAAGCAGCTTCCACTGGTACCTTTATCATTTCTACTTTGTGGAGCCCCTGGCCACTGCCCAGCTGACTGTACCCTCTCTCCCCCAGTCTTCCCTCTGGGAACTCCACCTGAGGCATTCCTCTGTCCTAGGCACTAAGGAAACAACTTCAGGGGATATGTCATCCCCTCTAACTCTGTAAGTATTATAGTACCTACTGGAGGGCCAGTTTGCAGTCCTGGNGTTGCTACTGCACTGGTTACGAAGGCAGTGGACATTCAGTTTCCCAGCGCACAGACCTCTGTTCAGGAGCAGCTTCCTGCAGGAAGGAAGTGTCTAGGGGGCTTTCTGCAGCAGAGGAGGAGTTCTGACTCTGAGTCTTTCTCTTCAGAAAATTTTAAAGGCCATTTGTGTGTATATATATCNGTTTATACACATAAGTGTGTAGGCATGCACATGTGCACACACGTGGGGGTCTGAGGAGGATATCAGAGTCTCCACCACTGTCCACCTTATTGCCTTGAAACAGGTTTCTCAGTGAACCTGGGGCTCATTGTCTGCCTTGTTCTGCCTCCCAATGCTCAGGTCCCAGGCATGCAAAGCCATGCTCAGCTGTGTTTTTGTTTTGTTTCTACATGGTGCTGGGGATTCAAACCTAGGTCCTTGTGCTTGCATAGGAGGAGCCTTTCCTCACCCAGCCATCTTCTCAGCCTTTGTTTGTTTGTTTGCCCTTTGGAACTTTCGTCAGAGCACGAGGAAAGGGACCATCTGTCTAGTGATACAGTCACAAAACATCCCAAGGTCACCACGCTTGGTTCCATTCTAATTTGCCTAATATTCTGAGTGAAATGGCTTTCTCTCTTTAAAAAGTTTATGAAAAACATCTACGGAGTGTGGTAAGAAGGATGATGGTAATTTAAAAAAAAACAATAACAAAAAACCCTCACAGATCAAAGCTGGAGTGATGAATGCCTGTAATCCCAGCAGGAAGGTCAGGAGTTCAGGGCCAGCCTGGACTATATGAGACCATGTCTCAACAAAACCAAGAAAAACAAAATGCCTGGAGTCCACAGTTAGCCAGTCCTTTGTAGTACTTCTCTTCATTACCACAGCCCTTTCTCTAACCCTGTGGGTAGAAGTTTGCTGTAAATAGACCAGTTCAGTGTCTTCGACAGCATACCTTAGTCTGTTTGGATGGCTCTAATAAAATGCCATAGACTAAATAGCTTGTAAATAAAAGAATCTGTTGCTTACAGTTCTGGAGGCTGGCAAGTCCAAGGCCAATGGGCCAGCAGATTTGGTGTATGATGAGGACCTGGTCTCTGGCTCAGAGCTATGTCTTTAAGCAGTGGAAAGGGCTGTCTGAGCTCTCCTTTATCAAGTCACTAATATGTCACCAATAAAGGCTCCTCCCCTATGGCTTGATCAGTCCCCAAAGGCCCCAGCACCATCACCATATGATTTCAACATATGAACCTGAAGAGACACACACCTGCAGACCCAAGCATCNTATTTATTCTCGGACTTAGAAACCCGAATCACCCTTTTTTGTGTGAGAGAGAATGCAGGTGGAGAAGGCAAGTTCAGAAGCCAAAGAACTAGCTAGGGACTGAGCTGGGACCAGACATTTGCCTCCCGCCCCACTACCAGATTTCCAGGTCCTCACTGTGCTTGTGTGGATGGTTATTTGGGGTTTTCCTTTGGCATTAAAAGCCCGGGCAGTACATTCATTCATTCTTCCTCACTCTCTAAAACTCTGTAGCTAGGGCAGAGTCCCTGTTTCCAGGAAATGACAATCTGAGGAATACATGCAAAATAACCTGCTGAGTCTGCGCAGTGAGTGCAGTGGGGCGGGGTAGGGACCAGCTAGCTCTGCTGGTGAGTTGAGGATGGCGACCCAGAGGATGGGCGCTGGCCATAGTGTTCTCAAGTAGCCTCAGGTAGAGAAAACAAGCAGTGGGAGACTCGGGAACATGTCTGGCAGTATACAATTACAGGGGCTTTCAGCAGGGTGGTTGGTGGAGGAAGGGCACAAATGACTTTTAGAGCCAATTCTGAGGCACTCAAGATTACAGCCAATCAGGGCTGAGGCTCTGGAGCCCTCTGATCTCTGTAACGGTTCAGTGTGGCGCTGACAAATGGAAGTTCTCTGCAGTATTGTGCAGGGAAAGCTGCAGAATCCGTCTGAATAAAGTAGTTCTCACCCCTGAGCTTGTAACCACCGGATTCACTTTCCTTTTCTTCTGTGGCTTCATAGTAAAAGCATGTGGCCCTGCAATGGGATTCTGCATTTATTCAGTGTGCTGAAGTGAAGGTTAGGGTAAAACGAAACTTTGGTTCTGGACCTTACCATGCCTGAGGTGAAAACGATTCATTTTCAACCCCCAACCCCTATTCCATCTACTAGCTGGTAGCTGGTTTAGGGGAGCTTGTTTTGTTTTTAAGACAGAGTCTCACTATATATCCCTGGCTAGCCTGGAGCTTGCTGTGTAGACCAGGCTGGCCTCAAACTCAGAGATCAGCCTTGCCTCTGACTTTGTTACTTTGTTTTTTTTTCTCAGCAATATGAGCTGCTTCCATGGTGTAGCTTATACATACCTGTGGAGACTTATTCCGGGAGTTTCTAGTGTGTTTATAAAGTATCATTTTTTTCAGACTCTTCATTAGGTTNAATGAATACTGTAGGAAAATTCCATATAACTGTTACCCTGCCTGATTAAGCAGGGGAAATCAGAGGTGATTTTTCTATGTCTAATGTAAAATATTGTAAAAATAATTTGGATTCCTTTGGTAAAGTATTACAGAATGTTTTAATTTTTGACTTTGTAAATGTCGCTGCCAAGGCCTGTAAAAACTGCTTTCCATAGTCTAGAACTGCCCTCACTCTGACCTGCTAGTCCTTGTTCCCATGGCTCTGGCTGGAGAGGCTGCTTTCTGTCTTGGCTCTCTTGTTCCCATTTCAGGACTGTTTCTTTGCTTTCCCTCTGTCTGTAACCTGCCTGACCCTGTTCTCTACACCGCTCCCCTCTCGTTGTATTTTGGTCTCTGGTTATGTGCTCTCTCCAGAAAGAGGACCCCGAACCTTCCTATCTGGCTGGTCAGGTGGTGGGGGGATCTATCTACGAGCTCTGTCCATGTGAGAGCTTCTAGTTAGCATTTTAATGCCCCCCTCACCCCAACACAGGCTCAGCCATTCCAGAAAGTCCTCTGTTAGAAAATATAGAGCTGTGGTGACCAAAGTAGAGTAAGAAAAGAGAAATGTGAAGAAGCAGAGACCACTAAGGAGATGGAGGAATCTGCAAATAAAAACAAAACACCAAAAACCAGAATGGGGCAGAGAATCAAGCAGGTTGGAATAAGGGGGTAGAAGGTTCTAGGGTGGGAGCAGGGGCTGAGAAAGTGAGGGTTTCTTTCAGTCTCTCTCTTTTTTTTTGGTTTTTTTGAGACAGGGTTTCTCTGTATAGCTTTGGTGCCTTTCCTGAAACTCACTCGGTAGCCCAGGCTGGCCTCGAACTCACAGAGATCTGCCTGCCCCTGCCTCCTGAGTGCTGGGATTAAAGGTGTGCACCACCACCGCCCGGCCTCTCCCAGTCTCTTAACAGAGGAAAATTATACTGAAGGTTATTTCAGGATTGTGCAGTTAGTAAGCTATAAACACAGCAGATAAATTGGGCACACACACCTTTAATCCCAGGACTTGGGAGGCAGAGGCCGGTGGATCTATGTGGGTTCCAGGCCAGCCTGGTCTACACAGTGAGTTCCAGGTTAGCTGGGGCTACATAGTGAGACCCTGTCCAAAATCAGAGCAAACAAATACAGAAGAGAAACAAGAATGTACAANTGATCAATTTTTGTACAGTTACAATATAAACACTGAATACTGCCTTAATGAAATTGATGTGACTGTACTTAGAGAATGGGAAAGGGAAGCCGTTCCCTCTGCCTGAGGCTCAAGTTCTTCCCTACCTGCGTAGGGGATGAACAGGGCATGTCTAAAACTGTGTTGCCAGGAGAGCATTGACTAGACACAAAGATCTGAAAAACTAAAGCAGTAAGTTGAAGTGATGACTGTGGGGAATGCAGACGTGATGGGGAGCCGTTGCTCTTTAGTAAAGACTCTTAGTCTCTTCTTTCAAAATTTACAAGCAATCACTATGTCAATAAAACTAAAAATTAGTCATTAATTAAAATAGGCCTTTTGATGGCCCTTCTTCTGGACACATGTCCCTGTAAGAGTTTGATGCATGTTTGGTTACTAGGAAGTTTCTCCAGCGTGTGGAAATGAGCTTGTAGGCCAGGCTCATTTACTGAGCCCAGTCCATGTCCACTTACTTTGGGAGTATTAACTCAGGTTTGCCTCACTGCAAGCCATGCTAAAGACAGTTGTCATTTCTCTCTGTGCTATGGAGACAGATTGGACTGTGGCTCATTGTTGTTGAGACTGTAGCTTTATTAAAGTTGAATAAAGCTATCATATTAAACTGGGTTTTTTAATTACTTTAGACTTGATGACGTATCTTTTCCATGTGTATAATCTTAAGCAAACATTTACCTTCCCCAACTGGCAGACTTATAATCTATGANTTCTCATTTCTAATCAAACATTTTCTCTTCCCTGTGCCTCCATAAGGATCTCTGTTCACAAATTGTTTTTTAAAATAGTTGACATGTCCCCTTGTGTGCAGAGCGTTGGACGTTTCCATTCTCCGTATGCAGACTCACCCTTATCATTCCTCACTGCTTGTATTAGTTACTCTTCTGTTGCTGTGACAGAACACCATGACCAAAAGCAACGTGTAGAAGGGTTTATTTTGGTTTATGCTTCCAGAGGGACACCATGTCCGTCATGGCAGGGATGTGTGACATGGCAGTGGGAGTAAGAAGCTGAGAACTCACATTTTTAGTGGCAAGCAGGAGCAGAGAGAGACCAAAGCTTTTAATCCAAAGCCAGTGACATACTTCCTCTAGCCTGTACCTAAACCTCCCAAAGAGTGCCACCAGCTGGGGGCCAACTGTTCAAATGTCTGAGACTGTGGGAGACATTTCTCATTCACAGCAGCAGACAACCTTAGTCTATGTCAATGATGTCTATTTAAACAGTTTAATGTTTTAGTCTGATCGTTTGACATGGATGGAATGAACAGATGGATGCAGGTAGGCAGATAGATGGANAGACAGAGAGATGGAGAGGGCAGACAGAACATTCACAGGGGTAGGGCTGTGTGAAAAACAGTTTCCAGAGCTGCACAGCAAACCTTAATCTCTCCAGACTCCCCTACCTGAAAGCTCTACATTGTAGTTATCTTTCCAAGCAGAACCTAAGTAATGATCTTTCTTTTAGATCCAGCATAGTTTACCAAACTAATTGGCAAGTGTAGAGTCAGTAAGGTGCTCCATTAGAAAGACCTGAAACATGAGGGTGGGGCTATGGCTTGGTAAAGTNCCCACCTAGCATTTCGAAGGCCCAGAGTTCATCATTAGCACTACCTTCCTGCCCTGCAACCGCCGCCCCCACCCAATATAAAAGAAAAAAAACCTGCGGTAATTTTAATTTGTACTGAGCATAGCCTTGGTGTGATATTAATCCCTGAGTGTTTTAGCACTTCCACCCACTCCTCTATCTGCTTTCTCCAAGACATTTGAGAACACTTTCAGATCAAAACCAAAAATGGTCAAGAAAATTAATATTTTTAAGTTTGAACATGAGAAACTGCAAGACTGAATTNCTAGAGGTAATATTAGTATTGCATACAGCAAATAGTGATCTAAGCAGAATTCTGTGTGTCATGCTGGAAAATGACTTGTGCACTTACCTATATGCTATAGTATTGCTCTCTTGCCTACTTTCTTATTGTCTTTTCAGTTTAAACCCTAGCTGTACCACTTACAAGTCTCATGTCTTCAAACAAGTGTTTGTTTATTTGTTTATTTGTGGTGTTGGGGATTTGTGGTCTTTATTTACCATTNGTGGGGTTGTCCCAGGCAGAGTAGCAGGAAGCAGGTGTTAGGAATGTACAAACCCAAGACCTTGTACATGCAAACAAGTGGTCTACCACTGAGCTACTGTCTTATTTAGGTTTCTGTTGCTGTGAAGGGACACTATAACCTCAGCAAATTTTATAAAGGAAAACATTTAATTGGGGCTGGCCTACAGTTTCAGAGGTTTAGTCCACTATCATCATGGTAGGAAGCATGGCAGTATGCAGGCAGGCATGGTGCTGGAGAGGTGGCTGAGAGTTCTACATTCAGATCAGCAGGCAGCAGGAAGAGAGAGAGAGAGACATTGGGCCTGGCTTGAGCATTTGAAACCACAAAGCCCACCCCCAGTGACACACTCCAACAAGGCCACACCTACTCCCATAAGGCCACCTCCCAATAGTACCATTTCCTGTGAGCCTACAGGGGCCATTTTTATTCAAACCACCACAGTTACTCTCTAGCAATTGAATAAATGAATCTATATATTTATTTATTTGGTTTTTCAAGACAAAGTTTCTCTGTGTAGCCTTGGATGTCCTGGAACTTTCTCTGTAGACCAGGCTGACTTTGAGGTCACAGAGATCCATCTGTTTCTGCCTCCTGAGTACTGGGATTAAAGGTGTGTGCCACCACTGTATTTGCTTTTAACAATATACTATTTTTGCTTTGAACAATGCATTTGCTTTTAACAATATAATGTTTTTATTAATTGAAAATTTCATATCACTCATTTTGATCNTACTCACTCTCTTTCTCCCATGATTCCTTCTAGATCTGCCCCTCATCCCACCTGCTCCCAATTTCATCTTTTTTAATAATCCATCTAGTCCAATTTGTGCTGTGCACATATGTGTTAGTTACATTGCCATTGCTGTGACTAAAACACCATGACTAAGCAACTTATAAAAGAAAGTGTTTAATTGAGCTTAGAGTTTCAGAGGGTTAGAGTCCATGATGACAGACCAAAGGCATGGTGACAGGAACA
>LZPO01044460.1:156762-170943 GCA_001675575.1 Neotoma lepida | reverse complement strand
CCCCGAGGCAGCCATCCTCCTTGTGAAATGTTAATTTGGATTAAATATCCACACACCCTCTTCGTGATTTCGTTTTTGAAAGGAACTGTTGCAAATCCTAAAACATATAAACTGTGNGTAGCAGNGTTGCTAGGCATGAAGGAGGCTCAGGCTTATTTATTTTTTATGATTCATTTTATTAATATGGTAGAATATAAGTTCCTTAAAATTCCAGTGCAGGTGGTGTTTATATGAGGGGAAGGAGGGAACAAACCAGAAAGAGGACTCAAGATGCTGGTAGAATGACTAGGGGCCATCCCTTCCAGCAGTTTTCAGAAGAACAGCAAGGGAGCAGCAGAGCTGTCCACTGTGAAAGGAAGAAAAGAAGGATGACTGTCTGTGAGACAGACCCAAACCCAACAAGCTTCATCAGAAAACCATCTGTGGGCACCATACATGCACACTGTCTTAACTAGGGTTTCTATTGCTGCAACAAACACCACAACCAAAAAGCAAGNGGAAGAAAGGGTTTGTTCAGCTTACATTTCTATATTGCTGTTCATCACTGAAGGAAGTCAGGATAGCAACTCAAACAGGGCAGGATCCTAGAGGCAAGAGCTGATGCAGGGGCCATGGAGGGGAGCTGCTTACTGGCTTGCTCAGCCTGCTTTCTTATAAAACCCAGGACCAGCAGCCCAGGGATGGCACCACCTATGATGGGCTGGGNCTTCCCCCATTGATCACTAATTGAGAAAATTCCTTGTGCTAAATCTCATAGAGGCATTTACTTAACTGAGGCTCCTTCCTCTCTGATGACTCTAGCTTGTGCCAAATTGACACACAAAACCAGAAGTATGTATGTACACATACATACATCTTAATAAATCTTATGTATGCAACTTACAAAATCATATTCCTACTCTGTATTACAACAGCCTATTAACAATCCTTGCCTAGAAACTATAGGAGTGTATAGGAATAAAATGAGTTAAAGTGTTACTTCTGAAATGGTTAAATGCTGATTTCTGCTAGCTTCTTAAAGCCCCTTTCTTTTATCTTGGGAAGGTAAATGTATGGTGGCTTGAATGAGAATGGTCTCCCATAAGCACATATATTTAAATGCTTGGTCTGCAGTTGCAGTTGGGACTGTTTTGGAAGGATTAAGAGGTATGGCCTTGTTGGAGGAGGTGTGTGATGGGGGTGGGGGGGGCTTTGAGGTTTGAAAAGCCCATGCTAGACCCAATGTCTCTCTGCCTGCTGCCTACAGATCAGGATATAAAGCTCTCAGCTACTGCTTCAGTACCATGCCTGTCATGGTGATCATAGTCTAACCCTCTAAAACTGTAAGAAAGCTCCAGCTAAATGCTTTAAGAATTGCCTTGGTCACGATGTCTCTTTACAGCATTAGAATAGTAGATAAGACAAAACGCTTGCAAGAAACTGCCTTAAGAAATGATTACTACATCTATCTAGTCAAACCACAGATCCTGTTTGCTAAGAAGGGATGTTTTAACTGCTCCCTTCAATATTTGTTCCTGCAATCATGTCTAAGTGGTGATGGAAATTTCCACTTTCAGATGGTCCCATGAACAGGAGTTTTGACATTGTTTTCCANCAACCTATAAAAGCTGTCATTGTAAACAGCTCTGGATTGGTGCTGGACTTTTACAAAGCATTAGTTTGGGCCCAACCCTCCACAAATCAAGCTGAGTCCTACTCTAAGTGCCTGCTTGGTTCCTCACTGGTCAGTGTTCCTGGAATAGCTGACACTTTTGCTTCCATTTTGGCTCTTGTAAAGTTGGGAAATGAGGTTTTAAATAATATGCTGTGGGAAGATGTGGTTGGCTGAATCACTGTTCACCAGTATTCTCTGCCTCTCCCCCACAGGATAATTTCCCACACATGTCCATTTGAAATCAGGCTTGTGTTCTGGGACAGTTAATCTTGACACCTAGNAGAAAGTTAGGGAGGAGAGCATCTGCATCGGGTACCTTTTGGTTGCAATGATAAAAACGCCATGACCAAGAGCAACTTACAGACCAGAGCCTTTATTTTGGTCTGTGGTTCCGGAGGAATGAGTCCACGGTGGTGGGAACATGGTGGCAGGAGCAGGAAGCTGAGAGAATGAATACAAGTGGGGAGATTCTAGAACATAAAGCCTGTTGTTAGAAACAAAGAATAAATAATCTCCNTGTTGCACAAAGGAACATACAAAGCGAAAGTACCTGGGTAAGGCAATTCATCTTGAAAAATGGTATACCAAAACCTNAANCTAGCAACATGGGTGGTGACTGCCTCTCATCCCATTGGCAGGTGCTTGACTTCACAATCTGTTGTGATTCGCTAATAGATACATAGGGGAGAGGAAGGTTTGGTTGGGTTCAGTAAGTTTGTCCTTGCCTGACTAACTATCTTTGATTTAAAAATGATAATTCTCACACNGTCCTCCAGCAAGGCTCCACCCCCTAAAAGATCTATAATCTCNCAGAATAGTGCTACCAACTGGGGACCAAGTGATTAAATATATGAGCATTTCTCATTCAAGCCACAACAGTAAAGCACACCCCTTTAGGGAAAGACGTCTCTGGTGTGTCTGTGAGGGCATTTCCAGAGACAATTAGATCATGAGAGCTGGGACCCAGTGAAATGGTAAATCTGTAGAGAAAGGCAGAATTGGAGTCATCTATTGGCTGGTAGTAGAACTGTGGAAGGTGAACCTTGCTGTAGTAGGTGGGGGCTTGGGATGACTTTCAGTGTGTCTTGGCCATGGCCCCTTCCTATCTCCTCTCTCTCTCTCTCTCGTTCCTGGCTGTGGTGAGGTAAGCAGCCTCCTCTGCCACTCACTTGTTGCCCATGGCAATGGAGCCAGGAGACTGGACTCTGAGCCAAAATGAACCTTTTCTCCTTGAAGTAATCTTCCTTCGAGTATTTGTCATAGCAACGAACCAATGGACCAACTCACGTGCAAAGGAACCCACATTCAGGAGTCCTAAGGAGGTCAGGGCCAGGGAAGAAGCCAGACAATGCTGCAGACAGCGTAAGCGTCCATCAGACCTTCCTCAGGGCTTGTGGGGCTCGAGATAGCTGGAGATAGCACCCAGTTTCACTCATTCAGTGATCCTGGTCACTCCTCCAGGAGGTGGTTAGTAAGAGGAACAAAGAAAACAAAAGGGTCTAAGGTCCAGAACAGAGAGGTGTAGCACCACAGAGCAGGGTCCCTCATTTTCCGGCAGTAGCATCTAATATACTTCAAATGAGATGTTATCCATGGAGACAGTGTATTCAGTCCTGGTCTTGTACATGAACACACATACATACACACACACACACACAGACACACACACACACACACACACACACACACACACACAAATAAATAAATAAATAAATAAATAATATAATTTTAAAAACTTCCATATAATTTAAAGTTCCACATAATTTAAATAGCACAGAATCATTTGTTCCTGCTAAGACTAACAGCAATAATAAAAATCACTAGCTCATGGTCTGAGAAAGGAAAATGCACCATATGGTTGGGTACCAACAGGAAGGGGGACTCATAATAAAGGTACCAAGGCAAATCAACATGCTATTATGCAATGGATCCTTTCATCCCACAATCTGTTATTTGAGACACTATTCCTCTTCTGGAAGGAGCAGGCTACTAGGACATCACCAGCACCTTTGTCATATGGGACTGTCCTAGACACTGTAGGATGTTTATATCCTTGACCCTACTTGGTATCAGGGTTAAATGTAATATGGCTAAATATTATGTTAAATAATATAGCTNTAACCATTTAATGTAAGTAACATTTTGTAATTACTCTCCTGACTCTCCGTAGTGCAGATACTACTGTTCCCAACTGAGAGCCCTATAAATCTATGCTATATCCACAAGTAGACTGAGGTCATGTTCAAACATAAGGGTAAGGGTACACCAATGAAAGGCGCTAAGAAGATCCACTGTTGTCCTACACCCAGGACATCAGGAGAGGAGAAGTGACAGCTTCACTTGCTGCCAAGAAATCAGTGGCATCCTAAAGGCCATAGCAGCTGCATGATGACAGAGAACAGTGTGCGATTGCAGCAAAGCACATTTGAAAGAGAATCAGAGGCTGGACAGTCTGGAGGCAGCATTCACAGAANTGACAAGCTGAATATACTCAGGCCATATGTTTTTGTTCTTTTGCAAGAGGAGAGGTTGTTTCTTTGAAGATAAATTACAGTATGCTTGACATTTGCATGAAAAACACAGGGGATGAGCCAGTTTTTAGGTTCTTTTGTAGACACCTCATAGTACAGGCTGGAGAGATGGCCAGTTAAGAGCACTGGCTGCTCTTGCAGAGGACTCAGGTTTAGTTCCCAGCACCCACATGCTGGTTCATAACCATCTGTAACTCCTGATCCAGGGTTTCCAATGCCTTCTGACCTCATCAGGCACCACACACACAAGTACGCAGATGGTATATGCAAACAAAACAGCCATACATGTAACTAATAGTAAAAACAAATGTGCNTGAAAACATGAACCTGTATGTCTGGGTATATTGGGCAGTTATTGAGAAGACGTGNCGTGTTTGCTCTGAGTGGGAAGTTTCAGGAATTTCCCAGTGTCTTCTGGGAATCTCCTTGCTCTGCCATCCTTCCCACCAACCCTTGTCCGCATCTTCTGCCTTCCCAGTGAGCAGCCAGATTATCTGTAGGGGAAAGCATCAAGGGACTCCTCATTCTGTCACTGTGGCTCCCACCTCTCCCTTCTCTAGTTTTTAATAGCAAAACCATCTATAGAACATTTAGTTGCTAATATCTGGACTTTTATTTTTTCAGTTGTTTAAAGTAGGAAGTGTTAGTGATTCCCTCTCGANGTTTGCTTCAAAACATTTTGTCACAGTCTCAAACTCAATGCCAGCAAATAGAATACAGAGAACTTTTGACATGCATTATTTATGTTGGGGGTTCTTGTTTGTTTTGTTATTGTTGTTTTGATTTTTCTAAGATAGGGTTTCTCATATTCCAGGCTGACCTCTGACTGACTGTGAAGCTGGGGATGACCCTGAATTTCTGATCTTCCTGCCTCCACCTCTAAATGTGGGATTACATGGGTGACCCTTAAGACTGGGGTAGTGGAGGACAGAACCCGGGCTTTGTACATGCTAGGCAAGCAGTCTGCCAACTAAGCTACATCCCTAGCCCTCATGAATTATTTGAGAGTAAACTTTAACCTAATGCCTATCATTCCTACAGACTGAGACAATCTCCTACATGATAAAATCAAGCTGTCATTATCGGGAAGTTGGCAGCCATATCTTAACAAACCATTGTAGCCAGAAGGTTTCCCAGGTCCTGCCTGGGCCCTGCAATGGGGACAGTGGAAACAAATCTCTCCCACCCATGCTTGGACCCAAATAAACACACAGAGGCTTATATTATTTTCAATTGCATGGCCTCTGGCTCAAGCTTCTCATTAGCTAGCTCTTACATCTTAAATGAACCCATTTCTATAAATCTATACTTTGCCACGTGGCTTGTGGCCTTACAGTACCTTTACATCTTGCTTCTCCTGGCGGAGGCTAGCAGCGTCTGCTCAGCTCTGCTTTCTTCTCCTCTCTCCCCAGCTCGAATGTATCACCTAACCTTATTCTGCCTCACCATTGGCCACACAACTTTATTTATCAGCCAATCAGAGCAACACATATTCACAGCGTACAGAAAGACATCCCACATCAAACCATCTCACCCACAGCCCTCATTTGTAAAGGTCCAGTTGTCCCATAATGTGCTTTATGTCACAAAGATCCAGTTCTAAACTTCCTGTTGCTGTTAGTTGGCTTGTCTCCTTTTTGTCTCCTGTAGTTATCNGTCTTTTCTTGGTTCACATGAACTTGGCATACGAAGAATACAAGCTGGAAAGTCGTCGCCCTGTGTTTCTGACATCTGGACTAGAAAGGCCAGCATCTGCCTCCCTCCTTTTTTAGCCACCCAAGAGCTTCTGCCCAGGGCTGGGGTTCCTGGGAACTCAAGGGGGATGACTGGCCAAAGCTCTGGCCCTAGCAGCGAGAAGGGACATAGCAGAGGGAAGGGACATTTCCTTAGTACTCTGGTTTTGTCTGCTTGCTCCCTCCCTTCCCTGTGATTGAGGAGCACAGGATATAGAGTTATTTGTGCATAATCTTTCCTTGAATTCACTAATAGGAAAGAAAACTTGTAACCAAGCCTGACAACCTGGGTTCAGTCCCTGGGTCCCACGTGGTAGAAGGAGAAAATCGACCTCTGTGGGTTGTCCTCTGACCTCCACATGTGAACACACACACACACACATATCAATGACTACTATATAAACATTTATAAAGAACAAATGAATGGTGAAATAAATAATAAATAAATAAAAACTTCAAATAAATGCATAGACAACATCGAGTATTGGGGTTAATAGCTGGTAATGTCAAAGCAGTGTGTCTTGCTCTGTTCAGGCAGATATGAAATGCCATAATTAGGTGGATTAAAGAGTAGTCCATGGTCTTCAGAAGCCCCCCCTCCCTTGTCCACAGAGGCTGCTGCCAATGCTGTTCTTTATGAATTACATTCATCATAGACGGAAATGCTTAATTTCAGTTGTAAGGTAGTAATAATAGGATTTTTTTTTCAGTCTCCATGAGTCTGTATACAGGAATCCCAGACTAAGAACTGATCCAAGCTAGAAAGATGGCTCAGTGATTAAGAGCACTGAGTGCTTTTCCAGAGGACTCAGGTTCGCTCTTTAGCAGCCACATGGCAGCTCATAACCATCTGTAACTCTATGTCTTAGTTAGAGTTTCTATTGCTGTGAAGAGACACCACAGCTTATAAAGGAAAACATTTCATTGGGACTGGCTTACAAGTTCAGAGCTTTAGTCCATTATCTTCATGGCAGGAAGCATGGTGGCACACAGGCAGACATGGTGCCAGAGACNTAGCTGAGAGTTCTACATCTGGATCAGCTGGCAGCAGGAATAGCGAGAGACTGGGCCTGGCTTGAGCATCTGAAACCTCAAAGCCCACCCCTAGTGATACACTTCCTCCAATAAGGCCACACCTGCTCTACCAAAGCCACGCCTCCTAATAGTGCCACTCCCTATGNGCCTGTGAGGACCATTTTATTCAAACCACCACACTCCAGTCCTGGGGATCTGCCACCCTCCTCTGGCCTCATTAGGCACTGCATGCTGGTGGTGCACAGGCAAACATGCAGGCACAACTCCCACACACATAAAGGAATAAAGAAGAGAACTGCTGATCCACATGTGGCATAACCTAAGGACGATGGGAACTGCTTCTGAAGTCAGTTGATTCTGCCTGTCGTCAGTGTCTTGGGAGTAGTAAGTGTGAGCTGAAGAGGCCTTTGTGCTGTTGGTTTGCTTTCTGGTCTTAAAAAAATTGCTCTGTGTGTGTGTGTGTGTGTGTGTGTGTGTGTGTGTGTGTGTGATATTGTAGGAAGGACATGACGAGTATGTGGAGGTCAGAGAACAACTTGCAGGAGTCGGTTCTCACCTTCCACATTTACTTTGGTTATAGAGATCCACCTCAGGTCTGGAGATCAACCTCAGGNTGGTGTAGCAAAGACCTTTACCCACTGAGCCACCTCACCANCCCAGTGTCTGATAGCTTTGACTGCCTGTTTGAGCACTGGGATGCATTTTGTCTTGCAGATAGCAGTTCTCTAAGCACTGAGCAGAAGGGCTCCTGGGACTCTGAGAACCTCTGGCCTGATCCTTCTGGGAGAGNCCAGTTGGAGACCAGTGAAGAGGAGGATGGACTTCGGAAATCGCTGGACAGATTCTATGAAGCATTTGCCCATCCACTGCCGGGCTCTGGGGATCAGCTCTCTGCACCTGTGTGTCAGTGCCTGTCTCAGACAATCTCTGAACTCGAGGGCCAGGAGAGCCAAAAGTACGCTCTCCGCAGTTTCCAGATGGCCCGAGTCATCTTCAACCGGGATGGCTGCTCTATCTTACAGCGGCATTCCAGGAAAACCCGCTTCTACCCTCTGGAGCAAGAAGGCAGCTCGGTGGAGGACGAAGAGCCCACCCCAGGACTGTCAAGAGAGATCATTCATTTCCTCTTGGAGCAGACCATAATGAAAGACTCATAGCTGGTGCTCGTGTGAAAGCCGGCAAGGCTGGAGGGGAAGGGCTGTAGCTTGGCCCTCCGAGTCCCTGAGGGGGTCTCCTGGCAGCTTGCTGTTTCCAGCCGTTAGCTACAAGCTTTGCAGGTGGAGGCTGGCACCAGCTCCCTGGTAATGGAGCCAGTAAGCCTATAGATGTGCCACCCCACCACTCACCTTGGCCAAGGCTGCTACTGACTCAACGAGGNTTGAGTCCCAGCCCAGCTTCCTTGCCTTAGTCTGTGTTCCAGAGCGTTCTCCTGGGGTCCAGGCCAGGGCTGGGACTTCCGCAGGAAATCACTTTCTTGCTTGGCTCATCCCTCCTCCCACTCACCTCCTGGTGCCTCTGGGGTCTTTTCTTAATAAACCTTTATATTTGCATCAGTCTACTGCTGGGAGAACAAGCCTCAGAGCATGGGCTTCTGGGAGATGAGTGTTTTGAGGATACACATTTCTGTGCTGAATCAAGGGTAAGGAATATACAGAGTTGTAAATGGGGACCAATTGATTGGCCTGAAGCAATGTACAAACTCAAAAACACCTCCAGATACTACATTACATCTTAATCATACCTTTGGCTCCTCTCCAATACCAGAATTCCCTGTCTATATTGACAGTGGGGAAGGAACATTTGGACCATCTACAAAGCTAAAATTCACACAGGAAGGGGCTTCTTCATCTCCACTAGATTGCAGCATTGAAGGTGAGGAGACAGCACTGGACCATCCACTCAGGATGTGGGAGCACAGGTCTGACATGTAAGCGTACCACTGTGTGACCTTGCCAATTTGTGCTTAAAAGGAATAAGGAATGCTTTGCCCAGGCAGTGTTTCCCTCTCCTTGTTACTTTTGCACTCTGTCCAGTGCTAGCACCCTCTGGAGGGTTGTCCCCTCATCCCTGCCCTGTTCTTGCCTCCAGCGCCCTGAGCTCCAGTGCCAATGCTTGCCCAGAGCGGGGCTTTGCTGTCACCTGTGCCTGTCCTCCAGGCAGGTGCACAGCCTGACAGGGAGCTCTTTAAATAGCTACTTCAGGCTTGCACCAGCAGATGATCCACTCTGCAGGTTGCGTCCTGAGCCCCAGTTTGAGAATTACGTCAGCTGGCACCAGGAACTCTGAAACAGTAATTGGAAGCCTCATAGAGTTCTTCAAGCAAATTACATCAGTAGAAAGGCTTATTTCCCTCATTTGGAGGAATAGCAAAAGCTGGCAACACTGTGCAGTTAGATTTTTTGGGAAACTTGAGGTGAAGTTTAATTGGCATGAGACTCCAAAGCTTTTCAGAAAGTGGATTATGCAAATGGGGCAACCAACAAGTACACACTAAAAGTCAGTACTTTGGAGAGTCTCTTGGGGACTCTTGAATGGAAAGAAACCTAAAGAGAGGTAGTGGTGTGAGCAGGCTTCCAGTTCAGAGATGGTCTGAGGTGAGAGACTTGTACATGGAAATGTCAAGGCACATGTGGAGGGGCTTCCACACGGTAGGAAATGAAGTGAATAGGAGCTTGAGAGGTGCTCACAAGTGGGGCTCAGCTTCCCCTCATGGGCAGTCATCTACTGATCCCTCCTGCTCAACAGTCCTTCCAATAATCATGAAACTGGTGCAATTTCAAACCCAAACCTGCAGGTTAGATGTGAAGGTTACTGGTTTTATTGTTTTAGCTTGAAGCATACCAGTAGCCACCCTGGAAGAACGGTGAGAATTATCCAGCTACAGGGATACTCACACTTTGTCTCCATGNCTGTCAACGGAGGGAGTCTGGGTTAGTCTATGCTTGTTTTTAAAGGACAACCAAGAAGCTATTTGAATCTTTGTGTTGGGAAGTAGTGGCTTCTATTTTGAAGGGAGATTTTAATTATCAGAGAATGTCTAAGCTTCACTGAGCTCAGTACTGAAGGTGTTCGGCAAGAGGAAGGCCCTGACAGTTGAGAGTATGGAAGAGTAAAAGCCAGGGTTGCCCTGGGATAGCACAGAGTATGGTGTGTGTTCACTTAGATCTGAGTAAGTGTTTGTGACAAGCCAGTACAAGATATTTGATTCCCTGTGGTCCTGTCTCCTAATTTGATCTCTGTGAGGATAGAGAGGCATTTTCCATTTATCTCAGTGAACCTTTAATAAAGACTAAGATAAGAATACTGCAGCCCAGGCCTTTGGCAGTATTGCCTATTTCAGCACTGAGGGTAAGCTCATGACATCTTATCATCTCGAGAACATTGTGAGGGGACTTATGGTATTACCTGTGATGTTTTCCAGAACCACAGAGCCTTTCCGGGGGTCACGTTGTTCCAGAAACATCAAATCCTGAAGATGAGAACTGCTAGCCGAACCTGAGGTTCATGTCCTGTGCTCAGTCCTGAGCCTGTTTCTCCAGATGAATCCAGATGCTCAGGGTTGAAACCTGGGAGCTTACACTTGCTCAGCCTGCACGCCTCTACCTAGTTATCCCCAAGCCTCAGTGATTTCTTCCAGGGAACATGTGACCAATTGTATTATCAGTAATTTCAAAACAGTACAAAAACAGCAATTCTTTTTAAACTTGTGAAGGTTTTTTTAAATGTATTGGATCACAGTTACACACAAAAGTACGTACATCCTATATGTGAATGTCCCAGTAATTCTCACAGGCTGAACCCACTTGTACAACCAGAATCTTCCTTGAGCTACAAGATCTGGCAGCCCAGTGGTGCCTGCTAAGGGAAGGATTTCATCTCTAGAGCCGCCCAGAGCAGTTGGTACTGACCAGTTTCTCAGGGTGCTGGTAGCACACAATCTGAACAAACACATGGACAGTGTTTCTTTCATTGCTAACCTATTCTGTTCAATAAGCTAGGAAAATACAGATACTACATGTAATCCATGGTTTTACATAACAGTTTGGGTTAGTTTAATATAAATACTTAAAATGTAAAAGGCTAATTTAATAAAAATTAATCACAGAGTAGGTGACACCAGATACATCACAAGTTAGAAATATGGTGTGCCCCCAAATCACTGAAGTCCAAGATACGGTAGAATAGACTATTCTAGGAGAGAGGTTGTGGGCAACTACAGGGTAGAGTAGAAGAGTGCAGAACACATTCATGTTTCAAGCTACCTGTGCCTCTCTTTGCCACAGTGAAAGTTATTTTAAAAAGAAAAGCATGCATGAATGGCCAGACAATTTAAAAGAGTAGCCTTATCAAATAGGAAAACATTTTCTGTCTAGTAATTGAAGCAGTACCAACGTAAAACTAGATGCATCAAAGGGAGGGGTTGAGCCCATAAATATATATAAGCAGGGTGGTGGTTTGAAAGAAAATGACCCCCATGGGGAGTGGCATTGTTAGGAGGTGTGGCTTTGTTGNAGTAGGTGTGGTCTTATTGGAGGAAGTGTGTCACTGTGGAGGCCGACTTTGAGGTCTCCTATATGCTCAAGCCACANACAGTGAGACAGTCCACTTTCTGTTGCCTTCTGATCAAGATGTAGCCAGCACCATGTCCNCCTGCAAGCCACCATGCTCCCCGCCATGATGATAATGGACTGAACCTCTGAACTGTAAGCTGCCACCTCAATTAAATGTTTTCTTTATTAGAGTTGCCGTGATCATGGTGTCTCTTCACAGCAGTAGAAATCCTAACTAAGACAAGCAGATATGCAAATTGAATACACAATGAAGATGGCATTTCAAATTAGGCATGGCTGGGGATGTAGCTTGGTATAGAACACTTATATAACATGCACATGCTCCTAGGTTCACTGTTGTTGCTGGTGGGGCCCGCCACCTAGCTCCCAAATAAATCACACACAGAGGCTTATTAAGAATAAATGCCCAGCCTTAGCTTGGCTTGTTTCTTGCCAGCTTTCCTTAAATTATCCTGTCTACCTTTTGCCTCTGGGCTTTTCCCATTCTCTTACTTCTGTAAATCTTACTCTTACTCCATGAATTGCTGTGTAGCTGGGTGGCTGGCCACTGATGTCCTCCTCCTTCTCTGGCTACTTCTCTCAGATTTCTCCTTNTATACCTTGCCTATCCTTTCTCCTGCCTTGCTATTGGCCATTCAGTTCTTTATTAGACCATCAGTCATTTTTAGACAGGCACAGTAACACAGCTTCATAGAGTTAAACAAACGCAACATAAACAAAAGTAAAACACCTTAAAATAGTATTCTACAACAGTTCATCACCAACACAGGAAGAAGAAAAGAAAATATAGGACAAAAGACAGAGTTGTCAGCAATNGTTTTGGAATGATGGACTCCCTACTTCAGGAGAGGGAGAGTCAAAACAAAAAGCTAGGTTCCTCATCTCACTTCTTATATCAAAATGTATTCTAGATGGGTTTCAGGGTAAAAAAATCTAAATCANAGAAGTGTGAGAGATATATATGTAACATATATATATATAGAGAGAGTATACACACACATATGGGGAGAGAAGGATGTCTTGGAATGGTGAAATCTTTCTAAGAATTGCTTTGAAAAAGAAACCCCTAAAAAGCTCAAAGAAATTTTGATAAAATTGTCTAAAAAACATACATCTTCTGGCCTGGCAAGAATGGCTCAACAGGTACTTGCCAAGATCTACCTGGGTTTGGTCCCCAGGACTTCATAGCAGGAATAGAGAACTGACTCTAGCAACTTATCCTCTGATCTCTGAAATTGTACTGGTGCACATGCATGTGCACTTGTACACACACACACACAATTAAACATTAAAAAAACATAAAGCTTCAGGTGGAAAAATGTTAAAGTCATAACAAGATCAAAAGGAAAAAAAATACTTGGGATATGTAAATTGAGGGGTTTTCAACACAAAGAGTTCTTACAAACCATTGGAAAACCAACCAAGGAGGAAAAGTGGCAAAAATATGAACAGATTGATAGGAAAGTGGTGTGTGTGTCCTCCTCAATGTATTGTTAGCTACGCTCCTGTAAACAACCCTAATGACACTGGGTTATTAAAAAGAAAAAGTAGACAGGAGTTAGTTGAGAAGAGGACAGGATCCAGGGGAAAGGGACAAGGGGGAGTAACGGGAGGGTTGGACATGGCTGAAATAATTATGTACATGTATGAAAATGTCAAAATGAAATCCACTGTCATATATAACTAGTATATACTAATAAAACATTTTTAAAAAGCATGGCAGAGAGGCCAAACATCCAGGAGAGAGAACAGCATATGCAGAGTTAGTGTGAACCACCCTGGAATGAGCTTGAAGCATCCAGACAGAGGAGGTCCTGTGTAGTCCTAGGACAGCCCCAAAGGACAAAGTGTAGATGGGTTTCAGAAGCAAGCTGTAGCCTTGCAGTTCAGGACAACAGGAAATGATTTGAGGATTTAACAGGAGAGTAAGGAGATAGGTTGCATTGCTTCTGGACACTAGGAATTTGTTAAGATAGCATGTCAACATCCTGGTTGAGAATGAATTGTCTAAGAGCTGGAGAGCTGACTCACACCTGTTGCTCTTGCAGAGGACCTGGGTTTGGGTCTCAGCACCCACATTGTGGCTCACAACTGCTAGAAACTCCAGTTCTAAGGACTTTGATACCATCTTCTGACCTCAATAGGCACCAGGCATATATATGATATATATATATATACCGTATATATATATATATGGTATATATATCTATGGTATATATATATATGCAGAAAAACACAAATACACATAAAATAAATAAATCTATAAAAAATTAAGAATGAATTACCTAAATACCCAATAAATGGTGAGATCTTCACCTCAAATTGTATGCAAAAATAAATTCCTTATGGATTAGCTATCTGAATGGGAAAACAACACTATGAAAGTTACAGATGACACTATAGGTTAGTGTTTTGTAACCGGCATGAGAAGTCCTTCCCAAAACAGAGGACAGTACAAAGAAGAAAAGATCAACAGTCCTGACAACATAAAAGTTAAAGCATGGGCCTCTGTTTCTAGCCTTGTCTCTTTCTTCTTCCTTCCGGNGCCAGTATCACTCCTGCAAACATAGTGAACATTCCTAAAACCCACAGGCTTTCCTCAAGAAATGCGGCAGGCACCAGCCCCACAAAGTGACAAAGTGCAAGAAGGGCAGGCG